>JALGBA010000089.1:4102500-4536667 GCA_023970755.1 Azemiops feae
ATTTCTATATAATTGTGTTTTTTGATTCTAGCCCATACATCTAATAGTGCCCGTCTGATGTAATGTTTCTGGAAGTATTGATGAGCCTTGTGCTTTCTTTCCCAAAGAATTGTGTGCCACCCTATCTGCATATCATGACCTTCTAAGGCTAATAATCTCCTGTTTCTCAAATGTATCCACTCTTTCGCCCAAGTGAGGTGGTTGCTTGATAATATTTTTCCCAATCTGGAAGGCCGAATCCACCTCTTTCCTTAGAGTCCTGTAAGAGTTTAAATTTAATTCTCGATTTTCTCCCTTGCCAAATAAATTTAGATATAATTTTATTTAAATTACCAAAGAACTCCTTTCCTAATCTGATTGGTATACATTGAAATAAAAAGAGTAATTTAGGTAGTACATTCATCTTTATTATTGCAATTTTTCCCATAAAGGAGAGCTGCAAATTTTTCCGTCTGTCTAAATCTGTTTTAATTTTATCAACTAATTTATTGTAATTATCTCCTTTAAGTGTAACACATCTTGCCATCAATTGGATCCCTAGATATCTCACCTTCTTTGTTATCTGAATATTTAATTTCCCAACTAGCTCGGTTTCTTGTAGTTTCGTCATATTCTTAACTAACGTTTTAGTTTTTTCTTTATTAATCTTTAAACCTGCTACTTCTCCATATTCTCCCAATACTTCCAACAACCTCACACCAGACTTCAAGGGCTCTTCCATGATAAAAACCAAATCATCTGCATAAGCCTGTAACTTAAATATTTCCTTTTTGGTTTCTAAACCTTTAATTTGTTCTTCTTTTCGAATTATTCTGGTCAAAACTTCTAGAGAGAGGACAAATAGTAATGGTGATAATGGGCAGCCCTGTCTTGTGCCTTTTTGTATTTGAAAACTTTTAGTAGTTTCTCCGTTTATTACTACTTTTGCCTCCTGTTTCGAATAAATTGCTTTGAACATATTTATAACGTTTTTGCCAAATTCCATATATTTTAACTGATTCAACATGAAATCACATTTAACATTGTCAAATGCTTTCTGCGCATCGACAAAGACAAGCGCCATATGTTTTTCATTGTGGGTCTCATAATATTCCAACATGTCTAGTATAATCCTGACATTATGTCTTATCTGCCTCCTAGGCAAAAAACCATTTTGATCAGGATGGATGAATTCAACCAAAACCCTTTTCAATCTTTCTGCCATTATTGCCATGAAAATTTTATAGTCCGAATTAAGTAATGATATGGGCCTATAGTTTTGGATAAGTGTCAAATCAGAATTTTCCTTAGGTATTAATGTAATAATAGCTTCTTCCCATAAGGTCGGAATCTTTGCTTTTTTTTAAACACTTCATTGAATACATCTAGTGGGATTGGGCCTAAAAATTCTTGAAAGTTCTTATATATTTCAGGTGGTAGTCCATCTGGACCTAGCGTCTTGTTGCTTTTTTGCTTTTTAATTGCCTCTGTGATTTCTTGGAGTGTTATATCCTTATTTAAGATATTTTGAACTTCTTCCGGGACCTTTGGTAGGTTGGCTTTCTGGAGACATTGTAATATTTTATCTTCACTAATACTTTCTTCGTCTTTATAAAGTTTCATATAAAATTCATACATCACATTTTTTCCCCTTCACTCTGATAAATCATCTCCCCCTCTTCATTACATAATTTACTAATCCACCTTTTGTTTTTTTGTTTCTTTAATCTGTAAGCCAGCCATCGCCCAGGTTTGTTCGCATGTTCAAAAAAGTTTTGTCTAGTATCTTTTATTTTCTGCGCCAATTCCTCCTTCTCTATAATATTCAGTTTGTGTTTAATTAGATTTAATTGATGTTTCAGATCCCGACTTTGCGGGGTTTTTTGTAGTTGTATTTCCAATTTCCTATGTTCTTCCTCTAAGCTTTTTTGGCATTGCCTTTTTTTTTTATTATCACTAGCCATGTACACAATCGCAACTCCTTTCATAACTGCTTTGACCGTATCCCATAGGTTTTGGCTATTCGTATCTTCTTTCTTGTTTGTTTGGAGGAACATGCTCTTCCATCTTGAATTTGAATTCCTTTTGGTTCAAAATTGCTCTTTTTAGGGTCCACCTCCTTCTTTTCTTCTGTCCTTTCCATCTGATTATAACTGCATTATGATCTGCCCATAGATTTGTATCTATTGTAACGTCCTCTACTTCCAGGTTTAGTTCTTTTGATATCCAGGCCATATCGATTCTAGACCAAGATAGGTGGCGACCAGAATAGTACGTGAATTGCCTTGTTTTCAAATTTCTCTCCCTCCAGCTATCCTGTAAGTTAAATTCCTCCACCATTTTAAAAAAGGTACTGGGTAGTATTCTTCTAATTCCTTTCCTTGTTATACCACTTTTATAATCTAACTCTCTGTCCACTATTGCATTGAAATCACCCATTAAGCAAATGTTCTCATTTTTAATTTCTCCAATAGCCTTATGCATTTTTTTATAGAATTGTTTTTGTCTTTCATTTGGGGCCTAAATTCCAACGAGAGCTACTTTTTTTTTATTCAAAAAAACCTCGATTATTAATATTCTACCCTCTTCATCCTTATAAATTTGTCTTGCCGAGATTCCTTCTCTAATATACACCACTATTCCTCCCTTTTTCTGTTGTGATGATGACACAAACATAGTTCCTAACTTGGGATAATTCAATAAATCTTGGTGTTGCCTATTTATATGTGTTTCTTGTAGAATTATTATGTCCAGATGCATTTTACTAAGCTTATTGAGAATTTTATTCCTCTTTGCGGGGGAGTTTAAGCCATTGACATTCAAGGATAAAATCGCCATTTCTTCCATATCACTACTTTTGTTTCGCTCTTGCCGCCCTTGTTAGTCTGATCTCTTTAGATTCTTTAAATCTACCCTCATCACCATTTCCATTGTCCACTTTTTCCTGTCCCCCAGTTTCCTTTTCTTTATTTTGTAATTCCGTTTCTATAACCTGTTCTCCTGTGGCACCTTCTCCTCTAAGTTCTCTTATTTCTAACTCTTCTTCACTACCAAAATATTGCCTGAAAAACTCTTCTGCCTTATCTATTGTGTCTAACCTGTATCTTTTTTCTTGCCATATCACCATGATTCCTTCCAACGTCAACCACCTGAAGTTAATGTTTTGTCTTGTTAGTTTAGATGTTATATGTTGATATGGCCTCTTAAATCTCTTACCCTTCTAGGGATTTGCTGAAGAACAACTAGTTGTTTTCCTCTAAATTCTATCGGATCGTCTCTGGTTCTATGTAAAATTTCATCTCTAATCGATTTTTTAACGAATCTAATATGAACTTCTTTGGGCAGATTGTGTCTTCTCGCGTAATTAGTATGGATCCTATATATTTCATCCATCTCATTTGCCATTTCTTTCCTCCCACTTCCTAAAACTCTCGCTAGCAAATTTGTCATCATTTCTGGGAGGTCATCCCCTTTCTGTTCTCTCACATTTTGAAAGCGTAAGTAATGGTCCGCTTTCTCTGTCTTCAGAGAAATGACTGTTTTTTCTAATTCTTTGTTGGCTTGTATAAGTTTTTCGTTCATTTCATCTACCCTTTTCTCCTCCTTATTCATTCTTTCTTCCATCTCTAGTAATTTCTGTTCATTCTTTAGAATTTGTTGTTGAAAGCATTCGAGTTTCCCATCCATTGCCCCCATCTTTTCTTTAAGTTCTCCAGTGTCACTCCTTACTTCTCCTATTTCTTTTTTCAAGTCTTTGTGATTTCTTAACATTACTTCCTGCATAGATTGTAACATCAATTGCAAGTCCTTAAATGAACTTGCTCTTTCTCGCTGCGTCATCTCTTCTATTGATCTTTGCCCCGCTGGGCTCAATTCAACTGATGTCGTTTGAGTAATTTGCTTCCTTCCTGTCCCAACTCTTGGTAAGTTAGGAATACTTGTCATCTTTTGCAATATTGTGAACCAGCCATCCCACTTATATACAATCCTTGTTTTCCTTTCCAGCACGCCTGAGAAGGTGATTTACCTATTCCATGCCTATTCTGTCCAAGCTAATCAATATTATAAATTCATTGGCAGTACAATATGCAATTTAACAATTATAATTATAAATATATTCAACAGGATATGCAGATGTAAAAAGTCTCTCGTCCTCTCAAAACTTTCAATCTCTTGTTCTCATATAAATTTTTTCCAGCAAGAACTTGTTTAATTGTTTATTAATTTGTATAAGCCCTAAATTTTAGTCACAGATTTTCCTTCTCTCTGGAACAGTCTTTCTTGTCTTTATTTTATCTCTATGTCTATTTTCTTCTCAGCCAGCAGATGTCTCCCTTCTCCCTTTCAATACTATTCTGCCTTCAACACTAGTTCAAGATGTCCGCTTTCTCTGCTTCATCAGCACTCTTTATCCCTCAGTTTTTGAATTATTTTGAATTCTTACTTGCTTCTCACTGAGAAGAAGAAAGACCACTCTTAATCTTTATCCTTTTCAGCCCATATAATCCAGCTAGTTAAGGTAAAAACCTCGTTTGCCCCAACTTTTCTATCGCCGCTAATCCACGGGGGAGAAAGTTCCACCCTTTTCTTTCTGGGGCTCCTTTTTTCTTCTCCCTTTTTAGAAATCCTCCGGGGCAGTTCTCCCTTCCTGGATCACTACACGGGGTCGTTAGGTATACACACCACCAGGTCCATCATACTGTCATTCCGCTAATTCTCCATTGCTTTCTGGCTGGCTGGCTGCTGTTACTTCTTCGTGGCTCCCATACTGGGCCATCTCTTTCCCCTGTCCGGCTTCTCCGAGGCTTTCCTGCTTCTGTCGAACCTGACCGCAGTCTAGGACCGCTCCGTAGAACGCCTCTTTCTTCCCTCTGAGGGACCTGGGACTTCGAAAAATCTGCCGGGCGAAGGGAAGTAGCTGTAAAAGCAGCACTCTTATCCAGAGCACTGTCCCGGTACAGCCATTCTCCTCAGCCGGTCATGTGATCTCCCCAAAATATTCATTTTCACTGTTGCTACTCTCCCCAGCATTGAAAGTTGTAGATTTTTCCACTTTTCCAAATCTAGTTTTATTTGTTTTAATAATCTTATGTAGTTATCTTCTTTAATTGTTGCACATTTTGCTGTTAGATGGATTCCCAAATATTTAACTTTTTTAACTATTTGGAGGTTTGGTTTTTTTTCTAGTTGATTTTTTTGTTTTTCTGTAAGATTTTTAGTTAACACTTTCATCTTTTTTCTATTTATTTTCAACCCTGCCATTTCTCCAAATTCTTCTATTTTCTCCATAAGCTTGATGCTTGATTCAAGCAGTTCTTCTAATATAAAGACCAAGTCATCTGCAAATGCTTGTAGTTTATATTTTTCATCTTTTATCTCCAGTCCTTTAATTTCTATATCTTTCCTGATGTTTCTATTCAATACTTCCAGTGTTAGTATACATAGTAATGGGGATAGTGGACATCCCTGTCTTGTGCCTTTTTTAATTTTAAAATTTTCTGTAAAATCTCCATTTACAATTACTTTAGCTGTTTGTTTATTATAAATTGTTTTGATTGTGTTTATAAAATTTTCTCCAAAGTCCATTTCTTCTAGTTGCTGGAACATAAATTGCCAATTTACATTATCAAACGCCTTCTGTGCATCTAGAAATATTAATGCCATCTGTTTCCCTGGATGAATTTCATAGTACTCCAAAACTTCTAGAATCATTCTTAAGTTATTTTTTTTTTGTCTTTTAGGTAAAAAACCATTTTGGTCTGTATGTATAAATTCAGTCAGAAATTTCTTTAATCTTTCTGTTATTATCGAGGCAAAAATTTTATAATCTACATTTAATAGCGATATTGGTCTATAATTTTTTATTTGCGACAAGTCAGAATCTTCTTTCGATATTAACGTAATATTAGCTTCTGTCCATGTATTTGGTATTTTAGCCTCCAAAAGTATTTCATTACACAGTTCTTTCACTATTGGGCTTAATATATCTTGCAAGGATTTGTAAAATTCTGCAGGTAGTCCATCTGGGCCCGAGGTCTTATCATTTCTTTGCCTTTTTATGGCCTCTGTTATCTCCATCATTGATATTTTTCCATTTAATATGTTTTGAATATTCTTTGGAATTTTTGGTAGATCTGCTTTTTTTAAGTACTGCTGTATTTTTCCTTTGAAGTTTCCTCTGTATCATAAAGTGTCTCATAAAAATCTTTAATGATTTTTTTATTGTATTATTATGAAACTGTAATTCACCTTTTGAATCTTGCAACTTGTTTATCAGTTTTTTCTCTTTTTCTTTTTTCAGTTTATATGCTAACCATCTCCCCGGTTTGTTAGCATTTTCAAAGAAGTTCTGTTTAGCCCTTTTAATTTGTTGAGCCATTGTTTCCGCCTCTACAAGGTTTAATTTATGTTTTATTATTTCCATTTGCTTTTTACAATTCTTTTTTCCAGCCCTTTTCCAATCCTCAGGTACTTCCTCTGTGCTCCAGGATTTTTGAAAGATATGGTGCAATGGTTCTGAGATAACATCTTCCAGCTTCTTCAGAACTCTGGGATGTAATCTGTGGGGTCCCGGTGATTTATATTCGTCAAGGTCAGATAGGTATTCTCTTACCATTTTCTTGCTTATTTTAATTTTTGTTTCTAGTTTGTATTTTGCAGTAGTTTTTTTGGTATGTTTCTTTTTGTGTGAGGACTGTTGCAAAGAATGAGTTAAGCAGCTCTGCTTTCTCCCTGCTGTCTGTTATTTCCTTGCCATCTTCTCTCTTTAGTGGACCTACAGTTTCCTTGACTTTTTTCTTATTATTAATATGTTGAAAGAAACTTTTTTATTGTCCTTGATTTCTGTTGCAAGACTTTGTTCATTCTGAGCCTTTGTTTTCCTGACTTCATCTTGGTCAATAGTAGTAATTGTGAGAGGGATCTCAGAGTCCTAGTGGACAATCACTTAGATATGAGCCAGCAGTGTGCTGCAGCTGCGAAAAAAGCCAACACAGTGTTTGGCTGCATTAACAGAGGGATAGAATCAAGATCTTGAAACTCAAGTACTTTGGCCACCTAATGAGAAGGAAGGACTCACTGGAGAAGAGCATAATGCTGGGAAAGATTGAGGGCAATAGAAGAAGGGGACGACAGAGAATGAGGTGGCTGGATGGAGTCACTGAAGCAGTAGGCGTGAGCTTAAATGGACTCCAGAAGATGGTAGAGGACAGGAAGGCCTGGAGGAACGTTGTCCATGGGGTTGCGATGGGTTGGATACGACTTCGCAACTAACAACAAAGAATCAAGATCACGTGAAGTATTAATACCACTTTACAATGCCTTGGTAAGGCCACACTTGGAATACTGCATCCAGTTTTGGTCACCACGATGTAAAAAAGATGTTGAGACTCTAGAAAGAGTACAGAGAAGAGCAACAAAGATGATTAGAGGTCTGGAGGCTAAAACATATAAGGAACGGTTGCTGGAATTGAGTATGTCTAGTTTAATGAAGAGAAGGATGAGGGGTGACATGATAGCAGTGTTCCAATATCTCAGGGGGCTGCCACAAAGAAGAGGGAGTCAAGCTATTCTCCAAAGCACCTGAAGACAAGAAGCAACGGATGGAAACTAATCAAGGAGAGAGGCAACCTAGAACTAAGGAGAAACTTCCTGATAGTTAGAACAATTAACCAGAACAACCTGCCTCCAGAAGCGGTGAATGCTCCAACACTGGAAGTTTTTAAGAAGAGACTGGACAGCCATTTGTCTGAAATGGTATAGGGTTTCCTGCCTGAGCAGGGGGTTGGACTAGATGACCTCCAAAGTCCCTTCCAACTTTTTATTATTATTATTATTATTATTATTATTATTATTATTATTATTATTATTATTATTATTATTATTATTATTATTATTATTATTATTATTATTGTTGTTGTTGTTGTTGTTGTTGTTGTTGTTGTTGTTGTTGTTGTTGTTATCTTTGCATTTTCTGGTTGTCTGCTGATAATCAGCCTTACTTATTTGTCCTTCTTTCCATTTTTTGTACTTGTCATTTTTGTCATTCAGTTTGTCAGAGAGATCTTTGTGTAACCACGCTGGTTTCTTCTTGAATTTCTTGTTTTTCTTTTTCAGTGGTATTTTGCTGGACTGGGCTTTTATGATCACATTTTTCAGAGTTTCCCCTGCTTCTTGAGTTGTTTTCCATTTTAGGATTTTCATCCATGAAATCTTTCCTAGGTTCTCTATGTGTTTGTTAAAATCAGCTCTTTTCAAGTTTAAGACACTGTTGGATTATTTTCTATTGCCTGTTGCCCCCAACTATCTGGGTCCTCATTTTATCAATCTCTGAATGATGGAAGGCTGAGTCAACCTTGAGGCAGTCAAGTTTGAACTCCTGGCTGTGGGCAGACTTAGCTTGCAATACTACATTCTAACCACTGCACCACCATGGCTCCTATTTGGATAATACTATCCAAATGTTTTGTTCTTCTTTTTCTATATTGAAATGTTATCTTAAAATCATGTGAACCAGGTCTTCAGGATAGTTAGGTAGATAAGAAAGTCCTAACACTACTTATATCATCTAAGAATGGGGAGGGAGGGTGAAGAAAATGAGTTGACCATGTGGTTTAATTATGGATTCTCCTTCAAGTTTATTCCTCCCTTTACATGACTCTGTGTCTAGGACATTTGTTGGCTCTGATGATCGTGGGCCTTGATCTCTGATTCAGCAATGTTGGAATACCTGGGATTACTAAAGTCAAAGGCAATTTAGGCCAATTCATCCCTTAGCTGCACATGCTGTTTATGTGATTGTCAAGAAATGTTGCAATAGCTCATTTAGAAAATCATTAAAAAATAGCATATGACTGTAGCACTTTTCTTTCTTTCACAAGGCAACATTTTGCCTTTCAGAATTTATCTTTCTAAGAAGATGGTGATCTTATGCACAATGTTCCCATTGTTTTCAGATTACTTCTACTTCATTAAAAAATCTTATCATTACCTCTTATCATCTGTTCGTCTTCCTCTTAATTGTTCAGTGATTCATAACATATACAGTACTAGAGAATGGGATGAAGGACTGTTCTAATCCTGAAGAAAATTTCACATGGGGCCAAATCAATGTTTTGAGTTATATGAGCAGTGAGATGGATGGGGCTGATTACTTTCTACCTAACCATTCATGTTCAGAAGCTTGTGTGCCTTCATGCTCATTTAACTGTTAAGCTCAATCATTTTTGCATGGGCTGTTAGCTAGGCTGAACACTGAGAAGACAATGCTTCCGGATGCTGCTTATATGTCAACTCTACATCGAACCTGGCTGAAGCCATCTTGCTCGTTCTAGGTTGTCACAAGAAAGGCAGGGGATGCAGAGTATTGTTGCTAGTCTAAACAATTCTGGGTCCTATTGGAACCAAGGTCATTCTATCAGTTAGCTTAGAGGGTTGGGCGTTTTGTTAGAAAGCCTGCCAAATTATTCTATTGGGGAACGTAGCCGATTGCATAGCACTGGAGTGGGAAGTTTAACTTTGTAATAGAGTAACTCTTTGGAGGGTATTTCAGACTTGGTTTCACTTTTGACCATGCCGATATTTTGTAACCAATAAACATGTTCTTTGAGGAAATCCCTAGTCTCGGAGTTCTGATTTTGTTGGTCTTATCATAGGAACCATAACTTTGTAATTATCAGCTGAATGAACATGACCAATATAAATAGTACAGAGATTATGAGGGGGCTTCAGTATCAATATCTTTCAACTCTAATTTCTGGAAAAAAAAATTTTTTTTGAGTGTAACATATCATCGACTTTTCTACTCTTGACTTCAGAATACAGAAAATATGGCAGACCATGACTCAATAAAACTCTTCCTTTCTTCCTTCCTCTTCCTCAATAAAACTAATAGAAGAGAATAGTAAGGGTGCTTCTAACAATGCCTTGATCCAAAATGCTGCAAATCCTGAAGAAGAATGGTACTTCAATCCTACTGTTCAAAGCTAAAAGGAAGTAACATACATTGCACACATTTGCCTTTTGTGTTTCCTATATATGTTATGTACTTGTGCCATTTTTGCCTCAAAGTCTGAGCAATAAATCCAAGAGGCAATTTGGAAAGACACCAAGCCTCCATTTCTGCATGAAATTGGCATGAAGATGGAAACACGAATAGATGCAATAACTAAAGCTCTTGGATAAATTATGTGGGTTTATTTTCAGGAGGAAAAATCTGAGTGCATGGAGCTTGGGTCTAGGCCAAATGGGCATCTGCTGGAGGCCTTCTTGAACTGGATTTGACAGGAGAGAGTGAACTGTTTTGGATTACCCTGCACATCCAATTTTGTCTCTGTGAGAAGCAATCAAATCTCAGGACCACAAGCTATGGTAACCCATTGTGATGTGATTTCTACCTGGAACTTGGCTTAGAGCTTAACCTGGGACTTGGTAGCAACCAGAAGAGAAGCAACCATGTGGAGGCAGCACTGAATCCAAAAATACAACAATTTTGGGAGGGAGGGAAAGTTTGCAAATGTTAAGACTTTTAACTGTTATAAGGACTAACCTTCAAAGGTTTGTTTGTTTGTTTATAAAATTTATTTGCCACCCATCTCATATCCAACAGCTCTGGGTGGCTTATTTACATCAACCTACAAAGCTTAGGGGGATGGGAGGTAACTAAAAAGGTATGTGTTTCAATAAACACACACCTTGTACAGCTATGTTCTATGTGTGTCTAATCCTTGGAAAACAAAGAACCCTCACAGTAGAATGAGAGGCAGATCAAGAGAGCAGTATGGGCCTGTATCCTGTAGCTGTAGCTGGGGATTTACTTCTGTGCTTGTTTTCTGCTATCACCTATATTCTCCAGAGGGACTGTGGGGTAGCCTTTTGAAACTCACCCATATTCTATTAATCTGATGGATTTTGACTGGCTTATACAGTATGAATTGTGCATGTTAGTGGGTGGGATTTATGTTTCCTGGTAAGGGGATCATTGCCCTCTCTGCTAGGTGAGAGCTTGCTTGGGGGGGGAGTGGTAGAATCAGTGTGGATGGTGGGTGGTGCATCCTATCCCACCAATCAGTGAGAGTGATCTGGTAGGGGTGACTTGAGGAGAGTTTGTGTGAAAGTAAAGGATTTAAGGATGAGTAGAGAATTTGTGTATGAATGGGGAGGTGTATAAAAGTGTGGGTTAATGAGGGAGTTCTATTGGTGCTGAGAGCATCTTGTTGAAGCACACTGGGTCTCCTAAATTGCCCTCCATTGTGGTGTGGTATAGAAGTGTGATTGGTATAATGTGTGGACTAATGGTTCCCAAGGGGATGAGTTTGATATGCTTGGGCCTGAAGAAGTGTGTAGGGCTTCATTGCTATGAGCTCAACCCTCTTCCTATTAGATCAGTGATAACTGTTGAAAGCCTCCTGGAAGATGATGTGTTCTGGTGGTGGTTAATTCTACCTTGAGAGAGCAGGTTGACTCCACCCCTTGAGGGGATGTTAGTTCACCCTTTCCCAAGAAACCATTGCTAGATCCAACCATATTGAACAGCTTCCATCCTGTTTCTAACCTTCCCTTTTTAGAGAATGTGGTTGAGAAGGTGATTGGGTAACAATTTCAGAAGACCCTGGATGAAATGGATTATTTGGACTCCTGTCAGTTGGTGTGGTGGCAGTGTGGTGGCATCTCCAGTTAGGGTGTGGGGAGGAGTGAAGAGGTTAGCAAACTTAGAATCCTTGCAGAACAGAAAGTGACACAAATTTGACCTCCCTCAGAGTCCCTGAAGCAGCCAGTCTGACAAGATTCTTATAAATAGGCAAGCAATTGTAAAGAAGCAACTCTAATCAGCAAGCAACTTTGATAAGCAAGCAACTCTGATAAGCAAGCAATTCTGGTTCCTTGCGCTTGACATCTGGGAGCCCCAGGTAACTATCAGAGGACTGGAAAAGACTTAAAAAAAAAAAAAGGGGGGGGGGAAAGGACCCAGGAAACTACAGACCAGTCAGCCTGACATCAATACCTAGGAAGACCTTGGAAAAGTTAATCAAACAATGGATCTACAAACACCTAGAAACAAACAAAGCTATTACTAGAAGCCAATATACGTTTGTCACAAACACATCATTCCAGACAAACTTTGTTGCATTCTTTGACAAAGTGACTAAAATAGTGGACCAGAGAAGTGCTATGGATATAGTATACTTCAGTAAGGTATTTGACAAAGTAGACCACAATCTACATCTTGGTAAGATAAAAAAAATATGAGATAGACAATATCATTACCAGATGGATTCATAACTGGCTGATCAATCTATGTGGAGGGAAACATGCAGTGGGTTATCCCAGGATTCTGTCTTAGGCCAAGTACTCTTCAACTTCTTCATAAATGATTTAGATGAAGGGATAGATGGGGAGATCATCAAATTTGCAAATGACACCAAACTGGGTAGAATAGCCAACATTAGAACATAGGCTCAAAATCCAGAAGGATCCTGACACACTTGAACGATGGGTCCTATCCAACAAAATACCATTCACTGGTGAGAAAAGTAAGGTTTTACACTTAGGCAACAAAAACAAATTGCACAGATACAGAATATGTGGTACCTGGCTCAGTAGTAACTGAGTAGTAACGTGAGAGGTATTTAGGACTCCTAGTGGACAATCATTTAAGCATGAGCCAGTAGTATGCTACAGCTGCGAAAAAAGCCAATACAGTCCTAGGTTACATCAACAAAGGGACAATATCAAGATCACTTGAATCATTAGTACCCCTTTCTACTGCACTAGTAAGATCATACTTGGAATAGTGCAGCCAGTTTTGATCAATATGTTACGAAAAAGATGTTGAGACTCTAGATAGCGTCCAGAGAAGAATAACAAAGATGATTAGTAGGCTGGAAGTTAAATCATATGATTGTGTGGAAAGGGAATGTCTAGTCTAATGAAAAGAAAGACTAGGGATGACATGATAGCAGTCTTCCATTATTGAGGGACTGTCTCAGAGAGGAGAGGGTCAACCTATTCTCTAAAGCACTTGAAGGCAAAAAAAAAAGAAAAAGAAATAATGGATGGATGCTTAACAAAGAGAAATCCAACCTAGAATTAAGGAGAAATTTCCTGTCAGTGAGAATGATTAATCCATTAATTAACAATTAATCAATTAACATTCAGTGGAATGGTTTGCCTCCAGAAGTTGTTGTTGCTCTATCACTGGAGGTTTTTAAAGAAGAGATTGGACAGCCATTTGTCTGGAATGGTATAGGGTGTCCTGCTTGAGCAGGGGGTTGGACTAGCTAGCAGATCTCCAAGGTCCTTTCCTTATTCTGTATTCTATTCTGTAAATTATAATGGCATTTAACATGGTGCAACAGAGTCATTTAATATTTTCTTATAAAATTCTAAATCACCTAGCTATTAAGAAAAAAGAAGAGGCATATTTATTCTGCAAGCATCTCGCAAGGAGCTTAAAATCAAAGGAACAGAATTCATGTGGAGTATTCAGTCTCCACTCAATAGAATTCATTAATGCACAAACACCACATAAATTCTGCTTTGTCGGAACAATTAGATCTGAAATGCAAGAAGTTGCACTGTAATGGAGCAAAGAAGGGCAGTCATCAACCCTCGCTTTTTTTCTTCCCTCTATTTATCCAGATGAAACATAGAAAACCGATGGCAGAAAAAGACCTAGTGATCCACTGAGTCTGCCCTTTGACCTTCTATTTATTTGTTTGTTTGTTTATAATTTTTTGTCAGAGGATGGTCATGTGTTTATCCCAAGCATATTTAAACTGATGATTGATCCACTACCTTCACTGGAAGTTATTCCAAGCTTCTACTACTTTTTCTGTGAAGTTGTCTTTTTTAGCATATGCCATACATAGCCAGGGAAATCTACTGTCATGGTTCCGACAACTGAAACTCTTCAAAAGAACTTCGAGGCATTGTTTACTTTAAAGAATCTTTTATTCGAGAAACAAAGTATCAGCACTACATAGCTAAAGCCAAAAACTGAATTCCCCTCCCCTGGGCAAAAGTAGCAAAGCACAATTCCCTCCTCCAATTAACAGTCATGAATCACATTCCCCAATTAGCTTGAAGCGCAGGCTTTCTCCCCAGCTCTCCAGCCCGCCAAATCTTTATCAACTCTGAACGCAATAACCTTGGATTCCCATGGCATCTACAATTCTTTTTTTACCACAGAGAAGTTCTGGCAGCATAAGATTGCTAGTTTGTTTATTCACACATGCGAGGGCTCCTTGGAGCATTACAGAGGGCGAACTAGCTTTGCACCAACTGTTTAGCAGGATTCAGGAGATATTAGTCCATCCAAGGTTTTCTTCTACTGATCTTGCCTTGTATCCGGGACACTGCTAGCTTTTCCCACCAGAATGGTAGTTGCACTTTTACATGTTTTCAAACTACTAGGTAGGCAGTAGCTAGGGGCAAATGATGGGAGCTCAATCCACCATGCAGTGCCATGGGCTCAAACTACTGAGGTGCTGACCATCTCTGGCCAAGAGATCCAGTTCTTTAAGCCACTGTGCCACCTTGCCTCCTTTTATGTGAACTTTCTAACATTTCTTTGAATTTCCCTCCTGTCAGTTTCAGGTTATTGCCCCCCCCCCACGTTCTTGATTTTGCTTAATATTGAAAATACTATCTTCTGTATACTATACCCTTAATATATTTAAAGGTTTCAATCATGTTTCCCCCCCCCCTTTCCTTTCCATCTTCCAGGCTGCACGTATTCAGTTCCTCCAATTTCTCCTGATACGTTTTGTCTCTCGGACCTTGAACCAATTTGTTGCCTGTTTCTGGAGACGTACTCATTCTTATCAATATCTTTATTTTAAGTGAGATCTCCAGAACTAAACAAAAAATTCCAAATGGGGTCTGACTAAAGCCCTAAAGCATGGGATCAGGACCTCCTCCTGAAGCTAACCCACCTTCTTTTACACCCAAGTAGGCAAGAATAGATATCTCATTTTCTGTTTCCTTTTTTTAATTCATCCAAAGTTGTTATCTTCTCTGCAGGTTCTTTTCTTAGCTTTTCCCCATAGACTCATGTTCTGCAATTACCGCTTCACTTTCCTTTTCTTAAGCTTGTTGTAGCCACTTAACTTACACTAGTCCTACATTCAGTTTAGAGTATTGGCTCTTATAGTCCAAGACCCATGCTGGGGCAGTTGTTAGAATGCAGTATCGCAGGCTGCTTCTTCTGATTGCCAACTGTGAGCAGTTCATCAGTTTGATTCTCACCGGCTCAAGGTGAGAATCACTTTACAATGCCTTGGTAAGGCAACACTTGGAATACTGCATCCAGTTTTGGTCACCACGATGTAAAAAAGATGTTGAGACTCTAGAAAGAGTACAGAGAAGAGCAACAAAGATGATTAGAGGTCTGGAGGCTAAAACATATAAGGAACGGTTGCTGGAATTGGGTATGTCTAGTTAAATGAAGAGAAGGACAAGGGGGGATGTGATACCAGTGTTCCAATATCTCAGGGGCTGCCACAAAGAAGAGGGAGTCAAGCTATTCTCCAAAACTCCTGAAGGCAGGACAAGAGGCAATGGATGGAAACTAATCAAGGAGAGAAGCAACCTAGAACTAAGGAGAAACTTCCTGACAGTTAGAACAATTAACCAGTGGAACAACCTGCCTCCAGAAGCGGTGAATGCTCCAACACTGGAAGTTTTTAAGAAGAGACTGGACAGCCATTTGTCCAAAATGGTATAGGGTTTCCTGCCTGAGCAGGGGGTTGGACTAGATGACCTCCAAGGTCCCTTCCAACTTTATTATTATTATTATTATTATTATTATTATTATTATTATTATTATTATTATTATTATTATTATTATTATTATTATTATTATTATTATTATTAAGGTGACTGAGCCTTCCATCCTTCCAAGGTCAGTAAAATGAGGACCCAGATTGTTGGGGGCAATATGCTGATTCTGTAAACTGCTTAGAGAGGGCTGTAAAGCACTGTGAAGTGGTATACAAGTCTAAGTGCTATTGCTATTAGCCTATTAACTGCTTTAGCTGCTTAAAATCTCTAAGTTATTTATTATGTTAATTGAAAAGTCTTCTGCATTGCTAACCTAACATATTTTAATAATCTAGATTGATCGGTTATTAAGTCTAGTTCCATTTTTGTACTTTCAAAGTGTGTAACACATACTGTATATTAGTTCCAGGAAGGGTCCAGTTTATTGGTTCATCTATAGAGTTCAAGTAATTGTCTGTTCAGCAGCAACTTCCAAAAGAAGGAGGCTGGTGCTACTCAGGTCTTATCTGACCAGTATGATTTTGACCAGAATTGTGAGTCATTGTATAAACCATGAGTATTTCATGATTATCATTGATTAGGATAATCAATGAGGATTTTACACTTTGGAGATAAATTGAATTATGTTCAATATTCCAAGAATGTCTTTAAATAACCTTCAGACACAGAAGAGCACATACAATCATTAGTAAAGCCATATTATTTTAATTAGAATAATTGTTTGAAAGCATTCAAAACAGCAAGGATTTTTCTCATGTTTTTAAAGCTTCTACAATCTATGTTTCATCAGGCATTCATGTAGAAGATGATGGTTTTTCCATGTCTTGATCAGACGTCTTTCCTTTAGCTTTTCCTAAAAAGTTGGAAATAATTTGACATATAGTGATACGATGCAATCATTCAATTATTTTTTATTTTTCTGCAGATAGTAACCCACAAAATATCATACAGTGCAATCTTTGTACATGGTTTCTACTTGGGAGGAGAGGGAGACATGAATGGATCTAATAACCCTTATTCATCAGGGTTGGTTTATGAAGTCACCTTATTCCTTTTTCTGCAGCTTCAGGATCATCTGTGAAATATTATGGCACATTGTCCTTCCATTCCACCCATAGTTTTATATGGGCAGTTAAGAGGCCATCGGTCTCTAGTGTTAATGGAAAGGAAGTCTATATCCTCATCATCCTTCTTTTCTAATAGTATCATTCATATTAAATCATGCCAGTCATATCTGAAAATATTCCAGACTTCCTTTCTATTCTTCAGTGTTTCAAGTGTACACAATCCTTCCTTTCATAGGCAGAAAGTGGGATTTATGGGGTGAGAAATTGCTGTATTTTGTATGTCTCTCTCTCTGTGTGTTTGTTTCTCAATGAGACTCATCCCTAGAGTCAAAAAGCAGATGGCCTGGAGGATAGTGTGTGGAGGGAAATTCAGTCCCAAGTCTAAAAGCCCTGGGACTATTGGAACCAGTAGGTTTAGATTGGCAGTAAAGATTGATTTAATCATACAAGGGATCCTTTGTTTCTTTTAAGTCACCTTGCTCAGTTTGTGGTTAGCTTTATCTCCATTCCACTCCACTCTCTTTGTTTATTCATGATTCCATTTACAGATTATCAAAGGCTTATTTCAAATTATCTCAGGATCAGGTAACTGGCTATGGTTAAAGTACCATTTCAAATTCCTATTTTGGTACCTTTATTATCTTTTAATCCTTTTTTTTACTCCACTGTTTGGTGGGTACGCAAGTACCAGTCATTCCAAAAATCCCTTTAGTCTGAAATTCGTGTAAAAAAGGGAGGGAAACTAGATCCATTCAATTAAAATGTTATACCTGAGGAAATAATTGGTGCAAGGGATCCCACAGTTGGAAGCCTTTCTCTTAGAGCAAGGGTGTCAAACTTGCAACGTCATGTGACGTGTCATGACATATCACAACTTTTTTTCCATTGCCGGCAATGGGGTGGGTGCGGTTTCGGCATGATGTATCCGGACCGCAGGCCAGCAGTTTGACACCCCTGTCTTAGAGGGATGCTGCCCCCCCCTTTATTGGAAAGTGGAGATCCCAGTGAAGTTTGGAAAGCTAGATGTGTGTGGTGTGTACTGCTTGTGCCCTTTCCATATACCCCTTTCCAATTCTGCAAAAAAAGTTTCATTCACTAAAAGCATGGAGAAAGATGATTGAAGTTTCCAAATGCTCTGCATCTTTTAAGGAAACTAATTTGCTTTCCTCTGAGAGAAAGCAAATATGATTTAGTTATTCTTCATAGTGGACTTTGTGTTGAAATTTTCAGCTTTAAAATGTATTAAAATGTACATACATAAGGGAAAGATGCATACAAATAAAAATATTTTCCTTTATCTGCGAATGGGTGTGCTTCTGTATTTTAATTTTGAGAAATTGGATAAAAATTTCCACTAGAAAAGAAGTATTAAATTCACCTTGTTAACAATTGTCAAAATCCACACTTGTGCCATTCAGTGAAGTTATCTATACTAAAGAGGCTTTCGTAAGTTTGATGTCTGATGCGACAGGATTTAAATTTGCATGGAAGGCAAGGATCATCTGATGGACACTTAAAGTCTTTCTTAGTGTAGACAAATAAATGCTTCTGTTACAAGGACTTTGCAGAGGCTATCCCAAGAAAGTGGAAATTATTTTAGCCATTTGCGTGATAAATTTGACATTAAAGAGATATAAGCTTATGAGGAGAACTGGCGTGGACAGAACATGGAACAATTTGTCTGATCCTAATTATGAAACAAAATGAAATAAATGCTATGAATATTTCAATTTCTGCACCTTATGCTTTGCAGCAAGGCTCATTGACGTGACAAAGTCCTATCTTTGTCTGAGGATCAGGACATGACTTTTTGCAAACTCCTTTATTTTTCAGGCATGTTCTCGAATCCATTATCCTCACTGCTTCACCTGGAGATGGAAGAGAAACTAATCATACACCAAAACACACCCTTTTCAGAATTTGTAGATCTAAATTCCTAGGAAAAGTATAGTTACTAAAATGTATTGTTTTAGGAAGAAAACTTATGAAAAAGAGACCCTTAGGGGAAACAAATTGGAAGATATTTTTTTCTAAATAAAATTTTAATCAGAATCTTAGTTTTTTTAAGATGAAATTTAAGGAGTTTGGTTATTTATTTACTTTCTGGTTTAAAGCATTTTAGTACTGTATTGCTTCACAGTCTTGAAAAAGTTTACAGAAAACTTCCAATAATATAGATTTATAAGCAGTTTATAAAACCAACTTTAGAGTACTGAATAAACTATGCAAAATAAAGTATCTGACTACTTGTTCAGTTTGGTAGGTCTATATGGATTAAATAAATGTTTCTTTCTGAAGGGCCTAATGCTTCATCATGAACGTTAGTATAAAGGTTTCATCAGAATTGACTTACCCAAATCAGAAAGAATCGCAAAGGTGAGGAAAAGGAGGACACACCAAGCCTTCATGGTTAGGGCAAGTTCAAGGCAGCTGGTTAACTCTTCTCTAGTCCAGTCACCAAAAAAAGCCTGGAAGGTATGTTGCATCCCATCTTTTAAATCATCACCATGGGGTGTACATTTCATTACAAATGCAAATATCAATGACAGCCAGACAGGGGAACAATTGGATTGGTTGTTTCTTTCTCTGTATCTTGATGTTAATTGGAAGAGGTGGTATTTTCCTTAAAAGGCTAGTTTCCATGACTGGAGATGCTTATTGGCTCATTTCAGCTGCTAAAAGAGAGTGGTTTAATAATCAAGTAAACCTTTTACCCAATAATATCCATAATCCAGCTGTTACTTATCTTGGATAAGGATTGTCTGGGTACCTTTCTCCGTGACCATGACATTTCCAGGTTGGGTTATGGTCTCCATTGTAAGGTTGCCACTGAAGAGTATTTCCATTCTTTAGTTTATTAATAAGTTCTCTGGAACACAGAATGTTGAAAACTGACTGCAGGATAAAGAAGAAAGAAATCAGCACTTTTATCTCATTTGCTTCTTTTTCATTGGTGTGCATAATATACTGGTGCTTCTTTTCAAAGTCTTAAACAATTAATTTTTTAAATACAGCCAGAACTCTCTCAGTTGTCTTTATAAATTACCCCAACTGTTCACTTGTATAAAGTACCCTAGGCAAAGGGAAAGAAAATTAATCTGACCAGCTCTCATCTGTTACTCTTTTGATTCCAAAACCACTATGAATTTCCTCCCCTCCCCTACCATCTCAGACAAGTGACTGTCTAGCCTCTTCTTAAAAATCTCCAGTGATGGAACGCCCACGATTTCTGGAGCAAGCTGTTAATTGTCTTCACTGTCAGGAAGTTTCTCCTTAATTCCAGGTTGCTTCTCTCTTTGATCAGTTTCCAACCATTGTTTCTTGTCCTGCCCTCTGGTGCTTTGGAGAATAATTTGATCTCTCTTCTTTGCAGCAGCCCCTCAAATACTAGAACACTGCTATCATGTCTCCCCTATTTCTTCTTTTCTTTAGACTAGCCAAACCCAATTCCCGCAGCCATTTTTCATATGTTTTAGTCTCCAGGCCTTTGATCATTTTAGTTGCTCTTCTTTGAACCTTTTCTTGCTGTGTTTTTATCCCGGACGGTAATCAAAGTCTGTTTAATGATATTTCTAAAATTTGAAAAGCAGTAATTGAATATAAGAAAGATTCTGTTACGCCTTTTGGATCTTTTGACAATGGAGGCTTTTGGAATATACTTTCTGGGATATTCTCGGGTTTTGGAGGAAAAATTTTGGTGTTACTTCTTACTATATTTTGCATTATAGTGCTCCTTTATCTTGTTATTATATTATTAAGGAAGTGTGTGTTCTCTTTCTGTCGTAAACCTGCAACAACGCTTCTGATGGCAATGAGCACTTGGGCTTTAGAGCATAATGTAACTCTGTCCCCCTTGAATATTTCTCTTCCAATAAGGGACCGAACATATTCTGTGACGTCATCTGAACACCCTCCCCCAGAGCATCCTTCTGTTGCTTCATTTATGCAATGCCTAAGCATTAGTCTGTCTGTTGGGGATCCAACATATGCTACAATGAGACATTTGAACAGCCCAGACACGTATTCTCCCTCTTAGGATAACATTTAATTTGCTATAACTGCATTGGAAGTAGATTTCCCTTGTAGGTCATAAATCTACAAGAGTTCCGGTTGAAACATTAAGTAAATAGCCCCATCTTGTCTTAAACAACATGGTGATGCTTGCACCCCTTGTTCCTATCCCTATTCATAGAATAATAAATAATGAAAGTGTTGTTCTTATGGACAAGAAGTGGGGACTGTGAAAGGAAAAATATATCAATACCTATTTTATGAGTGATCTAATTAATTAATTATATTTTAGATTTGAACTTGCTAACTAGCACTTGGCTTTTGCTTGTTGTTGACCTTTAATAGGAAAAGATGACTGTTTGTGGTCGGCACAAATTCTTAAGAAAAATGGAACATAGAACAAAAATGTAGGAGAAAAGAGGAACTGAACCCTGTGTATGGATGCAACATTTTCTGGGACACGATTTGAGGCATTGGGAAGGCACAGCAGTTTAACGAGTGCAGCTTCTTCTATTTCTTTACTGAGCACTCTTCAAAATAATTGTGCTTTTCCTCAAACCCAGAAACAGCTTAGTTTTTAAAGTACACAAACAATTGATTTGTTTGCTTTAAAGATACAAGTGAATTTGTCTTTGGGATTAGAAAAGCCCTTTATCCCATTCTCTAGTATAAATTATGGCTCATTAAACAATTAAGAGGAAGACTTCTCCACAAACAGTTGATAAGAAGTAATGATCTTTGAATGAAGTAAAATTATATGGAGTGCACTAATCTGAAAACAATGGGAACATTGTGCATAGGATCCCGGTCTTCTCAGAAAAATAAGGTCTGGAAGGCAAGATGTTGCCTTGTGAAGGAAAGAAAGTGCTACAATGACATCATATTTTCTATAATTTTCTAAATGAGCCATTGCAACATTTCTTGACATCACATAAACAGCAAATCTCTAAATTAATCAGTAATTATGTTGATGGCAAGTATGTCTCTTGCACATTGTTTGCCAAACATATTTGAATAATCTAGATTGATTGGTTTAATGGACATACATAAGAGAAAGTTGCATACAAATAAAATTTGCACAAAAATGTTTTCCTTTATCTGGGAATGGGCATACCTCTGTATTTTAATTTTGAGAAATTGGATAAAAATTGTAAGTAGAAAAGAAGTATTAAATTCACCATATTAAAAATTGTCAAAACCCACATTGTGACACCCCAACAAAAGAGGCATCCACTCATTGAGTAAAGTTATCTAAATTAAAGATAATTTGAAAATTTGAACGTGTTATATCTGATGTGACAGGATTTAAATTTGCATGGAAGACAATGCTTATCTGGTGGACACTTAAAGACTTCCTTAGTGTAAAATAAAATAAATACTATGAATATTTCAATTTCTGTATCTTACTCTAGGCAGCAAGGCATGTTGGTGTGACAAAATCCTATCTTTTTGTGAGTTGCAGGGCATACCTTTCTGCAAATTCCTTTATTTTTACTGCATTCTTTTATTTTTTGTGCTTCCCCTGGAGATGGAAGAGAAAGAGAAAGTAATCAAAGACCAAAACACACCTTTTTCAGAATTTGTAAATCTGAATTCCTAGGAAAAGTATAGTAACTGAAATGTATTGTTTTAGGAAGAACACTTATAAAAAAGAGCCCCTTAGGGGAAAAAATTGGAAGAATTCTTAGATTCTTTAAATGAAATTTAAGGAGTTTGGTTATTTATTTACTTTCTGGTTTAAATGATCTGAGTATTGCTTCCTAGTCTTGAAAAGGTTACAAAAAATTTCCAAGAAGATAATAGATCACAGCAGTTTATAAAACCAATCCTAGAATACTGAATCAAGTATGCGAAATAAAGTATCTGGCTTCTTGTTCAGTTTGGTAGGTCTATATGGATTAAATAAATGTTTCTTTCTGAAAGGCCTAATGCCCTTTTCATTCAGCCCAACCACCCTCAGCTCCTTTTTTTAAAAAATGAAGGCTAATACACATGTAAGGTACTTCAAACTCCTGCTTGAAAACTCTGACACTAATGTAAAAGACAATATAGCAAATAAACAAAACAATTCATTGTGTACACAGATCTGATTATACATTAGGATATCATCTTGAATTATCAAAAGGTGTGTCTCACCCACAACAGAGATCATTCAAAGTGTGACCAATGCTAATTCCATCACATATCCAGGTCTCGCTGAAGGGGATCCAGGTAATCTACTTCATCTAAGGTCCTTTGAGGCTGCTGTGCAACCACTTTCTCAGCCATGTTCCTCCAAAAAAGGAAGTTAGATACTGGATCAAAATGATCCAGTGCAATGTGTTCCAACAATGGCTTCTTGAGAAGGGTGCAAACCAAAGACTCTTTAAGAAGTAAAGGAAGAACTCCTTGACTCAAAGAATTAATCACCGTTGGAACTGGCCCCTTCAAATGATAGACTCCTGGCCTGCCTTAACAAGCCAGGAGGGACAGGAATCTAAGGGGCAAGTGGCTGAGATCACAGTCTCAGGGACTCAGTCCACTTCCTGAGGCCCAGATTCAAATTATTCCCTGATAACTGGCAAGACTCTGCCCCAAGGATCTCTTTCAGACCTGCCACAAGGCCAGCATTCACTTCTAAGTCAATTTGAATGATTTTATGTGACAAAGGCTGAAATGATTCTTTTACATTACCCAACAGGAGGCTCTCAGAACCCCCTTTATTAAAAAGGACAACTGTCACCTGAAACAAGACCATGCGACAACTATCTGGAGATGCAATAAGCATGGATAAATATTGATACTTTGCCACCCTTACTGATACAAAGTAAGCCTTCATATGGTTCCAGCCTATGTTTAGTTGGGTTCAGCCTTTATTAAGTACCAGCAATGTTCTAGACATCTCTTTTCTTGTTTGAACCACCTCAATTCCTCCATGAACCCTGAGGAGTGATAGGGCATATAGAAGGGAATGATCACTTGGGTATGAGCTGATCCAAAGTCTTGACTGCCCTCTATTCCAAGCAGTGACCAAAGCTTTAATTGGATTGTGCAGCAAACCAGCAGGAATAACTCTCAGCTCCACCTGAAAGCCATCCAGGCCCATCAGTCACCAGAATGGACCAATCTAATGGGTCTAGCCTCCTGCATCAGATAGTGGCACTAGAGAATTTCATGATAATTCAGGTATGATCTGACCATGATAAGGGAGACACCAAGACTCCCCCAATTTCAAATCACATAGCCACTGCTCTGATAGGAACACCACTACCCAACACCACCAAGATCACTATCTTGTGTCAGGCCCAGGAATTCCTGAGTCCCATTCCTAGGGGAGCAGGTTGAATTTCTCTAAAATCATAAATCTTAAGAATTCCATTGCTAACTGAGAGAGGCAGAGAAGTTGCCTTGTAGCAGGGACATTGGTACCACAGCAACAATCTCAATTGATCCCTAGAGCCACCTTAATGAACAGGGTGCCACATCCAGTGATCTGTGGACCAGGGCCCCTATAAGCTGTAAAGGATTCTTGGATGACAATCATCCCCCCAGCCCAGCTGATACCATACTGGAAACCCAGCTGGTCATATTTCTAGAAGGGCCACGCCCGACTTCGGGAGCCAGCTAGGTCTCAGACATACATCAAAGGTCAGCCCTCCATCATGGAGTAGATCCTCAATGAGGGAGACCTATTGCAAACCAACCAGACATTTAAAACCAGCAGCTGGAAAGTGGTGCCTCTAAATGGATGCTGGGACTGTGACCAGATTCCTGGATTGTGAACCCAGAATAAGACAATGGTTCTACTTTCCCTAGGAATAGCCCATTCCACATCTCCCCATATCCTCCCCTGCCTGTCAGCACCATAACTTTGGCCTGCCCTTAACCCCCATCAAAGGTAGCCCCATTTTCCAATCCAGCTGCCCCCAGTTCACACTGTCTTCCATTCATCCCAAGGAAAGGAAGCCAGATACTCTGAGACACTTTAGCTTCAGTAGTTCTCAGCATCATCAGGATATCCAGAGACCACCTCCCCACTCCACCCACAAAACACACTCAAAAGAATTACAATCACAGCCACCACCCCCGCTGCTCTTAAATCCTAGCCTGTCATAGGCTGTTGTTATAAGACCATTATTTCTTACTAATTTCAAGTTAGGTAATGGAAACACATTGGAAATTGGTGAACTCTAGAAGACTGCTGGACAATACTGATTACTAAGTTCCTTAAATACACACTATTCACTAGGATACTGAAAAAATTTTCTGGAACATGATTTCAATGTTTGAATATTTGAAGAAGTTAGACTGATTGGTTATTAATTCTCTTTCAGTGCCAGGAAGGGTACAGTTTATTGTGCTATGTTCACTATAGAGTTCAATTCATTGTGCTGTTCAGCAGCAACTTAGAAAACCACAAGTAGGAGTCTGGTGCTACTCAGGTCTTATCTGACCAGTATGATGTTGACTAGAATTTGAGTCATTGCATAAACCATGAGTGTTTAATGATTATCATCAGTTAGGATCTTTGGGGGCTTTACACTTTGGACAAATATTGGATTTTGTTCATTATTCCAAGAATGTCTTTGAATGAATTGAGAAACAGAAGAACACTCACAATCATTTGTAAAGCCAAATTATTTTAATAAGAATAATTGTTTGAAAGTGTTGAAACCAGCAAAGATTTTTCTCATGTTTTAAAGCGTCTATAATCTATGTTCCATCAGGCATTCATGTAGAAGATGATGGTTTTTCCATGTCTTGATCAGACGTCTTTCCTTTAGCTATTCCTAAATGGTTGGAAATAATTTGAAATATATTGATATGATGAATCATTCAATTATTTTTTATTATATAGTCACCCACAAAATATCATACAGTGCAATCTTTATACATGGTTTCTACTTGGGAGGAAAGGGAGACATGAATGGATCTAATAACTCTTATTCATCAAGGTTGATTTATGAAGTCCCCTTATTCCTTTTTCTGCAGCCTCAGGTTCATCTGTGAAATATTATGACACATTGTCCCTCCATTCCACACACAGTTTTATATGAGCAGTAAAGAGAGAATAAAACCATGGGTCTCCATAGACCATTTTGCCTCCAGTGTTAATGGAAAGGAAGTCCATATCCTCATCATTTCTTTTCTTCCTCCAAATGCTTCCTTCTCTTCTAATAGTATCATTCCTATTAAATCATGCCAGCCATATCTGAAAATATTCCAGACTTCCTTTCTATTCTTCAGTGTTTCAAGTGTACACAATCCTTCCTTTCAGAGACAGAAAATGGGATTTATGGGGTGAGAAATTGGTGTATTTTGTATGTCTCTCTCTCTCTCTCTGTGTTTGTTTCTCAGTGAGACTCATCCCTAGAGTCAGAAAGCAGATGGCCTGGAGCAGGGGTCCTGCATGCGGCTCTTTCATCCGTCCACTGCGGCTCCCAGTCCTACGCCCAGTCCTCCGCCACCTAAAAGAAAAAAAAATTCAATCAATCAATTCCAACTTCTCAAGGGAAAAAAAAGATCTCGTGAAGTTGGAATTGATTGATTGAACTTTTTTTTAGTCCCACAAACAAAAGACGTTTGTGGGCAGTCCAACAAATAAAAGAAGTTTGTGGGACTGCCCACAAGCTTCTTTTGTTTGTAAGACTGCACATGGCAGTGGAGGAAGTGACAGAGGACCACGTCAGAGCTGGAAAGAAGATGCCGCGTGGGTCCGATCAGGGGCGTGGGGGAGGGTTCTGCCAAGCATCTTGTACGGAGCCAGGGAAACAGACTGGGTGGGGAGAGCTGCCAATGCTGTTGCCAGGAGGCTTGTCATATCCTCCCCAGTGGCCATGATCCCCCCAGCCAGCCAGCCACCATCACCCAACCTACCCCTCACCTCACCAGCCGGCTGGCACAAAGCCTCACTGCTCTTCTCCTCCTCATTGTCCTCCCCACTCTGCTCCATCTGAGTTGAAGAAAGCGGAGGCACAGCAGCGGGATTGCTCTCAATAAGGCAGGCACACATGAGCGAGCAGCACACCCGGCTCTTATTGTTTGAGAGCAATCCCGCTGCTGCACCTCCACTTTCTTCAACTCGGATGGAGCCAAGGAGCCGCTGGGGGCCTCTTGAGTGGAAAGGACGAGCTTTGCTGATGCACCATGCCTGGGCTATGCCCTGCCGCTGCCTCCCAAACTCCACATTTGCTGCTGGGGAAAGCCGCAGCAGCAGGGCGCTCCGCATGGGGGAGGTAGGAGGGAAAAGCGGTGGCAGGGCGCGCTCCGCATGGGGGAAGTAGGAGGGAAAAGTGGCGGCAGGGTGCGCTCCACGTGGGGGAGATAGAGAAAGAAAGCAGCAGCGGCAGGGTGCTCCGTGCGGGAGGAGGGGTAAGCAGCAGCAGTGGTGGAGTGCTGGGGGGGAGCAGCAGGGTTTTGTGGCTCCCGGTGTTTTCTTTTCTGTGGGAAAGGGATCCAAATGGCTCTTTGAGTGTTTAAGGTTGCCGGCCCCTGGCCTGGAGGATGGGGCATGGAGGGAAATTCAGTCCCAAGTCTAAAAACCCTGAGACTCTTGGAACCAGTAGACTTAGACTGGCAGCAAATATTGATTTAATTGTGCAAAGGATCCTTTTGTTTCTTTTAAATCACCTTACTCAGTTGTGGTTAGCTTCATCTCCATTCCAATCCACTCTCTTTGTTTATTCATTCCATTTACAGATAATCAAAGGCCAGCTTTGATATGCAGATCTCAGGCTCAAGTAACTGGCCGTGGTTAAAGTGCTATTTCATATTGCTATTCTGGTACCTTTATTTTCTTTTAATCCTTTTTTTTTTAACTCCCATTTTTGGTGTGTGTACGCAAACACCAGTCATTCCAAAAATCCCTTTAGTCTGAAATTCATGATAAAAGGAGAGGAAATTAGATCCATCCAATTAAAATCTTATGCACGAGAAAGGGGGATTTCTCATTCTGCCTCTTCCAGGTGAGGTGAGCATCTCTCTATTAAATAATTGGTGCAAGGGATCCCCCACCCCACAGTTGGAAGCCTTTCTCTTAGAGGGATGCCACCCCCTCCCCTTCACAAGAATTTAGATAGAAAAATGTGAAAGTACCCAGAGAGGTTTGGAAAGCTGATTGTGTACTGCTTGTGCCCTTTCCACATACCCCTTTCCAATTCTGCAAAAGAAGTTTCATGCACCAAAAGCATGGAGAATGGTAATTGACGTTTTCAAATGCTCTGCATCTTTTAAGGAAACCATTTAATTTGCTCTCCTCTGAGAGAAAACAAACCTGATTTAGTTATTCTTCATAGTGGACTTTGCGCTGAACTTTTCAGCTTTAAAATGCATTAAAATGTACATACATAAGGGAAATATGCATACAAATAAAAATATTTTCCTTTATCTGGGAATGGGCATGCCTCTGAATTTTAATTTTGACAAATTGGATAAAATTGCCACTAGAAAAGAAGTATTAAATTCACCATGTTAACAATTGCCAAAAACCACACTTGTGCCATTCAGTGAAGTTATCTATACCAAGGATCCCCAACCCCTGGTCCATGGACCGCAGCATGCCAGCATGCCAGCAAGCCGCACAAACAAGCAAAGCCCCATCCGTGGGATGCAGGCAACACACAAAACCATGCACTCTCCGGTCCGTGAAAAACCCTTTCTCCACGGAACCGGTTCCTGGTGCCCAAAAGGTTGGGGACCTCTGATCTGTACTAAAGAGGCCTTCACAAGTTCGATGTCTGATGTGACAGGATTTAAATTTGCATGGAAGGCAAGGCTCATCTGGTGGACACTTAAAGGCTTCCTTAGTGTAGACAGATAGATGCTTCTGTTACAAGGATTTTGCAGAGGCTATCCCAAGAATGTGGAGCTTATTTTAGCCATTTGCATGATGAATTTGACACTAAAGAGGTATAAGCTTATGAGGAGAACTGGCATGGACAGAACATGAAACAATTTGTCTGATCCTAATTATGAAACAAAATGAAATAAATGCTATGAATATTTCAATTTCTGCACCTTATGGTACGCAGCAAAGTATGTTGATTTGACAAACTCCCATGTTCTTGTGAGTGGCAGGGCATGTCTTTTTGCAAACTCCTTTCTGTTTATTACATTCTCTTGCATTCCTTATGTCTTTTGCTTCCCCTGGAGATGGAAGAGAAAGAGAAACTAATTATACACCAAAACACACCCTTTTCAGACTTTGTAGATCTAAATTCCTAGGAAAAGTGGGCTTACCATAATGAATTGCTTTAAGACGAACACTTATAAAAAAGAGCCTCTTAGGGGGGAAAAATGGAAGATTTTATTTTTTCTAGATAAAACGTTAACCAGAATCTTAGATTCTTTAGAAAAAATTAAAGTGTCTGGTTATGTATTTACTTTCTGGTTTAAATGATTTGAGTATTGCTTTCCAGTCTTGAAAAGGTTACAGAAAAATTCCAAGAAGATAGTAGATTATAGCATTTTATAAAATAACCCTAGAGTACTGAATATAGTATGCAAAATAAATACAATGTTTGTTCAATTTGTTAGGTCTTATCATTTTAGCTATTGTCTATCCATGCAGGCTGAAAGCCTCTTCTGCATGTTTCTAACTAATGTGGTCCTGAGCTTTCTTTTGCCAATTGGGCCCCCAATACTTGCTGATTTCGTTGGTCCATCTTGTTTTAGGTCTCTTTTGTGGATGATTTTTATCAAACAGGATCCATTCTATGACTGCCTTGGTCCTCTAGCCGTCGGTTCTTGCTGTGTGACCAGCCCATTTCCATTTCAATTCTTTTACTCTTAAGTATGATTATATTGCATACTTTTGTTTGTTCCCTAATCCATGTGCAGGTCTTTCTATTTTGTCTTGTAATGCCGAGCATGTATCTTTCCATGGCTCTTTGTGCCACTCATACTTTTGTATCGATTGTGAGTTAATATACATGTTTCATTGGCATATGTTACAACAGGTAGCACACACTGATCGAAAACTTTTCTCTTTAGGCATAGGGGAAAGTTATTCTTGAAAATTACGCTTAGCTTGCCAAATGCCTGCCAATCTCATTTAACATGCCATTCAGTTTCCTTTAATGTATCACTTTATTGGTAGGTATTGGTAGATTCCTTTATTGGTAGGTCTATATGGATTAAATAAATGTTTCTGAAATGCCTGATGCTTCATCATCAATAAAGGTTTCATCAGAATTGACTTACCAAGATCAGAAAGAATCGCAAAGGTGAGGAAAAGGAGGACACACCAAGCTTTCATGGTTAGGGCAAGTTCAAGGCAGCTGATTAACTCTTCTCTAGTCCAGTCACCAAAAGAAGCCTAGAAGGTATGTTGCATCCCATCTTTTAAATCATCACCATGGGGTGTACATTTCATTACAAATGCAAATATCAATGACAGCCAGACAGGGGAACAATTGGATTGGTTGTTTCTTTCTCTGTATCTTGATGTTAATTGGAAGAGGTGGTATTTTCCTTAAATGGCCAGTTTTCATGACTGGAGATACTTATTGGCTCATTTCTGCTGCTAAAAGGGAGTGGTTTAATAGTAAAGTAAATGTTTTACCCAATAATAATGGATAAAGATTGTCTGGTTACCTTTCTGCATGACCAGGACATTTGTTAGAACAGGATGATATCTGTTATTCCAGGTCCTCCATTCAGGGACAATCATGGGGGAGAAGAGGGGAGAATATGATGAAACATGCATTACCCATCTGCAATACAAACCTCAAACTTTTTGTACTGATGTTACAGTGTTGCATGCAAATATTTGGAGATTAAGAAAGCTTCTGACATGCTACAGGTTTTGTTGATTTGGTGAAATCTTGTACCTACCTGTAGTACGTTAATATGGGACATTGTAGGAATGTATTTCATCTTCTGCAGCGATATACTAATTGGATCCCTGTCTTCCCTGCTTATTCTCTGTATTTAAATGTAGCAGAAAACTGAAGATGATTACAGGTCAACCTGAGGTAAAACTATAAGGAACTGGGGTAGACACACATTCAAACATCTTCCATTGGTGACACACTTTCAGGTATAAATTGAGGACATGATCAAGAAACAGTTTCTCCATGTTCTAACAATTTATTAGAATTGTTTATTACTTATCATAAGAGACAAATTTAGTATTGTGGGCTTACGGTTACGATTGTGCGCTAGGAAACTAGAGAAACATTACCTCTCTTTTGTTTCTGAAAACCTCTTTGCCTCCTTTTGGAAAAGGATTATTAGATCACCACTGCCCTTAATCTGATGCAAAAGAGCAATGTTATATTTTCATTTATGCATTCTGAAGTACCAAGCAGCCAAATATAACTTATGAGGGGGTTCTGGAAGGACCTGAAACACTACAGAGGGTAATAATCTGGAAAGAACAATGTGAGCATCTATAAGTCTTGAACAGTAAGATCTGGAATAGAAGCAGTTCCCTTGTAATGGAAATAAAAATGCAATCATTATTGTATGTTTCTCAGAATTATCATTCAAATGAACAACAGTTCCATACAACTCTCCTGTGAGGAGAAGGGAGGTTTTAAATTTTTGATAAAATAAATAAATAAACATAACACTTCTATCTAGAGAAAGATCTGATGTTGGCTTTCTTTGATTAAACAAAATCACAGGAATAAAAACCCTAGGTGTCTTTTGTCCATACCTGAAATCTGAGTTCAGCATCACAATCTTATGGTAGATCATTCCACACATTAATGTTTGTGAATGAATGAATATCAGTGAAAATTACTGAAAATTACAGTGCAAGAGCTCATGAACATTTTGGGGCAAGAAATCTAAAATCTGGACCATAGTATTTTGGTTCTAAGAAAGTGTAAGAATTAAAATATTATTTCTTCCTGGAAATCACTTTTTGAGAGGTTCAAGTCAACCTTAGCTATGGAAACTCACTGGGTGATTTGGGGTCCGCCAGCCTCATTCAGCCCAACCACCCTCACAGTGTTGCTCCTTTTTTAAAAAAATGAAGGCTAATACACATGTAAGGTACTTCAAACTCCTGCTTGAAAACTCTGACACTAATGTAAAAGACAATATAGCAAATAAACAAAACAATTCATTGTGTACACAGATCTGACTATACATTAGGATATCATCTTGAATTATCAAAAGGTGTGTCTCACCCACAACAGAGATCATTCAAAGTGTGACCAATGCTAATTCCATCACATATCCAGATCCCTCCGAAGGGGATCCAGGTAATCTACTTCATCTAAGGTCCTTTGAAGCTGCTGTGCAACCACTTTCTCAGCCATCTTCCTCCAAAGAAAGGAAGTTAGATACTGGATCAAAATGATCCAGTGCAGTGTGTTTCAACAATGGCTTCTTGAAAAGGGTGCAAACCAAAGACTCTTTAAGAAGTAAAGGAAGAACTCCTTGACTCAAAGAATTAATCACCGTTGGAACTGCCCCCCTCAAATGATAGACTCCTGGCCTGCCTTAACAAGCCAGGAGGGACAGGAATCTAAGGGGCAAGTGGCTGAGATCACAGTCTCAGGGACTCAGTCCACTTCCTGAGGCCCAGGTTCAAATCGTTCTCTGATAACTGGCAAGACTCTGCCCCAAGGATCTCTTTCAGACTTGCCACAAGGCCAGCATCCACTTCTAAGTTAATTTGAATGATTTTGTCTGACAAAAGGCTGAAATGGTTCTTTTACATGCCCCAACAGGAGGCTATCAGAGCCCCCTTTATTCAAAAGGGCAACTGTCACCTGAAACAGGACCATGGGACAACTATCTGGAGATGCAATAAGCATGGAGAAATAGAGATTAGCCTTCAAAGTGGTTCTTACCTATGCTTATTTGGTTTCAGCCTTTATTAAGCGCCAGCCATACTATAGACATCTCTTTTCTCATTTGAACCATCTGAATTCCTCCATGAACCCTAAGGAGTGATGAGCATATAGAAGGGAATGGTCACTTGGGTATGAGCTGATCCAAAGTTTTGACTGCCTGCTATTTCAAGCAGTGACCAAGGTTTTAAATGGAAATTAATGCTTGGTATCTTTCCAAATTGATTCTTGGACATACTGCTCAGATCTGTGGCAAGCAAGACACAAATATATGGGAAACATGAGAGGGGAAAGTGTGCAACTTATTTTATTTCCTTATAGCCTAGAATGGTTAGGACTGAGATCCTGTTTTTGTTCAGGATTTACAGGTATTTCGGAGCAAAATTCTTATAGCTTTCTTATACTCTTCTATTGGTCATTTGGAGGAAGAGCTCTTACTGGTTCAAGATCTTCCCTGTTTTCTGCATTCTGAAATTAAGTGTAGAAAGTTGGTGATATATTTCCCTTAGAAATTTTTTTTCAAGGATTAGAGTAGGAAGATTGTGATTTGGAAAGCTTCTCAGAAAACATAGCCTAGTCATATAGGCTGTAGCTGATAACTGCAGGCAGCATCCAAACATCTTATCATCTCTTCAGTGATCTGCTTGTTTAATAGCCCATCCAAACTGGTTCAGCCTAAGCGCTAAATGAAGCACGTAGGCACACAGGCTTCTGAACATGAGTGGTTAGAAGTAATTGCTCCTACCCATTCCACAGCTCATTTATCTCAAAACATTCATTTGGTCCCATGTGAAATCATCTTCAGGATTAGAACAGTCCTTCATCCCATTCTCTAGTCTAAGTTATGACTCACTAAACAATAAAGAGGAAGACTTCTCCACAAACAGCTGATAAGAGGTAATGATTTTTGAATGAAGTAAAAGTATATGGAGTGCACTAGTCTGAAAACAATGGGGAGACTGTGCATAAGATCACTGAAAAATAATGTCTGGAAGGCAAGGTGATGCATTTTAAAGGAGAGTGCTACAATCACATGGCACTTTCTATAATTTTCTAAATGAGCCATTGCAACATTTCTTGACAATCACATAGACAGTGTCTGCAGCTAAAGGAGGAATTTGGCTAAGTTGCCTTTGACCTTGGCTATCTCAAGGCCCTTCAACTTTTAAATCATTATCATTTCATTCCATTGGCATCCTTCAGTCTCGAGAGACTATGGTATCGTGCTCTGGAAAGAGGTCCTAAGGCAGCATCTGGTGTGGCTAAAAAAGGCCAATTCGAGAATGGCAGTCCCTTCCACACTGAGGGCAGATACAATCTGTCCCCTGTCCAGCCCCCAGATTTCGCTGGTTCCGGGACTGCCTCTTTGCCTCAGCCTGCCACACAAGCATCTCTTCAAATTGGAGAAGGCCATGCTACGTCTTTAGCCTCCAGGCTGAACGATCAGAGGTCAAGGATTCCCAGCTGTTAATGTCCATAACCAAGGCCTTTAGGTCCCTCTTGCAGATATCCTTATATCGCAGCTCATGTCTCCCTCTGGGGCGCTTTCCCTGCACTAGTTCTCCATACAGGAGATCTTTTGGAATCCAACCATCAGCCATTCTCACGACATGCGCAAGCCAGCGTAGGCGTCGCTGTTTCAATAGTGTATACATGCTAGAGTATCCAGCACATTCCAGGACTGCGCTATTTGGGACTTTGTCATGCCAGGTGATGCTGAGAATACGTCAGAGACAGCGCATATGAAAAGTGTTCAGCTTTCTCTCCTGCCATACGTGAAGAGTCCAAGACTCACTGCAGTACAAGAGTGTGCTCAAGATGCATGCTCTATAGACCTGGATCTTTGTATGTTCTGTTAACTTCTTATTAAGCCATACTCTCTTTGTAAGTCTGGAAAATGTGGTGGCCGCTTTACCAATACTTTTATTCAGCTCAGTATCTAAAGAGAGAGTGTCAGAGATAGTTGAGCCAAGGTACACAAAGTCATGGACAATCTCCAGTTCCTGTGCAGAGATTGTAATACAGGGAGGTGGATCCACATCCTGACCCATGACTTGTGTTTTTTTCAGGCTGATTGTTAGACCAAAGTCTTGGCAGGCCTTGCTAAAACAGTCCATAAGCTGTTGAAGGTGTTCGGCAGAGTGAGCAGTAATGGCAGCATCGTCAGCGAAGAGGAAATCCCGTAGGCATTTCAGCTGGACTTTAGACTTTGCTCTCAATCTAGAGAGATTAAAGAGTTTTCCATCTGATCTGGTTCAGAGATAGATACCCTCTGTTGCAGTTCCAAAAGCGTGTTTCAGCATGACAGCAAAAAAGATCCCAAATAAAGTTGGTGCGAGGACGCAGCCCTGCTTCACTCCACTTCGAATGTCAAAGGAATCTGATGTTAGGCCATCAAAAACAACAGTGCCCTTCATATCCTCATGAAAGGACCTGATGATGTTGAGGAGCTGAGGTGGACATCCAATCTTAAAGAGAATTTTATATAAGCCGTCCCTACTAACCAAGTCAAAAGCCTTCGTAAGATCTATGAAGGCTACGAAAAGTGGCTGTCTTTGTTCCCTGCATTTCTCCTGCAACTATCTAAGGGAAAATACCATGTCAATGGTGGATCTGTTGGCTCGGAATCCACACTGTAACTCTGGATAGACTCTCTCTGCAAGCACCTGGAGCCTCTTCAATACGACACGGGCAAGCAGCTTCCCTACAACACTAAGAAGAAAGATGCCTCGATAGTTGTTACAATCACCCCTGTCGCCTTTGTTCTTATACAGTGTGACAACATTTGCATCCTTCATGTCCTGTGATACTCCACCTTCCCTCCAACAAAGGCAGAAAATTTCATGCAATTCAGTGGGGATGCTCTCTTTGCAGCACTTCAGGATTTCAGCAGGGATGTTATCTTTCCCGGGTGCCTTGCCTTGCTTCTAGAGTTGGTTCACTGTCATTTCATTACACATGTAAATATTAATGACAGCAACACAAAGGAATAATTGGATTGGTTATTTCTTTCTTTCTTTGTATCTTGATGTTAATGGAAAGATGTGGCAGTTTCCATGACTGGAGATACAGTACTTATTGGCTCATTTCTGCTGCTAAAAGAGAGTGGTTTAATAGCCAAGTAAATCTTTTACCAGATAATACCCATAATCCAGCTGATCCTTATCCTGGATAAAGATTGTTTGGTTACTTTTCTGCATGACCAGGACATTTCCAGGTTAGGTTATGGTATCCATTGTAGGGAGGTTGCCACTGAAGAATATTTTCATTTTTTAGTTTATTAATAAAATCTCAGGAACACAGAATGTTGAAAACTGACTGCAGGATATAGAGGGAAGAAATCAACATTTCTGTCTCATTTGCTTCTTTTTCATTGATGTCCGTAATTCAAAATGCTGGTGCTTCTTTTCAAAGTCTTAAACAATTATTATTTTTAATATGGCCAGAATTGTTCTCAAAATTTATAATTGTTTATAAATTACCCAAAATGTTGTCTTGCATACAGTACACTAGGCAAGCAGATATAAAATTAATTTAACAAGCTCAGTCTCTCTCTCTTCTCTCTCCCTACACTCCTGCTTCCCCCTCCTCTGTTCTCCTTTCCTCTCCTAGCAGCACGATCATAATCACGATCATAATACTGATAATCATGGTCATAATAATGATAATCATAGCATGATGTTTTTGCCTGGTATTGTTTAGGACAAATCTGTTCTTTATAGTGATGTTGAACATGCTCTCATAGACAATTGCACACAGCAGTTATATTGACATGAGATGGGGAAAACAAGCAGTTAGGAACATTCCAATTAATGTCCTTGCTGTCTCTGCATGTCATTCATCAGAGAATTTAAATTTTACACATAAATTGCATTACAAAACATATCCAAAGGATAAGAAGGAATGGGTGGAAGCTCGTTAAAGAGAAATTCAACCTAGAAGGAGGAGAATTTTTCTGGCAATGAGAACAATTGATCAATGGAATAGCTTGCCTCCTATGATTATGGCTCCATCACTGTAAGTTTTCAAAAATAGACTAGGAACCATTTGACTGGAAAGGTATAAGTTTTCCTGCCTTGAGCAGGGTGTTGGACTAGAAGACCTCTGAGATCCCTTCCAGACTATGATTCTATGTTTTATATTCTAAGTCCTATAAACACAAAGGAAAACAGTATGTTGCAAGTTATTTTGCTTTTATTAAAATACTTGCTTGATTAAAGTATTTAATCAACCATTTTCTGGTTAATTAAAAGTTTACTAAAGCTAGGGTGCAGAAAGATATACATCTTCAAGAAAAATAAAAAAATCTTTCTGTTAGCTAAATTTAACATTCAAAGGTTAAAACAGTCTCAGAATCAGTAAATGCAATAAAATAATGCAATCACCTAATCCATAGTTTTTGCATGGTATATCATGTGAGTCTAGCCAAATCCTTCCCATTTAGGTTCAAGATTATTTTTTTCGAAATGCTTATGAAGATTGCACATTCTTTACTCAATCTTTATGCAAGTCAATTCAGAACCAAATTGCATTGTTCCCATGGGAAATGTCACCCTCAGTGAAGAAGTAAGGTCTTTGGAACAGGAGGCATAAAGGACTGTAGGAAAAATAGACGTTCCCCCAATTTACAATACATTTATCTTTCTGGGGCTATCATACCTTCCACAAAAATCTAGTGACTGGGGCTTCTCTGTTTGAACTTATAATTTCTTTGGGTTTATTTGACAATCTTGGGTAGAGAAAGACAGAGCTTTGGGATCATGTGACCTTGAGTTCTACTTAATGGGGATTTACCTGTGTGAATGTTAAACAAGTAGCCTTGAGAGAGTGTAACAAAGATAAAAACAAATAAAGCAAAGGCTGGAGCCTTTGATTAGTTTTAGGTTTATTCCATTCTGTTTTAGGTTTCAGCTCTCCAAAATGAAGAGGCATTCTAGCAGCATGATAAGGTAGTACAGGAAACAGAAACAAGACTATTATTCAAGTGCATGAGTTGAATTAATTAACTGGGAAGCCACTTTCAGTTGAATTAGCACATGACAAGGATTATTGATAAGATTGATCAACCAAGCTCCTTGGATTGTCCCAACACTGCAAAAAGCTACCTTTGTTTCATTATTACCTTTTATAGAAATAACATTTTAATTTTAACATTGCTTTAGATAAATTAACAGCATGAGTTTACTTTAGTAAAGAATCTTGAATTATAGGACTCAGTGGTATTTTCATCTTCTGACTGTCTTTTTCTAGAATCACAATAAAATAAATTACCTTTCAACATCAAATTACCTTAATTTTCCAATATTTTATACATATGCACAATCTCCCTAAAAACAGTCAGCAAGAATTAGAAGTTGATAGTACTTTTTCAAGCAGATATGTCACTCAGAAAAGATGATTCCTTGTGTTATAAACTAGAAAGAAAACTTGAGAGTCTTAGTTGTTATCCACAGATATAAAGAAGCAATGCAGCCACTAATTTCTAGCTTCAAAACACTCTTTCAACTCTCTGTCCATATGCTCCCCATGTTACATACTGTGTGCATGCTCCTCTCTGCAGCTACTGTCATTCATCTCAGAATTTAGTGTTCTGGGTCCTCTGGTCCCTGTATTCCAATCAATTTCAGTGTCATTTGTTTTTGTTTCTGTTTTTTTTTTTTTTTTTTTTTTTTTTTTTTTTTACAAAACTACAGATGCAACCAGTTTCATTATCCATTCCAAAAGCCAATTGGATGAAATTAATGTAATTTTTGCAATTACATTATCTGCTGCATTGGCCCCCTACCTTTGGCTGCTGCCACCAGTATCTCCACTCTGATCAAGCAACTCCACATCCTCCTGCCATGTAGGTAACTTGGATTTTGAATAAGCTTTTGACAAAATTTCTCATCCAAACCTCTTGAGGTTTCCTAGTTGTGAGTTAAGTGGAGAGCTCTTCTCATACTGTAGATAGATAATTGGCTAAATGATAGGAAACAGCTGGTAAAATGAGATCTTACTTCTAGAAGTAGGAGAACTATCACAAGGAGAGACTTTGGATAGCAGAAACTGAGCAGGTACTGTAGAGCAGGGCTTTTCAACCTTTTTACCGATTGTACCACTTTTAGGATATGGCAATATTCGAGTACCACCTAGCAAGGTGTCAAAAACTTGGTGACAAAAAAAAACCTGTTCAAAGTTGCAATTGCACTGAAATGTCTTATGACCATTTTTCACACTTATGACCATTGCAGCAACAGGGTCATGTGATTTATATTTGAATGCTTGGCAACTGATTCATATTTATGATGGTCACAGTGTCCCAGGGTCATGTGATCCCCTTCTGCAACCTTTTGACAAGCAAAGTCAATGTCAGAGCTGCTGGTGGCCAAGTGCTAAGGCAGGACTTCCTTCCCTCCCTCCCTTCCCTGCCTCCCTTTTTCTCATTCCCATCTCCTTCTGAGGGAAGAATTTGAACCCCCCCCCATATTTTCCCTCTTCCATATATTGATCAAACAAGGAAAGGCCTCCAGAGACAGAAAAGACAAACTGCTGAGTGAACTAGCTTAAAAAGGCACTTCCCCTTTAAGAATTAGCTACTGGCTAGAAAGGAAAGTAAGGAGCGCAGCCGGCACTTAAAGAAGAAATGTAAGTACTGGCCGCCGGCTAAGGCAGCCTCCCCAAATGGCTCCATTCATAAGTAAAATCTGCAGCTCCAGAGGACTCTCTCACTGTAAGTCTTTGCCTGTGCTGGCTCTTTCCCTTCCCCAATACACTTGGCTAGGCAGGGCTGTGTACCACCTGCTACTCATTAATGTACCACAAGTGGTACGCTACCACAGGTTGAAAAGCCCTGCTGTAGAGGTTTTATATCAGTAAAGACAGAAACAAGCAAGGGAGAAAGCATTAAAAAGTTAGAGGCAGTTTTTCTCTGCCAAGGAAAATATGTGTCTCTTTCGTAAAGAAGAATTTGATTTTTTTAAAAAATAAAGGAATATTTTGTGCTAAATATGTTTGTCCTTGATATATCTTTAATTTTTAGTCCATTCTATAGGTCACGGATGTCAAACTCGCTGCTTCACGTGACATGTTGCGACGTACCGTGAATTTTTTTCATTGCTGGAGCTGGGGTGGGTGCGGCCTCATGATGCAACCAGCCCGCAGGCCAGCAGTTTGACACCCCTGCTATAGGTATTCCTTTTTAAATGCATACGTTTTATCATCTAATATATCATGAGTCCATCTGCAATGTTAATCTAGGGCTGTATCTTAAGGGATTAGGTGCAAATTAGGTGTTTCATTGGGCTTTCATATTCTTTAAACTGGCCTGACTGGATCTTCTTTTACCCAGTGGTATTGATAATAGAGATAAAAGATGATTGTTCTACATTATGGGGCAAAGGAAAGAATATTGGTTGACCAGCAAGTTACCTTCAAATGTTAAAACTATGTTGTATAGAAAGATCTATTCAGCTGCTTAATTTAACAGCTTTTCCGTAGTGGTCACAGAAGGTTGATTTAAGAAAATTCTTTTGGAACTGAGACTATGCCCTGTAATTTCAGGATAGTTGAAATTGTACAACATAACTTATTAAAGGAATGCATCTTTTATGATAACATTAGAAAAAAAAATGTTACCCTGCTTTGACCTTTGTCCTGGGTAGGAGTGAAACTTCTTCACTGGATATCTTATCTCTGGTTTTGACAAGGGAACAACTGTACAGGTAGCTAAATATCTTTGGACTAAGATCACAAGAGGTACATCAAATTAAATGTGTGGTGACACAGTGGTTAGAATGCAGTATTGCATTCTGCTGCTGATTTTCGACTGCCAGCAGTTTGGCAGTTCGAGTCTCACCGGCTCAAGGTTGACTCAGCCTTCCATCCTTCCAAGGTTGGTAAAATGAGAACCCAGATTGTTGGGGGCAATAGCGGTATTCTGACTCTGTAATCTGCTTAGAAAGGGCTGCAAGGGACTGTGAAGTGGTATATAAGCCCAAGTGCTATTGCTAAAGGGCAGCAAATGATATTGTGGATTGTCTTATATCTGACTGTGAATGTTCCTTAATTGTGAACTGTATGATTGATTCTCCTTGTGGGTTTGCTCTTTTGTTTACATTTTCTGTTTTTAGTTTTGATTGAAAGGTCTGTTGGCCAAATTTTAATTCTAATAAACTGCTCCAACTACTCAAATAAACATTGGGATATGCAGGTTCCAGTAAGAATCCCAATGGCAAGACTTGAAAAACTGTTCTCTGCTCCTTGAATAACACACAATGGTCAGCATTCAAAGTATATGCAATTTTTAAAGTCTTGCTTCAGCCTTTTTTCAGCCTGGTGTCTCTGGAGATGTTAGAACAAAAAGCTAATAGCCAACATGGTATTGGATGACAAGAGGCTGGTAAAGCCTGTTTATAATAGAGAATCTAATGAAAAAGAAACACTTCTCTTGTGGGAATTTGTATAAAGCAGTATTTCTCAACCTTAGAATATTTAAGGTGCCTGGACTTCAATTCTGAGAATCTGAGAATTCTGGGAATTGAGATCCAGACATCTGGTTGCCAAGGTTGTGAAATACTAATCTGAAGGCCTCTGGTGACCCTTAAAGTATTATGTAGCAGATCCTGAGGAGAGATTGCTGTTGGGTAAAATAAATAATTTTGTACATACAGAATAACAGAATAACAGAGTTGGAAGATCTTCTAGTCCAACCCCTTACTCAATCAGAAGACCCTATACCATTTCATACAAATGGTTGTCCAATCTCTTCTTAAAAACCTTCAGTGTTGGAGCACCCACAACTTCTGAAGGCAAGCCATCCCACTGATTAATTGTTATAACTGTCAGGAAATTTCTCCTTAGTTCTAGGTTGGTTTTCTCTTTGATTGGTTTCCATCCATTGTGGCTTGTTCTGCCTTCAGGTGCTTTAGAGAATGAACAATAGCATATTGCTTTAAAATTTCTTCAGAACTTTGTTTACTTCAGGCATGCCTTTCCCTTAACCTTTTCACATCATTATTCATATATTTCAGATACTGAGTATGCTATCTCCATTCCTACATATTCCTTTGAATGTATAAATGTTTTCTAGGTAGATCCTTCATTTTATCCACTGTCACAAATGTTACTATTTCTACCATTCCTTCTTGTAATAGGAGTAAGAGTAATAGGTATAGGAGTTACATAAACAGTTAGTTAAAAAATCAATACTTTTTTTCCAGCTGCTGTTTCTATTTCTCTAATATCTCAACTCTCAACCAATCCTTGTTCAGTTACTTTGTGTCTCATCTGTATCACCATGTTAGCTCATTGTATAGTAAATTGTGATTCGGTAGACTCAAAAAGTTTTTGTACTGCTTTCAAAAGTCTCAAACATCTTTTTTTAACTAGATCATGATTGGTCTATGACCCTAATAAAGTTATTATTATTATTATAACTATATCATGATAAGGCAAAATGCAAAACATGGTTTTAGTTATTCTTATCCCATAGCAAAGTAACTGTTCTTTTTCTCATTCTATCTGGGATGGGGAAAGGATGTGACTGCACAATTTTTCTGTGAATATTTCTCATTTATGTATGAGTGTCCATGCATGCACATATCAGACAACATTCTCCCTCCCTCTCATTCATGCGATAAACATATGCTCTGGGATTATTCTAGGCTTGAGGCATCAATGCAAAATAATGATCGAACTTCCAGATTTTTTTTTCTACAGCTATTACAAATGAAACAAAACAAAACAGAACTGAACAAAACCAAACAAAAACAATCTTATATTCTCTCCCACTGTTGGAGAATGTTTCCGCCTGTCTAATTTCTCTACTCCCCAAATGATGGAGGATTTCAAGAAGTCACTTGCCCCTAACATTTTCCCCACTGTGATTCCCTGAAGTTACTATTTTTGATTCTGATGTATCCTCACCCTCTGCACCTGCCTTCTGCAACTTCCAATACTGGCAAATTCTTTAGGACAATTCATACGTAGACAAAATCCTTTGCTTGATGGTTTGAATGGATTGACTTTCTGTATAGAAAACCAAAACACTTTATATGAGGGAAATCTAGTACAAAGTACATTTTTGAATAGAACAAGTTACCCATCTGTACAAAGAAATAAACTCTAATTAGTCTCAGATATGTAAACCTTTCCCTAAACCACAACACCAGTTAGAACCAGTTGGGTGGGAAAGTATACAAGTATTTTTTTCTTAGAATTTGTAAATTGTTGAATTGTTTTTAAATAAATGCTATCATTTCTGGTTCCTACAAATGTCTGGGCAGTCTTATACATACTGCAGTACAGTAATATATAGGATGTGTACATAAATCATGCACATAGATAACCATCATGTCTGAGAAACACAAGAACAGTTCCCAGAGCAGTCTAGATTTCTATGAAAAGTTCCAAGCCATCTTTTCGGAGACGCTTTAAGCCAGACATGCCAAACACAAGGTCCACGGGCCGGATGCGACCCGCAAAGTGGTTTCATGTGGCCCGCGAAGCCATCCTGGAAACAGTGAGGGAATGGCCCCCGTTGCCTCGGCCCTGGCCCAGGCCGGCCGGGAGCCAATGTACAATTTTGTGGTGGTCATCTATGCTGAAATGCATTCAGTCTTACCTCCACAGGGCCATCTGGAAACAGTGACGAATCAGCCGCTGCCGTGTCGGCCCCGCCCCCTGGGTGCATGCTGGGGAGGTGTCCTTCCTTCCTTCCTTCCTTCCTTCCTTCCTTCCTTCCTTCCTTCCTTCCTTCCTTCCTTCCTTCCTTCCTTCCTTCCTTCCTGACTTCCTTCCTTCCTTCCTGACTTCCTTCCTTCCTGACTTCCCTCAGACCTTCCTTCTCCTTCCTTCCTTCCTTCCTTCCTTCCTAAGTACAGAGTGGTGGGAAAATATTTGAGATGAGGGAGGGAGAAAAACAGGCAAGAAACGCAGCTGGGGAGGTGTCACCCTTCGTGAGCAATGAAGAAATGCACCATCGCCTGGAAGTGGCCAGCAAATGGCCCTCACCTACTTCACATATCTAGCTTAATGGGCTCCGGAGGAGGGATTTCGGCAGGCAGTGGGGCGCTCTCCTCACAGCACCAAGAGGCTGAGCCGGGCGGCGTGAATCCAAAAAGAAGCATGACGACGCCCAGCTGCCAGCCTGCCCGGTTTTGGCAGGCAGCTGGGCGCTCTCTTCAAGCACCAAGAGCTGAGCCAGGTGGCACGAATCTGATGAGAAATGCAATGCTGCCTAGCCCCCAGCCTGCCCAGTTTCAGCAGGTAGCAAGGTGCAAAGCTGGTGAACTTCGCACTGCCCAGCTCAACCTCTCAGCTCTGTGAGGAGAGCGCCCCACTGCCTGCAGAAACCGGGCAGGCTGGGGGTTGGGTGGCATCATGCTTCTTTTTGGATTTGCGCCACCCGGTTCAGCCTCTTGGTGCTGTGAGGAAAGTGCCCAGCTGTCTGCCGAAACTGGGCAGGCTGGGGGTCTGGTGGCTTTGTGCTTGTTTTTGGATTCGCGCTGCCCGGCGCAGCCTCTCAGTGCTGTGAGGAGAGTGCCCCGCTGCCTGCCAAGACCGGGCAGGCTGGGGGCTGGGCGGCATTGCACAGATAACGTTGACTCTAATGCTGCTCATGGCATCCCCTCTCCCAGAGCCCACCAAGCCAGATATGTGAAGTAGGTGAGGGCCATGTGCTGGCCACTTCCAGGTGATGGTACATTTCTTCATTCCTCACAAAAGGTGACACCTCCCCAGCTGCGTTTCTTGCCTGTTTTTCTCTCTCCCTCATCTCAGATATTTTCCCACCACTCTGTACTTAGGAAGGAAGGAAGGAAAGAAGGAGAAGGAGGGTCTGAGGGAAGTCCTGCCTTAATCCTGCCCTGCTGCCCTTTCACCATCCCCTTGCCCCCTCCTCCTGGCCTATCCTGGGGGTCTCCCATCCTATTGCTAAGGAAGCTTTAGATACAAAGCTGGGTCTCCTCCCATGGAGAAGGAATGGGCCTCCCTCTGACTTTGCCCTCGTACCCATCATGAGCAACCTGGCTAAGGAGAGCAAGCACAGCAGCAGCAGCAGCCTTGAGGAGGTAAGTGCAGCTGGGCGCCCCCTTGGGGAAGTGGGGCTGGGCTTGGTGCCGTGGGTGCTCGAGGGCCAGGCTGGGCGTTTGACCTCTGCTGCCCAGGGCTCCGGGCAGCCTGCACCACCATCCAGCCCCCCCGCATGGCCTGAGAACAGTGAGGCTCCTCCAGTGGACCATGCCTTGGCACTTGTCCTGGTTCCACCCCCTTCTGTCAGAAACCCTCAGATCTGTCCCACTCCTGCCCAGGCCCCCACAGGCACCCTTGACGTGAATGATGTAGAGCTGGCCGTGCCCACCCAGTAGGCCACACCCAGTCCATCCACGCCCACCCAATAGGCCACACCCACCATGACCACACCCATCCGGCCCCTCGAGGGCAACCGCAATGCTGATGCGGCCCTCAATGAAATTGAGTTTGACACCCCTGCTTTAAGCATTTATGTATACTGTCATTATCAATATTTATAGCTAGAGCAGGAGAAAGGAATCTTTATCCAGTTTTTGCCAAACTTTAGTTCCCATCACGTCCAATCAACAGAATCAATGGTCAAGAAATGTTAAAGTCTTAAAATATCCAGTGGATTACAGGCTTCCCATGATTAGGAATGATCAAAATCATAGAAGATTTCAGCAAAGGTTTATTATTTTGGATGGAACAGAAAATCCAGGAGTCATTTATGTTGTCATTTATGTCTACTGCAGAACTACATCCTCTGCAGGATGGGGAATAAGTCAGCAAGTAATTGACTGATTATCAGGAATGGGCACATTAGTCAGTTTCTACTTCATAGTTTTTCCTTGCTTCTATTTTTTTTTAAATTTTTATTGAATACAAAAGAAAGAAAAAGTTAAAAAAAAAGAACATTGAATGTAGTGTATCATCTTTGACATATATCTTTGTCTAATCATTCCACACTATCCATATACTTTATACATTTCAGATATTCTTCCTCTACTTACATCCCTTCTAACGACTTCCTTCTCCCCCCCCTCCATTTGTAAAATTTATTCCAGCTTAAATAGTATTCTGTTTCCTCCTGATTTTTTAATTCTTTAGTCATCTTATCCAATTCTGCGCAATACAAAATTTTCCTTATTAACGCATCTCCGCTAGGCACTTCAGTTGCCTTCCAATTTTGGGCAAACAAAATTCTTGCTGCCGTTATCACATGTATAATTAAATATATATCATCTTTGTTTATATTTTTTTCTAATATTCCAAGTAATAGCATCTCTGGTTTATATTGAGTTTTTTGACCCGTCATTTCTGTTATCCATTTCCAAACCCTATGCCAATAAACCTGTACCTCTTTGCAGGCCCACCAAACATGAAAAAAAGTACCCTTTTCCCTTTTACACTTCCAACAGAGTGGTGAATAGCCACTATACATTTTTGCAAGTCTGGCCGGAGGCAGGTGCCACCTATAGAGCATCTTATAAAGATTTTCCTTATAAGTTGTCGCCAATATAATTTTGTTGTTGCGTCCCCAAATTTGCTGCCATTGGTCCAGGTTTATAACATGCCCCAAATCTATTGCCCAGGTAACCATCATTTCTTTAACTTGTTTCTCATATAGTTTATATTCTAACATATATTTATATATTTTTTTTATTTGTTTTTTCTCCGAGCCTAATAGTATTTTGTCAAGCCCCATATCTTGTCTATTAATTCCCCATTCTTTCTTGTCTTTCGCGTATCTTGCTTGTATCTGAAGATAGGACCACCATTCCAAAGCTATCCCCTGTTGTCTCAACTCTTGCCTTTGCTTTAGATGGCCTTCCTCTGACAGGATATCTTTGTATATGATAACCCTGTCTTGCCTATATAAGTTGGGGTATGTAACTGCTTCTAATGGCGAGAGCCAGCCTGGAACTTTTGTGTAGTGTTGGCATTTAACTATATTCCAACTTTTTATAAGTTCTTGTCGAACTTTATGCCTCAGAAAGTATTGGTGGTTCCTACTTTTATCTGTCCATAGGTGGGTGTGCCAGCCCTGCTGGAGGTCATGCCCCTCTAAGTGTAAACATCTTTTATTTTCCAAAATAATTCAATCCCTAATCTACGTCATGGCTGCGGCTTGATAATACAGCTCCCAATCTGGAAAACCTAATCCCCCTCTTTCTTTGGCATCCTGTAAAGACTTTTGTTTTATCCTCGCCTTCTTTCCTTGCCACACAAAATCTAAGGTTAACTTATTCAACTCTTTAATTTTTTTTTTTTATCTAGTTGGATTGGGATATTTTGGAACAGAAATATCATTTTGGGTAAGATGTTCATTTTCACAGCTGAGATTCTTCCTAGAAACGAAAGATGTAGGTTCCTCCAACGATCTAGGTCAACTTTTATGCGTTTTACTAATTTTCCATAATTGTCCTCTCTAATTGATGAACAGCGTGCTGAGATAACAATTCCCAAATATTTTATTTTAGGAACTACTTGTATACCTAGTTTTTCCCCAAGGTTTTCTTTTTGCGTATTAGTCATGTTTTTGACTTTTTTTTATTTCTATTTATTTTCAAGCCTGCCACATCTCCATATTCCTCCAGTATTTCAAATAGCTTTTGACCTGATTGCACGGGATCTTCCAATATGAATACTAAGTCATCGGCATATGCTTGGCGTTTATATTTTTCCTTCTTAATCTCAAGCCCTTTAATTTGCTTTTCTTGTCTTACAGTTCTAGCTAAAATCTCCAACGTATATATAAACAACAATGGCGAGAGAGGGCATCCTTGTCTTGTACCTTTCTGAATATTAAATTTGTTGGTAGCTTCACCGTTTATTATAATCTGAGCATTCTGTTCAGAATATATTGCAGCTATTACATTTAAAAAGTTTTCTCCGACATCCATTTCAATTGTTGGATCAAAAATAGCCAATTGACATTATCAAATGCCTTCTGTGCGTCCAAAAATAATAGTGCCAGTTGGCGATCGCTATGTAATTCGTAATATTCCAACACATCTATAATTGTCCTTATATTTCGCTTAGTCTGCCTATTCGGGAGAAAACCATTTTGGTCACAATGTATAAAGTCAATTAAATAATTTTTAAATCTCTCTGCCATTATTGACACAAAGATCTTATAATCGACGTTTAATAGGGAGATAGGCCTATAGTTTTGTATCTGTGTTCTTTCCACATCTTCTTTTAGTATTAATACTATATTTGCCTCTAACCAGGATTTAGGTATTTTCGATTCAGTTAAAACATCATTAAACATTTCTAATAGGTGTTGGCTAAGTACATTTTGGTGCTCTTTATACAGTTCCACTGGTATTCCATCTGGACCGGCCGCTTTGTTGTTTTTTTGTTTGCTTATAGCCTTAGTTATTTCAATCATACTTATTTCCTCGTTTAACATAATTTTTTTTTCCTCTGGTACCTTCGGTATATCTGTCTTTTCCAGATAGTCTATTATCTTTTCTGCACTTTGTCCCTCACTCCTCTTATATAGATTTTCATAGTATCTTTGAGCAATTCCCCTTTTAGTGATCTCATCATGTTGAATCTCTCCATCCTCATCTTGCAAATTAACAATCTGTTGCTTCTCTTTCTGCCTTCTCAGTTTATATGCCAACCATCTTCCAGGTTTATTCGCGTATTCAAAATTATTTTGCTTGGCGGCCTTAAGTTGTTGTGCTAACCTTTCTGAGTCTTCTATTTAATTAAATCCATTTTACTTTTCAAACTTTTATTGTTTAGGTCACCCTGATATTGTGTTTCAGCCTGTTTGTATTCTTCCTCCAGTCTTATCCTATGTTGTTTTTTTTCCTTATTTCTTTTGGCCATATATGACATTGCAACTCCCCTCATGTATGCTTTAGCTGTATCCCAGGTGTTCTGCAGGGATGTATCCCCATTTTTGTTCGTTTGAAAAAAAAAGTGCATTTCTTTCTCCATCTTTTCCTTAAACTCTTTTTCTCTAAGAATCACTCTTTGAAGAGTCCATCTTGGCCAGCTCCTTTGCCCTTTCCAGCAAAAACGTATAGGGTTATGGTCCGCCCAGAGACGAGGTTCTATATTAATTCCTTGAATTACCGAATCTAATTCTTTTGAAAGCCATAACATATCAATCCTGGTCCACGAACTATGTCTATTAGAGTAATATGTATATTCCCTTTTGTTTTATTTCTTTCCCTCCAAACATCTTGCAAATTAAGGTCTATGCACATCTCAAAAAAAGTTTGGGGAACTATTTTTTTGTTTCCTTTCCTTGCCTCATTACTTTTATGGTCTTTTATTCTATCTACTATCGCGTTGAAATCTCCAATCACACAAAACCTATCTCCCTCTATGTCGCTAAGCTTACTATGTAAATTCTTAAAAAAGGATGCTTGGGCTCCGTTTGGTGCGTAAATTACGACAATTATTATATTTCTTTTGTTCAGTTTAACCTCCACTATCAAGATCCTTCCCTCTTTGTCCTTATAAATTTGTTTGGAAGCTAGCTCCTGTTTAATATACAATGCAATTCCTCTTTTTTTTCTCATCTAATGAGGTGTATAGTCTTCCTAATTTAGGTTGTTCTAATAAATGCTTTTGATCGTTTTTTATATGAACCTCTTGTAATGTAATAACATCCGCATTTAATTTAATAAGTTTACTAAAAACTTTCCGATGTTTTACTGATGAGTTCAAGCCCCTAATATTCGTTGATCATATCCTATACTCCTCTCCCATTATCTTGTTTCTGTCATGCCTTAGTACTTCGAGTAATTCTTATTTCCTTCATCTCCTCCAGGCTTCTCCCCTCCTATCCTAATCTATCTTGTCCTCCTCCCCCTTTTACTTCCTCTATAGCCTGCTCTTTCCCTCTTTTATCCATCATTCATTTAACATCTCCTCTTTCAGCTGTAACATTTCCTTCTCTGTGATCTCCCACCTCTTCCTCTGAGATACAGTATTGTCTATAAAAGTCTTCAGCTTTCTCCAATGTGTCCAACCTGAATCTCTTCTCCTGCCAATTCACGATAATCCCCTCTGGTGTTAACCATCTGAAATTCACATTGCCTTGGTGCAGCCTCGACATCAGAAATTGGTAGTTCTTCCATAGGTCTCTCATTCTTTTAGGTATTTGTTTTAGCACTATAATTTGTTTTCCTCTATACTCCAGCTATTCATCACGTGTCTTATGTAGTATTTCATCTCTAATTGTCTTTTTTATAAATTTCATGTGAACTTCTCTAGGCAAGTTGTGTGGGGGCGGAGCCATCTGTCAGAGCGAACGGCGGTGCGAACGGCCTCTCCAGCATCGCCAATCGCTTACCCCAGGTTCGTGGGGCTCTTTCGAGCCGAGAGAAGCCTCGTAGGGGCAGCGGAAGGTGTGGGCGACCTGCTGTTCTGTTGTTGGTGGCGACTGACGTCGGGAAGAGGGTGAAATCCAGAACCGAGCAGACCAGGAAAAGGCGACCAGTAATGGCCGCCGAATGACTTGACAGCTGGACAGAGCTAGCGAAGCAATAGCGGAACGACGGTGTATCGGACTTGACTTGATTGTTTTTCTTGAAGCCTTCGTGAGTAGACTTGGAAGACACAATTAAAGGGATTGCTGAAAACGAAAGCCTGGCAAAAAGAATGTCGGAGTAGCGGTGAGGAGGCGGCGCGTGAAAGTGGTAAGAAGAGAGGCCGGAAAAGGCCCAATCAGGAGGAAGCCAGGAAGCAAGGATTAGAGTTATCTTAAAGGGACAATAATTTTTTATCTTAACCGATGCCGAGGAGCTGTTTGAGATTCCTGACTCTTTGGCTTTGATTTTGACTTTGGAGTGGATCGGCTGATGAAAAGGTGGCTTCTTTGGGAAGGAACAGTGATTGATTGACAGGAGGAACTGGATTGGGACAACGACTTGCAGTTTTGAAGGAGCTTGCCGAGAGAAGGGAAATTCAAGAGAGACTGAAGGGTATATTGGACTAGTAAATTATAATCTTACAAGTTAGAACAAAAATCGGGGAAGCTAAAACTAACATTTGATACTGTGGTATTAGAATTTGAAATATACCGATAGACTTATACTTACAGACTACGATAGTGATAAAAAGTGGAAGGGAAAAAAGAGGGAAGTGAAAAGTGGATATTTTGGAGGAATAGTAAGCTGTGGGAAAGTTTACAAAAAATGGCAAGCAATCCAAATCTGATTAAGATTGGTGGGGGAAAGAAAAATACAACACAAAGTTCTAGTCTCATGAGTCAGAAATCGTTAGGTGATATGCTTCAAAGGGAGCGTTCTAACTCATTTAAAGACCTTCAGGTAATGATGCAGGCAATGCAGGAAGCTATGTTGAAGAATCACAAGGAAATTAAAAAGGAGTTAGAAGCAGTAAGGAGTGATACAGGAGAAATGAAAGAGAAGATTCAGGTAATGGATGGAAGATTTGAAGCCTTCCAACAGCAAATTGCAAAAAATGAACAGAAGTTACTGGAAGTAGAACGAAGAATGGACAATGAGGAAAAGAAGGTCGAAGAGATGAATAAAAATTTAATTTTGGCTAATAAAGAATTAGTGACAGCGGTGACGTTACTGGAAGCGGAGAAGGCAGCTCAATACCTCAGATTTCAAAATGTCATAGAGGAGAGAGGGGAAGATCTTCAAAAAAAAATATGGCAGACCTACTGATTGGAGCTCTTGGGATAGACAAAGAGGAGATGAGTGCTGCAATGGATGAGACATATAGGGTCCTTGCTTCTATTTTAAATTTGATGTGTTCTGTTCCAATTGTTGCTAAAGAATGCATTAAATACTTTAGGTACAGCATGTATGTTAAGACATGATTAGACCTTATACTATTTTGTTTCCAATTTTGCCTTATAGACTGTTTTGCCTTCAGTTTTGGCTTGTAAATAATATTATCTGTGATGCATTTTGTCCACTTTTCTTTAGTAAGGTATAGAATTGCATTGCCAAATTTGAGAAATGAAATTTGAATTCTAAATTTCAGTCTCTATATTGGTCCAAAAATACAAGGCTTGCATTGAAAATCAATTCAAGTGAGCAGAAATGGATCAAATGCTTTGAGAAAATTTTATTTCTCTATGAAGAAGAAAAAAGGAAGGAAGAGGATCGAGAGGGAAGAATTTTAATTGATTTGTAATAGAGCTCAGACATTATTTTAAAGGAACAACGTGTGAAGCTCTTGAACTATCCTGAATGAGGACAAGCAGCTAACAAATAAGGAATTTTGAGTAAAAGCAATGAAGTGGTGGAAGTTGCAGTGTGACTATCGTCCCTTCCCCTTTGCAAATTGATCTTCTTTGGTACTTTTTTTGCTTTCCTTGCTAGATAGATAAACAGACAGACAGACAGACAGATATTTGGATTATCATTTCTCTCTCTCTCTTTTAAAGTTTCCTCATCTTAAAGGTATCTATGGCAAGCGTGAATAACCTGATCCTTCCTGTGCTAGAACATTTATACTGTGAAGTCAAGATGATACAAGCAAATGTTAACTCTTTGTTTCCCTCTAGTGGTCATCTAGAGTATTGCAGTACAGCTTTGCTAGACTGGTGTAAGATTTCCACACAATTAATTTACTCTTTTATAAAATCAAACACATTTTTTCATAAATGTAATGTGAAAGAAGTGGGAGAAAATACCAAAATGCCAGATTTAATTTATCAAACAATTTATTCTGGCTTGTGCTTAAAAGTTTGGTAATTTTGAGAGGCATTATCGTGTTAGAGATGTCTTGCAACCATGACATCCAAGCCTTTTCTTCCTCATCACACAGTTATGGTTGCCTTTTCAGTGTACATTTATATGTCAATAATGCACATTGTGATCTAATCTAAGTGTGTTCATATTTGTGGCTGTCATGGAGGAAGAAGAATGGAGCTCAATACTGAGAAAGAAAGCTGGTTATTAAAGTGGAATATTGTTATAGTAAAAAGTTACTTTCTATAGAGAATTTATTTCCCACTATGAATAGCACGATTGGTTGTCCATTTCATGGGATTTGTGCTTAATGGTTCTTGTTTTGACAACTCCTAGAAAAGCCTGCCCTTTCCCAGCAATTTGTCCGATACAGTGATAAGAAGTGTTTTTGCAATGAAGTAATTAGTTTCAAAGAGATTACAGAGAATACTTTTGATTAATGCTATTTTTCAAACCAAGAAAAGTTAACCAAGCAATTCCAATTGGGAAAAGCACCTTTGGGACAACCATGACCTGGATGATTGAGAATCTCCAGATTCTCATAGATATTTTCTATTTTTCTTGTTGTTGTTTGTCTCTTAGGTAGATGGCATTGGATACAATGTTATTAAGCTTTGCTTTGATTCAGTCAAGGACAGGATAGGAAGTCCTTGCCTTAATTCAATTAGGAAAGGGAAAAATGTGTTAGTAGAAGAGCTTTTGCCTTGACTCAATCAAAGATGGAAAGATATCAGTGGAATGTCTTAGTTACTGGGCCTATCTCTCTGGTCCAGTTAATCAGTAAATGATGTTGGATAGGGGAGGAGGAAGAGGAATGGTTCGTGCTTATGTAACTTTTGGATATGGAGAATTTTTTCATTAGTCTTTATAGGGCAGAACAGAAATTGGGTAGACTGTAGCCCCAGTGATTAAAAAATGAGCAACAACATATTTTAAACGCTATTGGGAAATGCAATTTATACTCCGTGCCTCCTTCTGGGGTTTGGCATCAAAGATCTGACAGAAAACACATTAACTGCCTTTTTGTGGGGGTGGATAGGGAACAGGAGACATGGAACATTGAGTTTGAACTGACTCATCTCTAAAAGTTGACTTTGAAAATATTCCTGGTTCTCTAGAGACCAAGTCCAAGTTAGCAATAATAAAATAGGAAAACAGGATTGGGGAAAAGGTACTTTCAAAATATGTTTGGAAAAATAACATGTTGCCATAGATATACAAGAAATTTCTCAACCAAGAAGACTGAGATGGAATGGTTTGTCCTAATTGAGGTCAAAGTTATAGCCAGGAGTTACTAATCATGTTTTGTTTAACCAGGGTTTCTTGAATAACCATATTAGCTAACTCATAAAATATGCAAAGCCAAAACCAAATTCAGTAAGCTGCATTATGGATTCCCATATTGGGTGAGTCAGCTAAATTGTGTATAACAGAAACATAGCTGTATTGTCCAACACCTCTTCTGGTATATGGGGACAATATCTCCTTTGCGGTAATCTGGGGTAAGCATGGCTCTACAGGGCTAGAGAAGTAGTCCAGATATTGTGGGTCAGCCCTTCTCAATGCCTTTCCTGCATGACTTCCAGGCCTAAATGGTCTGGAGATGAGAATTCATTTTGGGACTTTTTTTACTTTAGGTGGCCATTCTAATAAAAACCTCTCTAACAACAACAACAACAACAACAATAAAGGCCAAAGGAGATATTGTTCAATCCATATGCTTTATAGATATCACTCTATGATGTAATGGATATCACAATAAATATTGCTTTCTGAAGATTTTTTAGTGTTGATTGGAAGTTTTGGAGCAACTTAATCTTGCTCCTGTGACTTTTTTTCACACAGAAACCTAGTTTATGCCCTTACCAGATCCAGGCAGTTTACTACTCCATTAATAGCAATAGCACTTAGATTTATATACTGCTTCACAGTGCTTTACAGCCCTCTCTAAATGGTTTGCAGAGTCAGCATATTGCCCCCCAACAATCTGGGGACCTCAGAAGGATGGAAAGCTGAGTCAATCTTGAGCAGGTGAGACTCGAACTGCTGAACTGCTGGCAGTTGGCAGAAGTAACCTGCAGTTCTGCACCCCAACCACTGCACCACCATGGCTCTCTTGAACTGGACATATTGCTTTCCACTCTCTGGTGTTGCCTTTCTCCATATTTGTCTCCTGAGCGTTTCTTCAGCATCTGGGTCCTTCTCTAAGGCTGCCCTCTCCGCCTACAGAGAAGTATTCCATTTCTCTGGTCTCTCTCACATCTCCTTTAATCTTCTAAATATCTGTTGTCTCTCTCCTTAATCTCAGCACAAAGTCTTCAATCAGCTAAAGGAAGTCTCCCACTAGGCTTGCCCTGATAGGCTTGCCCTCATTTCCTTTCCCCCTCCTTGTAAGTGAGGCTAGAAGTCCCAAACAATTATTTGGGTTAGGGGCCATCACTCTCTTACACCAGCTATCAGATATGTTTTATCAGCAAAGCAGGGCTGCAAAGATAATCTCTTCATCCCTATTTCCTCAATAAGCTTTTTGGTAGTCAGTAAAACTTGGGAGGGGTCTTGGCTGCTTTAACTTGCCTGCTTGAGTGAATGCAGCTTGCTCATTCTGTACAGGATAATAACGTGATGTGGGAATTCAGAATATGATCAACTCTGTCTTCAATTCTATCTCATTTTATAAGCCAAGACCACACCTTGTGTGGTGCTTGCCAAAGCCACTGGCTAGGCTTCTCTGTCAAGAAACTCAAAACAGAACTACTGGTACTTACTTCCAATGGGGTCTGACTTTACCTTCAGTAGAAAAAAGAACAATGCTATAATTTGGTTGTTTCATTCCAAGTAGATCCACAGCAGGAGAAACAGTAACCAGAATGAAGTTCTCCCTGAGGAAGTGGGAGGTAGAAAGGAATCCTCATATTAGTTTTAAGTTCAGTTTTAAGAAAATTGTGGGGAACCTTAGCTTAGAAACTTTGAGGGTATGCATTAATGTTTTTTCCCCCAGGTTGCTACTGTAAGACATATTTGAGTAGTTGTTACCATTTGTTAGCACTGGTGTTAGCAATAATACTATTTCCTTGAGGATTTTGGTGTTTCATAGTATGGTTCGTGTAGTGTACTGAGCTTTTCTAAGACAGCAAGTGCAGGCGTGCGCCAGCAATGTTAGCAGCCACATGGTCTGCGAAGGAGACAAGATGTCTGCAGGCCTGGGGAAAGCTTGTTAGCACGGGAAAGATAGGTGCAACAATTGGCTGACAGTTGTCCGGCTCCTGATATAAAAGGGTGGAGCCAGTTTCGCTTTCTGTTCTGTTTTGTTATAGTGTGATGAATAAAGTCTTGTTTGTTATCTGCCCATCTCTTCAATGTCTACCTTCCTAAGAACAGAACAACTGGTGATGAAGGTGGGATTCTGCTGCCACCACCGCAAAGGGCCAGACTCACCCTGAAGGGAAGGCCAAACCGCGCGGAGGGACGGTGTTCCGAAATTCAGCTCACTCACCTGCCAGTATGCAAACGCTGGGGGAGAGTGCTGTGAGGAGCTGCCTGTAACCCCTCCAGCTGAGTGACAGCACGTGGTAGAGGAGAGACCGCCGAAACTCAACCATGGTGAAAATAGGGCGGCTTGCTGAATTCGACGTCGCTCACCCTGAGAGGTGGAGCTCGTACGTCGCCCGGGCTGAAAACTACTTCAGAGTCAACCGGATTGTAGAAGACGAGTTGAAGGCTGTGACGCTGCTCTGCGTGTGCGGCCAAGCCATTTTTGATATTGTGGAGAACCTGGTGTCCCCTGTGCCATTGGAGACTGTGATATACGGCGACTTAAAAAAGATGCTCAAGGAGCATTTCGAGCTGAAGCTGTCAGTCATTGCATGGCGATACGCTTTCGAGCAGCGGGACCAGCATCCGGGAGAGTCCGCCGCAGATTTCATCGTGGCTCTTCGCCAAGTGGCAAGGCCGTGTGAATTCAAGGACCTGGAGGAACGGTTGCGAGTTCGTTTGGTTTGTGGCCTGAGGAGTCGTGAACTACAGCAAAAGATTTTTGCTAAAGAGATAATATCTTTCCAAGACGCGTTGCGAGAGATAACAGCTGAAGAGGCAGCCGGCGGAGCTGTGAAGGCCTTGCGGCTCTCAAAGAACCCTCAGCCATTGCACATCGTCCACCACAAGGATGCCGACTCGGAGGAAGATGCCGTGTGAGACCAGGAAGTTGATTTGCTGTGACGACCCCCGGCGAAAGGTCCCCTAGGCCTCCTGACAAGGCAGATCCCTTCCCTAGGTGCATGGGGTGTGAGGGTCGGCACAAATGAGCAGACTGCCGTTTCTGTGCAGCCAATTGCCAGGCATGTGGCAAGCAAGGCCACATCGCCGCAGTCTGTTTGGGCTGAAGGAAAGAAAACCCAAAGGAAGAGTTGCCTCGGAAAGGTACCGGGGTCCCCAACCAAAACAGGGTGGGGTTCTGTGCCAGCAGGAGAAGCATTCAGAGGACAAGGGCTCACCGGCCATTAAAAAAGAAGCTGTATATTGAAGTCAGACTTCAAGGGGTTCCCCTGCGGATGGAACTGGACACGGGTTCAGCCCTGTCCATAATCTCCATGAGCACGCTTAAGTTGATTCGTGGCAGAAACGGCCAACGGGTTAAGCTCAGGCCGTCGAATCTGGTGTTAACAGATTTTCAGAACTCCAGAGTTAGAGTCAAGGGGGAGGCCATGATCGGGGTACAATTCAAGGGATTCAAGGGTCCGTTGGACATCGTTGTAGTTGATGGGAATTGCACGAGCCTAATTGGACTCAATTGGTTCGAGGCTTTGGGAATTCAAGTAACTGGGTTTCATAACCTACAAACGGTCAATTTAGCAGAAGTGTGTGAAGAGTTTTCAGACGTCCTTAACCCTGAGCTAGGGAAATACAAGGGCCCCCCAATTGCATTGAGACTCGATCCCTCTGTTGCTCCAGTGAGGATTAAACCTCACCGGGTGCCCTTTGCGCTCAAGCAACGGATTGACGCCGAGCTGGACAAGTTGTTGCAGCAAGGCATATTAGAACCTTTGGACAGCAGTCCATGGGAAACCCCCATCATCACGCCACTTAAGGCCAATGGAGAAGTCAGAATATGTGCTGACTATAAATGCACCTTGAATAAAGCTTTACAGCAGCACTCCTATCCAGTGCCAGTAGTCAGCCATATTCTGGCGTCCCTCAAGGGAGGTCGCATTTTTGCAAAATTAGATTTGGCTCAGGCCTATCAGCAACTGCTGGTGGATGACAACCGTAACCCACCGGGGAGCCTTTAAGGTGCGGAGGTTGCAATTCGGGGGTTAATGTAGCCCCTGGCATTTTCCAGAGTGTCATGGAGCGAACGCTCCAAAATATTCTGGGGGTGTGCCCATATTTTGACGATGTCCTCATCGCAGGGGAATCAGTCGAAATACTGGCTGACAGGCTCCGGGCCATCTTGCAGCGATTCCGCGATGCGGGCCTTAAATTAAAACAAGAAAAGTGTAAAATAGGGGTCACGTCCACGGAGTTTCTAGGGTTTCGAATAGATGCCGAAGGCATCCACCCTGCGGAGTCCAAGCTTAGAGCGATTCAGCAGGCACCTAGCCCTAAAACGAAAGGAGAGCTTCAAACCTTCCTGGGACTCCTTAACGTCTATCACGCATTCCTCCCCCACAAGGCCACAGTGGCAGAGCCATTACACCGGCTCTTAGATAAACAAGCTCTATAGAAGTGGACGAACGTCCACAAGAGAAGTTTTGCTGAAGTCAAAGCCTTACTGTCATCTAATGAGCAGTGTTGGCTCATTTCAACGAGCAATTGCTGGTTAGCATAGCTTGCGATGCATCTCCATATGGCATTGGGGCTGTCTTAAGCCACCTCAAGGCTGATGGGACACAAGTCCCTGTAGCCTATTATTCTAGGACCCTTTCTGCTGCGGAGCGCAATTACGGGCAAATTGACAGAGAGGCACTGGCAATCATAGCGGGCGTCAAGAAGTTCCATGACTTCTTGTATGGTCACCGTTTTACGGTCTTTACGGACCACAAGCCTCTTCTGGGGTTGTTTACGACAAACAAACAGATGGCCCACATCATCTCGCCCAGAATGTTGAGATGGTCCATATTCCTTTCGGCATACGATTTTTGCTTAATTCACAAACCGGGCAAAGAAATGGGCCACGCAGATGACCACAGCAGATTGCCCTTGAAGCAAATTGAGCCTGATCCAGCACCGGCAAACCACATTCTATCCATTCAGGATTTGCCTGAGTCCCCTCTCCATGCAGGGGATGTAGCGGCTGAAACAGCTGCTGACAACACGCTAACACGCGTGTTGAACTGGGTGTTATCAGGATGGTCGGACACGTGTCCAAGCATGGAATTCCAGAGTTTTTGGAAACGAAAGTCTGAGTTATCTACCTTCAAGGGGTGTATACTGTGGGGCAGTTGGGTAGTCATCCCGACCTCGTTGAGGTCTAGAGTCCTTGTTTCTCTGCATGAGGGATATCCGGGGATAGTCCGTATGAAGGTGCTTACGCGCAGGTACCTGTGGTGGCCTGGGCTCGATAAAGAGATCGAAGCCCAGGTCCAAGGGTGCCACACATGCCAGCAGTCCAGGTCAGACATGCCCCAAGCCCCCATCCACAGGTGGGAAACAACACAGGCTCCTTGGTCGAGGATTCATATCGACTATGCTGGGCCCTTTCAGGGGCAGCTCTTCCTCATTGCAGTGGACAGTCACTCTAAGTGGCTGGAAGTAGTTCCAGTGTCCGCTGCGACTTCCACTATCACCATCAGAGTGCTTCGTGGCATTTTTGCCACTCATAGCTTTCCTGACGTAATTGTCTCTGACAATGGAGCTCAATTTACTTCCTTGGAGTTCCAGTCCTTTCCACGGGCTAACTTAATTCGCCACGCTACATCGGCGCCATTCCACCTGGCATCAAATGGACAAGCGGAACGCATGGTGCGGACTATGAAAGATTCATTGAAAAGGATCACGCACGGCAACTGGCATCACTGGTTGGCAGACTTTCTCCTCTGCCACCGCACCACCCCGTGCACAGCTATGGGCAAGAGCCCCGCCGAGCTCCGATGGGGTCGCTGGCTTATCACTAAGCTTGACAGGTTACACCTGGACCGGGTTGCTTCACAGGTGTCCCAGCCGCGGGCACCGCGGCGGTTGAACTTGGGCGATCCAGTTTGGGCCCGCAACTATGGCCCTGGCAACTTGTGGGTGGTGGCTGTGATTTGTAGGGTCACCGGGCCCCTTTCCTACAAAGTGGCATTGGAGGATGGTCGTGTGCTGCAGCGGCACTTTGACCAGCTTCGCTGGAGGTTGCCAAGCCACTCTTCCGCTCCTGGCTCCGGTTTCGGGGGGGAGGAAGCTTCCGACAATGATCGGGAAGGTCAACAAAGCACTGACTATGGATAATTGCAACTAGCAAAAGAGGGGTTTGCCATTGAGGTGGCTCCTGACTCATACACTACGCCCATGGGACATTGCGCGAGATCGGCTTTTCAAGCCTCTCCAAGGGGGGGGGGGTTGCACCTACGGGACATTGCTCCCAACCAGCTGCTCATGCAGACCAGGGAAATACCACCCCTCAGGGGAATTCCACCCCACAGAGGAACGCTAGCCAGGGGAATACCACCCCTTCGGGGAATACCACCCCTCTGGGGAATTCCACCCCAACCCGGCATGCAGAGCTGGACCAGTAGGCCAGCCTGAATGCCTCAATCCCAACTGTTTTAAGCGGGTCCCCAAGTCCTGGTCTGCCGAGCCCGGCAGGCAAGCTTGCAGACCAGGCAACCGTGGCACTTCCGCAGAGATCGGAGCGGGTCCGAGGGCCCCTGAAATTCCTACAGGAATACGTGAGGGTTCTGTCGGCGCTAGCCTAGAGTTCAGAGTTCTCTCAGATGAACAATCGTGCTAGCAGAGCCTTCAGGACATGCTCAAAAGAACTACCTTGCTTTTTTTCAAAAGCCTGCCATGTGCAGGCGCCACGTCCTAAGAGGTCCCAGGCTGGGGCCAGGGTTAGTGGGAGTGATTTCACATGGAGGCTGACATTATTATAGCAAAGGGAGGGTACATTATGCTTCCTGCCCAGGGGGGAGGGGTGTAGTGTACTGAGTTTTGCTAAGATGGCAGGTGCAGGCATGCACCAGCAATGTTAGCAGCCATGTGGTCTGCGAAGGAGACAGGATGTCTGCAGGCCCAGGGAAAGCTTGTTAGCGTGGGAAAGATAGGTGCAACAATTGGCTGACAGTTGTCTGGCTCCTGATATAAAAGGGTGGAGCCAGTTTCGCTTTCTGTTCTGTTTTGTTATAGTGTGATGAATAAAGTCTTGTTTGTTATTTGCCCGTCTCTTCAATGTCTACCTTCCTAAGAACAGAACAGTTTGTAACTGAGTAGATATTCTCATGGAAGTAGAAGGAGATTAGACATTAACCTTTAAGAAGCTGTACAGTGATCAGGCCATTTCAGGAAGCAAAGAAGATTGAACAAAGGTGGAAGATAATATTTTATCAACTAAGACATGAAAGATAGGTAGCTGTGGCCTGTATGTGGCCTCCCAGCATCTGAGATCATACTATTCAACTCTGATGGTAAAATAACAAAGTGGTGTGATTGTTTTTTTTATTTACAAAATTATACATAGGAATGAGACTAGAAGGCAAGTCACCAGAAGAGTGTAATGGAATCCTTTCACGGATTGCATTCTCTTATTGTTTGGGAGTGGGTATGGTTGAAGGTAGACAGGAACTCTTCCTGACAGTTAGAACAATTAACCAGTGGAACAACCTGCCTCCAGAAGCGGTGAATGCTCCAACACTGGAAGTTTTTAAGAAGAGACTGGACAGCCATTTGTCTGAAATGGTATAGGGTTTCCTGCCTGAGCAGGGGGTTGGACTCGATGACCTCCAAGGTCCCTTCCAACTTTATTATTATTATTATTATCTTCAAATGAATATGAAAAGAAGCTCCTTTCATGCTTCAATGCAGGGGAATCAGTCTATGCTGGCTGATGAAATCTAGGAGTTAATTCTATGCATTAGTTAAGGTAATACGTCCTGACACATTGCAGATTTCCTATCACCTTGAAAATGCAATTTAGTGGCAGTGTAAGGAGTAGTTAGGGGGTCATAAATAAAAGTAACTAAGACTTTCTATGGCTGCACTCAGCTTTGGATCATCAGATTATACTCCTACAGTCTGTGACATCATTATGCAGTATAAATGCCATTTGAAAATCATTAACAATATGGATGTGGAGTAATAATGGAAAAATCCTCCAAATTCTCCAGCTTAATAATGATAACTTCTGTCTCAGTCTGATTCAAGGCTAGCGTAGTTGAGACTGTGTGACAAAATCTCTGGCATCACAACCATTTTGCAAAAGTAGTCTTCTGTATCTGGCGAACGTTACCTCATTTACCTGGCTGTACTCCATGGTCTAGAGCAATTGGTACATTACATCAGACATTTTGCAATTCTGCCCTTGCATTTAGAAATGGAATAAACTGGGTTTCCCAAAATATATTAATGATTAAGGTTTTTCTCAAGTTTCATGATGTCATAGTTCTCTGAAAGTCTTATATAGACAGACCCCTTCTTTCCCTAAGAACTTCAAGCAGAGTGTAACACATCTGGAGAACATCAGACTTCAGCCATGAAGAACCTTTTCCTTTTGTTTGCTGCTGTCTTGTTCTTCAGTCAAATTATTCCAGGTAAGAGACGGGGGAAAATAAGAGAGATACAGATTAAAATATTTACATTAAATTAAATACTACAAATAGAGCAACTCTCACATTTTTAATGAACATGGATTTTGATGACTAGCATTTATAAAGTAAAATTAATATGCACAGCTCTTTATACAGGAAGACATGAGATCTTTGCCCTAGAACTGACAGTAAAAAATTCAATATTTTTTAAGAATTTAAATATTTTATTGGTAAAGAATAACAGATAAAAGATATGATAAAGTACAATAAAAATATAATATTGCAAATTTAATAAAAATATAAAACAGTAATTAAATGAATGACAGTTGAAGAAAATAGAGGTATATTTATAAAGTATTAATAAAGAAATAGTTCAGCCTTTAACATATTATTATATCTACCCATACAGGCCATCTAAAATGGCCATTTTTTTCTCCGTTTTAATACAGTATATTATTTCAATAAAACAATATTTATATAATACTTTTAGATTCTTAATATTCTATTATATTAGAATATAGATTAGAATAATTATTATAGAGTAGATATGTGAATATTCTATCAATAGTAATTACAGTTTTGAATACTAATGTAACAAGCATTGTGATTAACTTTTGCTTCAAAATTAAATAACAGAATAACAAAGTTGGAAGGGACCTTGGAAGTCTTCTAGTCCAATTCCCTGCTCAGGCAGGAGACCCTATACCATTTCAGGTGAATGGTTGTCCAATCTCCTCTTAAAAACTTCTAACGTGGAGCATCCACAACTTCTGGTGGCAAGACAAATATAACATTTTAAATGAATGAGAAAATAAAGGAAGGGGATACATCAAAGCATTAGTTTTATAATAAGGGCTTTGATCTTATTAAATATTTTTCAGGGACAAAAGAAGAAATAAATACAACTATGGGATTCTTGGTTCCCTTGAAAGTGCCTAATCTAGCAAATAAAAATATTAAAATAAATACCCAGCTGTTTCATGGACCAGTATAACATCTTACCCACCCACTGTAGATAATTGTAAGCTATTGACTAATTGATAATTGGAATTATTTAGTAACTTTTCAAAAGACTTGCCTCAAATTTTTTAAAAAAGTTTATAATTATATTAGTTATTTATTATATCAAATAATGCAACATTAATAAGACTACCATCAGATGGCAGCAAAGTGTTTTACTTATTTCTAATCAAGTTATTCTTTTTTCTGAATGGCAGGTTAATCAGTATATTGACTTCAATGTTGTCATAACCTACAGGTAATACTGTGTTCAGGTACTTAAACAATTTACAAAGGTTAGGAAACCTGGGAGCATGCCAGAAAATCTAATTTCAAGAAACCTGAATTTCCTGAACCCCTTTGGCCTGTGGCTTTTAAAAAGCTTCAGAAAGCTGATTTGCTTTGATGATGCCCATTATTTTAAAAAAGGAAACGAAGCTACAAAGTTTCTTGTTTGGTCAGGGAGCTTTGCATCACTCCAACTGGGCAGGAACCCCAAAAAGCAATAAGATTGATGCACAGCATCTGAGAAACAGTGGTTTGAAGTATCTAGGTGATAACAGGAAATCTAAAGCCAGGTGACCTAGACCAGTAGTACCTCACTATCCCCTCATCCTAGCTTCCGTCTCCAAATAAAACTTCTAAGAGAAAGATGAATAGGGAAGCCGCCAATATAAACTCATTGTTTTTGTTGATTGTGACAGGAAATTCTCAGCCTGCCCCTGATACCTTAGAATGCAGGAGGAGTCATCATGGATTCTGTAAATATCACTCCTGCCCTGGGCAGACTTTATCTACTGGAGGGACATGTCAGTGGGGAATGCTGGTTTGCTGTAAATCGTAAGTCAAAAGTTACTGTATTTATTAAAAGGACCAAGTAAATCCAGGAATTTTGACTGTTAATAGATAAGTTTTATGTATGCCACAAGATGGGACATTTTCTCTTGTGGTGTCCAAGTTGACACCAACTTTGCTTGACTTTAGAAGATCTGGCTTTCCACTCTTGAGTTCAGGACTATGCATCTACAGGCTAATTTTGCCTTTTGTCCTTTGAATTGTTTTATCTTATTTTCCTTAACACTCTGTTCTTCAGGTAATGGGTAGAAGGTGTGTGTGTGTGTGTGTGTGTGTGTGTGTGTGTAAGAAGGAAATACTTCAAAATATCTCCTCAGTATTTTTCTGTGTATAAGACGCTATTTTTTTCCTGCAAACACCCTGTTCAAAAATCAGGTGCATCTTATACAAGTGCAGCGTCTTATACACGGAAAAATAATGGTAACCTCCACAGGGCATGCCTGTGTGGGTTGCCATGTTGCCTGATGCAGGTGTCAAGCCCCTGTGGGCTTGCCACTAATGGGAGGGGGGAGGGGGGAGGGGGCAAGATCGTCGGCCGGCCGAAGTTCCGGATTTGCCGGCTCAGACGTTCTGTGCTCCGCCGAACAGCTGATCAGCATGGAGAAACTCGCATGCCAGAGCGTCTTATACAAGGGTGCGTCTTATAGACAGAAAAATACAGTAAGTCTTACTGACTTAAATGTTCGTGATGATTTGTTATCCTGTTTCTTAATAAGATTTCTTAAAAATCTATCCAGCTGCCAGTTCTTCTTTTGTATGCATTTCTTTTGTGATTATTTATTTATTTCCTGCCTTTATTGTTTGCACAAATAACTCAAGACACCAAACATATCCGACATACCTTCCTCCTCCTGTTTTCCCCACAACAATAACCCTGTAAAGTGGGTTGGGCTGAGAGAGAAAGTGGCTGGCCCAAGTTACCCAGCTGGCTTTCATGATGGCTAAGGCAAGACTGAAATTCATGGTCTCCCACTTTTTAGCCTATTAACCAATAGACCAAACTGGTTCCATTGATATAATTGATAATTAACTCCAACAGAAAAATGGGCTCTATCCAACAAATGAAATTGAATGTGGAGAAAAGCAAGGTTTTACACCTAGGCAGGAAAAACCAAAGGTACAAGTACAGATTAGGCAAAACCTGGCTCAAAAACAGTAACTGTGAGAGGGACCTTGAGTCCTAGAGGATGATCATTTAATCATGAGCCAGCAGTGTGCGGCAGCAGCCAAAAAAGTTAATAAAATCCTTGGTTGTATAAACAGAGGCATAGAATCAAAATCAGTATTAGTACTGCTTTATAAACCACATCTGGAATATTGCATCCAGTTTTGGTCACCACATTACAAAAAAGATGTTGAGACTTTGGAAAAAGTACAAAGAAGAGTAACTAATGCTCTTGATGAAAGGCTTGGAGGCAAAAACATTCTAATATTCTAATATTTGCATTTTTTGTGTGTGCAATTTTGCCTAATTTGGTGTAGTTTTGTAAACAATTCCCTTTAAGAAAATTCAAATTTGAACATTGCCTGTAATCATTGGATCTGAAATGAGCGGCAAATAAATAAATAAATAATAAATAAATAAATAAATAAATTCTACCAGTATTCATATTTTTAAGCATGTTCCCCTAATGTATGTTTTTTTTTAAAAAAAAATACATTTGAAAGTTTAGAGAAATGCAAATATAGAAGCATAATTACATTTCAACTATTATGGTTAGGAATCACAAAATAAATAAGGTTCCATTCAAACAAAAGGCAAGCAATTGTTTGTTTTCCCTACCAGTACTAAACTATTAAAGCAAAGTTATGGAAATTTTACTTTAGAAACTTCCAAATCTCATGATTCCAAAACTTCAAGGAGATAAATTATCCCAAGAGATTCTTTTATGCAGAATGTACCTTATATATCTGATTTGGCTTCTTATTGAAACCCTTCTCTTTATTAGCACTTCAGATCAGATTAAATTATTAGAATCCAAAGAAGAAACTTTGAAGGTCAACTAAATCAACTTCCTCCTCAAGTGTATGCCTCTCGCTTTTACAATTTATTATATTGCACAGATGTTCTTCCAAACTTTCTATTCATTTCACTTTTTAGAGTGATATAAAACAAGCCAGCTCCTGCTTATATGATTACCTTTCTATTAATTACTACAATGGTAGAGCAAATAGATGGTGGACAGAACAGCTACTTTTTAAGTTTGTATATGGCAAAGAAAAATACTTTATTTTAATCAACTGTTCTTTCTCTCTTTCTAGTCCTTGGAATCAGAGAAGGTGGTAATCAACTCAACCATGGATAAAGCAAGACTTCTGGATTCTAGAGAAATACATGCTGACTTTGGAAATTGGTGGCTTCAGCTTCAAAGTCAAGAATAAAGAGTTATTTGTTTGGACTACAAAACAGACATAATGTTCTGCAAAGAAATTCACACTCCTGTCCATCCTCTCCTCTCCTTTTACATTTATTCATTTTTTGACTTAAGGGGAAGTTTCAGAAATGATTAAATAAATCAGCTAGAGTTCTCTGCATAGAAATTTGGAAATAAAAGTTAATCCCAAATTAGGAAATAATTAGGTAAATTTTAGAAATAGGCTGTAATGTCAAAAGGTAATAGATTATGGATATTTTAAACAAAGGAAGGGAAAAAAGAAGGGAAAAGAAAGATTTAGAAACTACTTACTTTTCTGGAATTCTGTGGAAGAAATTTACATTTTTACCTACAAAAGATAAATTACAGAGCTAGTATAATCTATTCCCTTATGATATGCATGAAAATATATCTCATTTAAATATCTGCACAATTATGCACCTTCTGCTTCATTTGCATATACTTGTTTCTTGTGCCTCCCACCTTTTTTCCCCTCGAAAGTTTTTTTTTCTATTTATCATCTCTCTCTCCCTGTAAAGATTTTTAAAGAGAAAGATAAAAACTAATACAAACTAATTTCAAGTAAAAAAAAGAAAAAGAGAAGAAAGAAAAGAAAAAGCTAAAAGTGCAAGAAAGAAAAAAGAACTAAAATAAAAATGATAGAAAAGAGAAACAAAGAAGTAGCTTCCAATCTTCTTTACAGTAGTTATACGTACAAGTGCCTCTTACTTTATGGTTACAATATGTCTCTCTTCTTTCTAGAATCTATCCGGTCTAATCATCACACCCATAAATTATAAGTTCATTTTTCCACCTTTCATGCAAAAAGTTCATAAGGGGTCTACAGTCAGCAATAAACGTGGATATTGTCTTTTCTCTGATCAAAGAAGTCATTTTTTTTCAAAAGCAGTGTAAATTGTGAAGTCTGCAATTTCAGGCATGCCCATGAGAGTTTGAACATAAAAAAAATACTTTATGCATTTGCACTGAGTAGTATCTCCTTTTTTCTATTAATGTTCCTTAGTCTTGTAAAACTTACTAACAAACTCAAATAAAATACAGATCTTAAAGCAAATTTGAGAGTGTTTATTACTGATTTTCCCATTCAGACGATTTCAAGATGTATTGGATGACAAATCCTACCATTTCATCCAATCTATTATAATAAGAGTAGCAGGCTGAAGAAAGCATCTCTATTACCCAAAGGTGCTTTTTCAAAAAGCAACTGGACTTTCTTTGTTTTTTCTCTTAAAGATATTTAATTTCTCATCCAAGAAGCATCTTCAGCTCTGAATATATTTCAGTTATGAAGATGCTTCTTGGATGAGAAGTGAAACATCTTCAAGTCCAGTTGCTTTTTGAAAAAGCACCATTGGGACAACCATGATCTGGATGACTGAGAATCTCCATAGACATCTCTAATATCGTACTATTATGAATTAGTTGTGATTGTACCTCTGGAACCCTTTCTTTTTAAAAAGTGTGTTTTGAATCAAACTAATTCAAAAAGAAGTAACAGTTTGAATAAAACAGGACACTTCCAAAATTCATTGAATTCAAACTCTTTCATAGATTGTTACCATTTGGAAATGATATAGTAATAAATGATTTATCCATATAACCAGCTTTCCCCAGCATGAGGAGGGCCACTGACCTACCAGCCTCAGCTTACCAAAAAGGTGACCTTCATTAATCTTTTCTACCACATATCAACGTTAATCCTTTCTGGCTTATGCTGTCTCAAACAGCCCTGTCTAATTTGCCTACTGAATTTCATTTTATTGGAGGCAACACCTCCACTCCAATAGGTTATTGTCTGCTGTGGCTGTGGCTGTGGCAGAAACAATCCCTCATCTCTGGTCCCTGGTCCCTGTGCTCCATGACCATTTTTTTTAACAAGTTCATCAATAAAAAGAGAAATGCTTTGAGATTATTTTTTACAACTTCATTATGAAATAGTGCATTGTGGACCTCTTTGTTTACAAGAAAAGGATGAACCTGTTTTTTTAACCATATGAAATTGACAAAAGTTTTCTCTTTTAGCCCAAATGAATTACACATTTAAAACACACACACACACACACACACAGCCCAAGAGGGGTAAAGGAGAATCCACTAATCAGGACCATGGTAGATGTGATCCAAATGGAACAAGAGCACCAAGGGCCAAGGGGGTGGACAGGACTGACATGTGAATATGAACTACCAACTAGTCTATATTCAACTTAAAGCAGTAGAATACTAAAGCCCAAACAGTTCATGGTTTCTGCAGAAACTGATATATTTCTTCCCAGATTTTCCATCCATCATGATGAAGAGAGAGTAAGGAAAGGAAGGATATATGATTTTGTGACAGGCAGTGAATTGATCTTTATGAGAGCTCACTAATTACAACTTTTGTAGATTGAATGTTTTCTTCCCATTCCATTCAATCATATCTGATTCTCAGAGATTGCCTGGATGAGTCCCTGCAGTTTTCCTGACAAGTTTTTTTAAGAAATAGTTTGCCATCACTTTCTTCCTAGGGGTTAGAAAAAGTGACTGCCAAAAATCACTCAACTGGCTTTGTGCCTAAGATGAGACTAGAACTCACACTCTCCCAGTTTCTAGCCAAACTGACTACACCAAACTGAATGCAGTAATAATGTATTGTAGGATGTTTCTGAAGTTCCAGGGTTTTTGCTAGCTTTCTCTTAAAGACCGTTGCTGATGTCTCAATTAGCATCCTAGTCTAAAGCATCATGAACAATGCAGTGCATCTACCAATTACTCCAGGGCTCCACTGCTGTGGTGGAACATTTATACATGAACAGCAACTTGCAAATATTTCTCTTTCCTGATTAAATGAACACATGGCTGTTTAAGATAAGAGTGGGAAGTGCCTAATGCACAGGGATGTCTATGGTGGGGCTCAAAAAATTTATGATAAAGCTACAATCAGGCCACCTGCCAAAATTGAAAATGAAAAGAGGCAGGGCTTTGATCACATGGTTGTGGCTGCCGTCTTTGACTTTTTCAACTCCCTGCTAATGCTGGAAGGGGCTTCCTCTGTCCACTGCTCAAACATATCAAGAACCTGGATATTGAGTGAATACATAAGAGCATATAAATCTCTTAAATAAATGTTACTCTTTGGACAATATATATTCTATGGTGTTTATTTAATGGGGCAGAGAAGAGAAGAAAGAGGATGAAGGAGCCAAAGGCAAGAATAGGATGTTTATTGCTTTTGATTTAATTTTCCTTCTTCTGACTCCACATTTGAAACATTTGTAAGCTTTTGGAGACCCTCCCCTAGCTCTAGGATTTGGTATCTGAAGACACTATGTTTTAATTGTAGCACTTTGGTTCAAGGCCAATTATTTGTCTTTAAGTATTTAGATTTTGGCTTATGAGAGTTTGCTTATGTAAATCTTAGACTTAACTAACAATAAGTATTCTAAGATTTTTAATTCCAGTGAAATTATTCTTTTACTATTTCTGTCTTATTTTCCCCCTAGTATAATTCTGATGCTTAGTTACATGGTCTTTAGTAGCTTTTGCTTATAAACAATTTTTTTCTTTTACTCAAGGATTACCTAGGCATATTTGTTTATTTACTAGATTTATAAAGTTGCCCAATTCACACAAGGTGATTCTGGATGGCATACAACAAAAAGCAAACAGTAAACCAATCCCTTCCCCAAAATACATAAAACAAAAACAATATCTAAATATAAAATACAAAATATAAAAAATGGCAACCAAAGACCAAAGACCATAAGGGAATCTAAAAGGGGACTCCACTCAACTGGCCTCTAATGCCGGGGAGGAAAGTCAAGCATTAAAAATAAGTTGGGATTTATTTTTATTTTCTTTATTAATTTATTAAATGTATATAATTATACATATATGGGAGGGATTGTTTCAGAGAACAAAGGCAACCACAGAAAAGGCACACTTCCTAGTTCCATAACATGACAAGATTTATAAGAATCTATCAGGAAAATGCCCTCCCTATGCCATAGGCATATGTTTTTGAGAGACGGCAGTCCTGCAAGTAACTTGTTCCTATACCAGGTAAGGTTTCATAGCTGATAACTAGCACCTTGAGTTGTCCCTGGATGCCTATTGGAAGTTAATGCAGATCTCAGACTAGCAGGGTTACATGAGCATAAAGAGATACATCTGTAAGTACCTGTGCCATTGCATTTTGGACCAACTGTAGCTTTTGGATGGTCTTTAAGAGCAGTCCTATGTAAAGTATGTTGCAGTAGTGCAATCAATAGTCACTGAGGAGTGATCCACCATGAACATTGCTTCTCAGTATAGGAATAGGCATAATTGGTGCCTAAGATACAGTTCTCCAAATGCCCCCAGACATAGCTGCCACCTGCTCTTCAAAAAGGAGCTGTGAATCCAGGAGAAACCTCAGTTTATGTGACAAATCCGAATGGGGTACAAGGTAGGCTTATATATGCAGTGGTCTTCCTTTATTCAATGACTTTATACTTATGATGCATATTCTGGCTGTATTCCCAAGGTACCACCTTGAGAATACATAGCCTCAGTCATCTTAGGCCATTTGACTATTAGCCTATGGCTCTAAAGTATTTAATTTAGTACCTTGCATATGATTACTATTCTTTAACATCCCATTTCCAAGCTTAAGGTGCTTCAGTTTTACTTAGAACTTCCATTTTTCTTTTGGATCATATCAGTTGGTTGCTCTCAGCCAGTCTGGCAGTTGTCTTGGAATAAGTATTCTAAAATAGGAAGTTACTGATGATATTCTGGTTGTGTGCCATCCAGAACAGTATGAGTCATTTTATGTTTTGAAATATTTCTTTCCACAAAAACTGCCAAATTTCCATGGTCCAGAATATAAATAAAGTGTTCCAATATTTTCCAGAGCATTCCACCTCTGCAGATTGAAAAGTTTGGTAGCTACCTGACACTTACATTAAGGTGTAGCCTGCTATAATTACAATCCCTTTTATCATTTTATTCCACTTGAACATATAAATTCTGACACATTTTGTTTGGTGTGTCTCTGATAATCTATAATAGCTAAAAATGCATTATCTTAGAACAGCATAATAGCCTAGATTTTATTGTTAACTGGAACAGACTCAATAAAAAGTGTTTTAATTGTTTATCTACATTAGTACTAAGTATATGAATAGCTATCAAATAAATATACTGCTCAAGCTGGCATCCTGATGCCAGACTCCCTGGCCAAAATCCAGAGCTGATGGGCAGCTACCGGTAGTAGGAACAGCTTGCCAAAGCATTTTATTTTCTTAAATCTTATTCCTAACAGTTTAGAGATGGGAAATGGGAGGCAGCATGAGAAAGGCAAGAGGAGAAAGAAGTTTAATATCATTTTGGGGGCCATGAAGTACATGCCTGTACCTCTGATGATTACCAGACTGGATATAACACCTGAACTTGGCAAGTTCATCTAGCAAAACAATGTGGATACAAATTCACGCATAGTCATAAATCTCTCTAAATATCCTGGATATGCCAGTGCATGTTTATTGTTGAGATAGACATACCCTCTGGGTAAGCACTAGTGCTGTCCCCCACATGCTCAAGGCAGTTGGTACTTGGATTCTGTTGTCATGATGTCAAGACAAAGAGATTGGTTCATACTGCTGCTAGCAGCAGCCAGATGAGCAGAAGCCTAGAACATATCTGCATCTACAGAGTTTAACTAGAAGATCAGGTTTAAACACTTTTCTTTCCATTCCTCCAAGAGAAAGCAACAAAACCATGTCCTGTAACAATGGGAATGTTGAATTCAGTTAACTATTTTTCACCAGTCCAACTTTAGTTCAGTTTAGAGCTATTAGTTCTTGCCTACATATATCCAGATAAGTTGGAACTCTCTGAATGACTTTGATGACCATCTATTAGTTGTCTGGATTTTGCAGCCCAGATTTGATATTCCTACCTGTAACTTTCCTGTTGCAATAAGTCAATTAATGAGTAACTTAAACTTTTAAAGGGACATAAAACACATTGCTATGCATATTTCTCCAGAAATAAGTCCTACCTAGTTGCAAGGACATTACACCTTTTTATAAACAACATTAGGCATCAATAGCTGGACTGCAACTAAAAGCTCTATTCATTCCCTACTGCTACCTGTCATATTTAGTGAAAAAACAAATTAGAAAGAGAAAAAAAAAATAACGTAACACAACTTTTCTCAGTCACTTGAATGTATTGTACAAAATACTGAGACTGATTTTTCTTGCTCAGGGGGATCATGGATAAAGCCATTTGAGAATTATCCCTTTGTACAGAAAAGATAATTGCAGAATGTATCAATCTGTATGGTAGTTTTGCTTTTTTATTAACCATCTAATTCTGTTGCAGAAATTGGCAACCAAATTTGTTAATTTTCATAGTTTAGTAGGGTGGGGATTTTTTCCCAGTGTAAAACACTTGATTTTCAGTTTGCTCTACATTTCCTAGACAAGAGAATATGATTTTGATGTACCTTACTTTATTCATCATTTTGGTGTATTTTGCTTTATTAATTTATTTATTCAATTTTGATGCCACTCAATTTTGACTGCCAAACTGTGCTCTAGAAACATTGGACCAAAGAACTGGAGAAAAAAAGATCTGATGATATCAAAATAATATAATCACTGAGTAATTAAAAATTATCAGGCTAAAAAGAAAACCAAAAACGTTCTCCTTGCTAGGATAGTTCTGCCCAAAATGTGACTTTTACCTAAAACTGATTATTGAAATTTCTTTTATATTTGTCCATCAATAGCTTCAACTATTTCAAAGACTCAGGAATTGCAGAGAATGCTATGCAGCTTGGATGGAATTTTACTAAACTCTTTGCCCTCATTATAGTTCTGCTACTATATAGCTCAGGTTAAAAGATTACAAATTATCCCTCCCTAATTTCCCTCCAATAGCAAGAATTTTGTGGGATCAACCCACCAATGCCTCTAAAAAAATTATAATAGTTTTGAGACATGCTGATGAATTTATAACTTTGAATTAAAGATTTACCTTGTGGGACATTAAATGACGCTGGTGATTGTGTCCAGCATGATGGTTTCTACATATGGTTTAGGATTAATTCTTTTTATAAAGTTGGATATTGCCTTCTAATTTATGAAATATTTCAGAGAGAAAATGAACTGGATAAAAATATAACCCTTTCCTTGCTGTATCAAGATAGATTTGGGATGGCCTATAAAACACTGAGAAAAAAACAAGAATAAATAATCTTTACATTCATGTTTCCCCCCCCCCCCTTAAAATATTTTCTCTGAACAGCTTTATATTTTAATGGGTTTTTCTTTTAAAATACTAAATACAAGCTTTAAGACATTCAATACTTTAGCTTTCAAATTTTTAAAATCTCAGTTGGGTATCCTAATTGTTCTGGGAATAACTAAGAAACCAACAAATGACTAAAAGAAATATGTTCTTCTAGTGTGTGTTAGGCCTTCTACAATTTGGGTCATGTCCATAGTTTCCATGATGGCCATGAACCCCTAAGCTGCTCCAGACTCAAGATCACCCAGGTACAGTCCCAAATAACTAAATGTCTTGAATATTTCAAGGTCAACCTGGTAGTGAAATCAGACAGCTCAGGCAGGAATGGAGCAGAGCTGGTCTTTGCCCTTCAAGACAGTTGGGCTAGCTTCTGAAGCCTTAAACCCTAATGAATAAGGTATATTCGTCACTTGCATCTATGTTCACCTTATAAACATTTCCTGACAAAACTGTTTCACTGCTCTTAACACTGCTTTCATCTTACACTTAACCCATGCATAAGACTGTCTGATGTGGTCCTTAGCTGTAAAGTATCAAAGTTTTCCCCTTGAGGTAACAGCAACTAATGGCTATTTCATAACGTGACATTTTTAACTCACTTCACCACCTATGCATTTAGTGACTAAATCAGGTGACCTACAGGGAGGCAGATTCAAATCACTTCAGGCTGCTGCAGGAACATCCTGCTGGTCTTCAGGTATTGTCCTCTACTGTCATTCACTTTTTCTCATCATCTCATGGAAACTGTCAGTTGTGAAAAAGTCATGCTCTCCTGAAAGCCAGAAACCATAGTTGTTTGGGGGGGGGGGGGAAATCCTTAGCCCATGGTTATTCAGTAGGCTTGGGAAGAGGCCCAATTTTGAGAGAAGTGTGCTCTCTTGAATGATTTTTTTTTTTACAAATTACAAGTCTACATAACAGCTGTTTTGGAGACTACCTGAGATACCTGTTTTTCATAAAGTGTAATTACTTGTTTTATGAGTGAGGATTAGCACCTTTTCAAACTCCACATCTCCACACGTTTGTTCAGAGGGCCTGAAAGAGTGAGAAACCTGCAAACTCCCAAGTGGAAAAGCATAAAAATATGAATCTAGCTATCTTTCAAAACTTGTAAAACAGGTGCTTAGACTCATTTTCTCTTATTTTGCCATGCCATGCTTTGCCATAAAAACAGATAAGCTTTAATCAAGCCATCTATCAAAACTTGACTTCTCCTATCCCTACCCATTCTTACATCCCTGTTTTGATTGCTAGTAACATTTTGGTTGCTAGTAACATTTGAGGAAGTAAAGCTGTAGTCTTTAGCCAATTACTCTGCTTAACATATCTTGTGCACTTGAAATATGGACATCAGCATTCACCTGCAAATTGGAACAGAAGCAATAGTGCAGATTAGGGATTGGCAATGGGCACTGTATATGTTGTTTTATGGTAAAGTTTCCCATCCATTCAAGCATATATGGGTAACACTTTTAATTGGCCATGGGGAAAGGCCTAAGAGCTAAGACAGCTCCCATATGAACCTGTCAATACATTACAGCCTTTGTCACATCCCCCCAAATGGAAAAAACAGTTTACTTTCTTTTCCTCTGAGACAGCACACTTATTATAAATTTTGCACCAAAAATGAGATTTGTACTTCAAATCATGCTTAGGTAGGCAGTGAAAATATGTTTTAATGCTGTTGTGTTTTTTATTTATTTGTTTTGGTTTTGAGTTGAAAATTTTTAATTCTTATCATCTTGGTTTCAACATTAAGTATTTGGGTGATTTTGTAAACCTTGGGCTGGTGCGGTACTCAAGGGCAACAAAACTAAATGGAGAAAACTGTTATAAATATAAAGGAATTTATTTAACATAGTTCTTACAAGTTCATCTAGTAAGCTTACTATAATCTGCAATCTCATATTGTTCTACTTTGTGTGTGTGTGTGTGTGGGGGGAATGTAGTAAATGTCAATGAGAGTAGTACTTCACTTTTCAAATATGTGGCATGCATTTACACACATCTACAAAAAAAGGTGGTTATCTGCTATGATTGCTGTTTTAATAACTAGAATCTGATGTACAGAAGGGTTACATCTGTCAATGCCAAATAACAGCAAGGGCAAAGGAATGACACTCACATCTTGCATTTGAATCTCTGCTGGAGAAAAAAATGCTTAACTGACTGAACTTTGTTCTGAAACTCAGGAAGGCAGTTTATAATCCACCTCTTTTCTCCTCCAATCCTGAATCCTTTCAGGAAACAGCCCACCAGAAAGTAATTTTTTTTAAAAAAAAGCATGCCAATGTAAATTGTGATATTGTCATTCAACCAGGTTGCCAAAAATTAAGCCACCTTTGACCCTTGTGCTCCTTAAAGCTCCATAAATAGTCTCAGCAAAGAACTGCTCAGTCCCACTTGACCTGACTTAGAGACTCCTGCCCCTTCAACAGGCTGCTCTGAGCTTCAATCATGAAGGCCTTTCTCCTCCTTGTTGCCATCTTCTTGTTTTCCAACCAGGCAGTCACAGGTAAGAAGAGAACTAAAATGACCCAGATGGTCTGGGGAACAAATATATTTGAGACTAATCTCAAATGCTTTTCACAATGATTGTTGACATTTTTCCCAACAAGAAATGTGTCAGGGGGATCATGTATACCTGCCTTCTATAATAATGCCATGAATTGTCTTGGTAGTTTGCCCCCCCCCTTTTTTTTTTTTAAAAAAAAATCATTTTGCTTTTTCTCCCGGCATACCTGAGAGGGATACTGTTGGAAACATAATAAATAAGATAAAATAATATCTTATTTTGTGAGTATATCTTCATACTTTAATCTTGAGGCTCTGAACAGTTCTGCTTAATGACAAAACAGGGCTCATTTATTGGACATGCCAAACCCATTAGAATAAAGCATTGACATCTCCTGAAAAGTAGGAAAACTTGTATTGTTAAGCATTATTACCTATGGGAAGATTCATTTGCAAGTTTTTCAAGTTTAAAATCTGAAGATACATTCACAAAATAAGATATTATTTTATCTTATTTGTTTCCAACAGTATCCCTCTCAGGTATATTGAAGAAAAAGAAAAATGATTTTTTTAAAAAAGGGCAAACTGCTAATGGCATTATTATAGAAAACGGATATATATGATTCCCCTGAGAAATTTACATTGACTTTAGTTGCTCTACTATTAAAATGCTCTACTATTTAATATATGATTTTATTTCAGTAAAGCTGAAATTTGCCTCCTGATTTCCCCAGTTTTCTCCTCTTATGAAAGGGGTATCTGCTTTTAATTTTTTCCTCTAGGGTAATTCTGAAATTCTTCAAAATCACTTGGTGCTTCCTTTTCAATCTTTCTTAAATTCTCCAGCTTCTCTAAGTGTCTTCACTTTCTGATGGAAAAGCTTCAAAGGAGAAGTTAGTTCTAGTGTCAGAATTTAATGGGGGAAGGTAAAGCAGTTGCAGACCATACAAGAAATGATGGAAGAATGAAAGATAGATGCTAGCATTTATAAGAATTAAGATAAGCATATTATCTATGTATTTTACTGAATTATATGATGAATGGTAAATGTAAACAATACTGAGGATTTTTCGCAGCATCTCACTGTCACCCTTCTAACACTATCTTAATTTATTAATTTCTTTTAAATTCAATATTTAAAGAGTCACTTCTAGACGAGGTGGATGACACATAAGTCCAATAAATAAAATGAACTTTTTAAAAATGCATCATTGCCTTTTTTTTGGTCTGCTAGCTTCTCCCTTTCACTTAATATGTCTTTGATTCACACACATAAAATTCACTCAAAAATCTGAAATGCTTGTGATACTTAGCTGCATTTTTATCTACATACACTTGTTTAGGCAGCACTGTTTGAATTATGGAGTTTCTTGAAGTTGTAAGCATTCCCTCAAGCAATCCTATTTTAAGTTAATGAAAAAAATATATGGCCTACAGCAATGTTTCTTATTGTTGTTGTTCAGTTGCTAAGTTGTGTCCAACTTTTTGCAACCCTATGGATTATAACACACCAGCCCCCCCATCCTCCATTATCTCCCAGAGTTTGCCCAAGTTAATGTTCATTGTGTCAAAGACACTATCTAACCATGTCATCCTCTGCTGTCCCCTTCTCCTTTTGCCTTAAATCTTTCCTAACATCAAGGTCTTTTCAATAAGTCCTATCTTCTCATTTGGTAGCCAAAGTATTTGAGCTTCAGATTTAGTATCTGTCTTTTCAAAGAACAGTCAACTTGATTTCCTTTAGGATTGACTGATTTGATCTTCTTGCAATCAAAGAGACTTCTCCAACACCAGAACTGAAAGCACCAATTCTTTGGTGCTCTACCTTCCTTATAGTCCCACTCTCGCAGTCATATATTACTACTGGGAAAACTATAGCTTTGACTATGTAAACCTTTGTTGGCAAAGTTATGTTTATGCTTTTTAATATGCTGCCATAGCTTTCCTCAAAAGGAGCAAGAGTCTTTTAATTTCATGGCTGTAGTTGCCATGGGAAGTGATCTTGGAGCCAAAGAAAATAAAATCTGTCCCTGTTTTCATTTCTTTCCCTTGTATTTGCCAGGAAGAGATGGAAGTGGATGCTATGACCTTAGTTTTTAATGTTAGTTTCAAGCCAACTTTTGCATTCTCCTCTTTCACCCTCATCAAGAGGCTGTTTAGTTCCTCTTCACTTTCTGCCATTAGAGTAGGATCATCTGCATATCTGAGATTGTTGATATTTCTCCTGGAAATCTTAATTCCATCTTGTGAGTCATGCAGCCCAGCATTTTGCATGATGTACTCTGCATATAAGTTAAATAAACAGGGTGACAATATAAAGCCTTTTTGTATTCCTTTCCCTATTTTGAACCAATGGATTGGTCCATGTCCAGTTCTAACTGTTGCTTCTTGACCTGCACACAGTTTTCTCAGGAGACAGGTAAGGTGGTCTGGTGCTTCTATCTCTTTAAGAACTTGACACAGTTTGTTGCAATCCGTACAATCAAAGGCTTTATTGTAGTCAATGAAATAGAAGTAGATGATTTTCTGGAACTGGATTTTCTGCTTTCTCTATAATCTAGTGAATGTTAGCAATTTGATCTCTAGTTCTTCTGCTCTTCAAAACCCAACTTATACTTCTGGTAGTGCTTGGTTCACATGTTGCTGAAACCTAGTTGTAGGATTTTGAGCAGGACCTTGCTAGCATGTGAAATGAGCACAATTGTACAGTAGCTTGAACATTCTTTGGCATTGTCCTTCTTTGGGATTGGAATGTAAACAGACCTTTTCCAATCCGGTGCCCATTGTTAAGTATTCCAAATTTGCTGAAATACTGGAGTGTTGGAGTGCAGCACTTTAACAGCATAATCTTTTAGGATTTTAAATAGCTGAGCTAGAATATTGTCATCTCCACTAGCAGTTTCTATATAGCCATCCAATTTCCATAGGTGAGAATGGTCTTGAATCTAGCTCATATCACTTCCTAATATAGCATCAACACCATCATCAACATCTTATTATTATTGGTTTGTTGGGCAGTCAGCCCAATGTTTAGACTAGATTTGGCACTTTTATCTACCTATCAAGTCCTTTGCAATAAATGAATTGGGATAGGCAGATGTTGTTGTTTGATGTTATTAAAGGTTTTGTCACAGGATTTAAGCTGTTCCAAGTAAAGCTGCCTTCTATAATTGACTGACAGGAATTTTGTCAATGCCAACAGTGTTCAAGTAGTGTTCCCGATATTTTGGGTTTGTTATTATTATTATTTGTAAAATGAATATAAATCATGAAATATATAAGATTTATGAAAATAATAAAATATAATTATCATTAATAAATAAATATAGATTCTAAAATGTCAATGGTTTTTTGCCCCCATTTTGTATGCAGTAACTGGCCAAAGTGATCCTGCAAACATTGCTTGTTTCCAAAGTGGTGGCTCCTGTAAAATATCATGTCCATTCCCTGGTGTAGCATCAGGAAACTGTGCTGGTGGTCTGGTTTGCTGTACATGGTAAGTCAATATTCTATACCCGACTCTCCTATTCTGCTCTAAACAAATGCAGCAGTGTCTTTTTTTATATACACAATTTTTTATTAAAGAAAAAATTTGTGCAGAATTAAAAACTACAGAAACATCAAGCTAGAAAATATAAAAACTTATGAAAAGTTAAAAGAAAAAGTGAAAAGTGGTAAAAGTCAAAGAAAGAGAAAAAAGAGAAAGAAAAAAAGAAATATTTAAAGAAGTAATTTTTGATCTTTGCAGCAGTACAAATGCAATGGTTGTAATTGCCAAGAAACATTTTTAATTTAAATACTGCTAAAATGTATAGATTTTTCTTTTTCTTAAGATGCAACATCTATCTAACGTAATGGTGTTGAGGAAGACCTTAAAAATCCAGCTGTTCCCAGGCTCCTGAGTAGGGGCACTTCAGCCCTTGTGGGCTATGTGTTATGTACTGCTTAGATTTAGTGTCTCCACATGTATACATGTAGTCTCTTTGTTAATTATTGTTTTTTATTCTCGGTAATGTAAACCACTGAGAATTGGTCTGTAGTTGGGCATAGTTATAGCTATACCAACACTTATACTTTGTCAGAGGCAAAAGATCAGGGCCACATGTTAAGTTCCAATTAAACTGATTTATTGCCTATGCCTATGCACAAGAATTTAGTCAACTAATGGTCAGTGCTATTTTGGCTCTAGATAAGGAATAGAATAGAATAGAATAGAATAGAATAGAATAGAATAGAATAGAATAGAATAGAATAGAATAGAATAGAATAGAATAGAATAGAATAGAATAGAATAGAATAGAATAGAATAGACCTTGGAGGTCTTGTAGTCCAGCCCCCTGCTCAAGCAGGAGAATATATACCAGGGGTGTCAAATTGCTGGCCCACAGGCCAGACGCGTCACAAGAAAACCGCGCCCACCCCATTGCCGGCAATGGGGAAAAAGCTCCAATATGTTGCATGACATCATGTGACGTCGCAAGTTTGACATGTCTGATTTATACCATCTCAGACAATTGACTGTCTAGCCTCTTCTTAAAAATTTCCAGTGATGGAGCGCCCACGATTTCTGGGGGCAAGCTATTCCACTGGTTGATTGTCCTCACTGTCAGGAAGTTTCTCCTTAATTCTAGGTTGCTTCTCTCTTTGATCAGTTTCCAACCATTGTTTCTTGTCCTGCCCTCCAGGCTGATTCCTCTTTTGATTCTAATGAATGAATTAATAAACAATAACTCTTATTCTTCTTATATTTTTTTCTAAGAATTTGTTGTCCTTTCTAGAATATTTTTTTATTTCCTCCTTAGACACAATTAGAGAGCAGAAGTGTCTTCAGAATCTGATGAGTTTATCAAAATGACAAAGTAAACATGACAATAGAGCAATGGGAATGCCACCAATGTCACGATGCATGTACAATAGGGGAACAGCTGATGTCATAATAACATAATGCCCTTATTATCATTTGCCCTTCTTTTATCCCAACCCATCATAGAACATCTACAATAGAAAACTATTAGCCTTTTGGTTGATTCTTTCTTACATTCCTGTTGATCATTAATTTTTATAGTTTGAAATCACTTTGAAATATTATGATGAGATTTGTCCCTCTTGACTGTTAAGTTTTTTTTCTCATACTCCCTTCTTTAGATATGTGTTTTCCCACAGAGTTCTTTTAAAATGATCAATCAACGAATGATTTCTCTCCTACCATTGCTTTATCCTTCTTCTTCTTTTTTTTCATTCAGCTGCATTATTTCCCATCATGATGGTAATTGTCTTGTATATCCAAAAATATTCTGAGCAAATACTGTTTTGGGGGAGTGGTGGTAATTGAATCTATAAAATATATAACAAATGAAAAAATATACAAATAAGTTAATAACTCTAGAACAATATACTGATGAAGGCTTTATAGAACATTGTCTATTAATATCAGTATTTTCAAAATTGATTTGCTGCTGACTTATGGTTCTCTCTCATTTTAAAATCTGCAATTCTTGTTTCTTTTAAAAAATCTCTATAGGCCTCGCCAACGTCCAGTGTAAAATATCAGGAAAACTTTGAAGAGTCTGAACAGTTCTGAAAATATTGAAACATGGTGGCTGGAAGATGTGCAAGCAATTCTCCTGAGATACAAATATTCTGATTGGATATATAATCTGGAAAAAATAACTGTTTAACCTGTTGATCTGAATATTAAAGTTCTATAATAGCAATTGGTAATTGGTAATTAATATACTCCTTTACTGTATCAAACTGGGATTAAATATTAATTAGAAAAAGTTGACCAAACTGAGATTAATAACATGAAAAAATGTATAATTTTCATGTAACTAGGTAGGACCAGATATTACCTTGAATACTGCAAGTGCTTTACACTCTTTGTTTAACTTTGACTGAGTTGGACACAATTTTACAAAATCTGAGATAATGAATATCTCAGAGTTCTGTAGGGGAAAATAATCAATCTTATGTGAATAGTAGATGAGTTTTCTAAGTGCACAGAGGGGTATTTTACTTTTCAAGACTAGAAACTGAGAACAAAAAAAATATTTAGATGATTATTAATATTCATTGGTTTATCCATTCAGACATTGTCACATACAAGCTAACATGAGAATGCTGGCATTCAGTGTAATATGCATGTGTACAACTACAGACAGCACAAAACACTTAAAAATCAAATGTAAATGGTGATGTTTGGGAAAGGCACATAGAAAAAAAGGACTTGTCCACAAACTTTTCAGAAAATATTCTTTAAATAAAAACTGGATCCATTTGGGATGCCATGTGAGATGCTCTGAAAGCACTACTGTGGCAAAAGTATGGAAGTTTTCATAGGAGTCTCTGGAGGATTCTGAGTCTGTTGATTGCTGTCCCGTTAAATGTTTAGCCTAGTCAAAATCTTATGATAACACTTTGATTTTCTGATTATATAAAGTTTTGCTACTTTAGAGAGCATAGCTGCTGATTCTAGGCCCAAATAGGCTTTCCAACTTCTCTACCAAATGTATTGCGAATGAAAATTACATAGATGATTTTCCCAGTTTTCGCTAGGGAAAGGAGACATTCACCAATAATTTCTTCAGCAAGATATTAAAAACATTCTAGATGAGAATCATATATGATTTCTCTTAAGATGTAATTTTTTATCATATATTATTATATATATATGTGTGTGTGTGTGTGTGTCTGTGTGTGTCGGTGTGTTAGAATTATATTCCATCTTTATCAAGGGCTCAAGGCAACATATGTAGCACTTCCTTTTCTAAATCTTCTTCATAGTAGCAATCCTGGTGAGGTAAATTAGATTGAAAGATTTCTTTGATATGATACACAGGAAAAATTCCAAGAAACATTTAAAGACTCAGGCACATGTTTTGATCCATCACCAATCAACTTCAGTATTCTAGTTTGTAGACCCTAACCAGAAACATCTAATAGACTTTAGCAACAAATAAACTAGGAAAGCTAATCAGGATGAAGGCTTTTGTCATGCAATAGTCAGTTGATTTCAATGAGCTCTTTCCTACAGCATAACATTTGTTTGGATGACCACTCTCAGAATTTTGTCTTGACTTAAAACAATGCAATTGGATCAGAACCTGGATGTCTGTCTACTACTGTGTTTCAAAAAAATTTTATGAATGGATAAACAGATTTGGTTTTATGGTCAAGTTCAATATGAAATTGTAAGAATATACTAGCAAGATTGACAAAGTTAGAAAGAGAAAGAAAGAAAACATAGTTGGACTATGTTCTAAGAAACAGAAATGAAGCAGTAGAATGACCTGTCCATTTTTGCCAATTTGATTGCTAACACATTCTTCATACAACCAAAAACAACACCTATGTGCACGAATTAAGCATACAGAAATCAAAATGAACAGAAATCAAATTGATTATATTTTTGGTATAAGGAGATGCCAGAATCCAGTTACAACAGAAAAGATATCATGATCTAGTCATAGTTAAGGTATAGGTCAAGCAAGAAGAGAACAAAGACAACCAGTTTTTATAATATAATCCTGTGTGTAGGTCAACCATTTCTAAGCATACATTAGGTATTGCTTTGGAATCAGTCTTCCAGGAAAGAAATGGCAAACTGAAGACAGGTCCACTGAAAGTAGGTACTTAATCAATTGAATGGGTCTTATGTTTCTAGGGTTGAGGACAGTTCATTGACTTAATGAACTATTGTTGGATCAACCATAGAATGTTTTTCTATGGCGAGAGGCCCATACAAGTGATGGGCTGAACAGAAAGTGTGAATCTGCTCAGAGCTTTTCACTAAAATGTAATTGCCTAGGCTGAAATTGACAATTATGACCATAAGCTAAAAATGAGCCAAGGGTGTCCACAGAGTGGAAGTAAGTTAGGAATGCTATAAAATCTCTGAGGAAGCAATGGCAGTCTGAATTGACTCTATACTTTGCAGAGCCTATAACAGTGGTAGGATTCAAATATGTGAACAAATGGTTTTCTGTGTGGATGCCGCTTCCGGAAGTCCATTCTGGGCCTGGGCAACAAAAAATTAGCTACCGGTTCTGCCGAAGTGGTGCGAACCGGCTGAATCCCACCACTGGCCTACAAGTATGGTGGAATGAGGAGCTGGTGAATAAACCAGCTTCTTAAAATTGCTGTCCAGGTAAAGGGAAATATCTGGAATCACACAAGAGTTCCATATAGAGGGTCCCCATGGGAAGACTGTAAGGTAGTGGTCTCTGGTGAGTTTTAGAACCCTGGAAGTCAAGGGAAAGTCATCTTTGCCCAAGCTGTGGTTTTAAGCCCTGAAACAGACATTGGGTTCACACACTTCCTTCTTATTCACTTTAGGAATTGCTTGTTAACTGTTTTTTTGATATTAAGAACCTTCAAAATGATAAATTTCATTTCACCTAGTGATTCTTTTTCTATCCTTAGCAAAAGAAGTTTGATGTGAGTTTAAGAACTAAGGAAAATATTTTGAAATAAACAGCAAAAGCCTGATTATAATGTTGATTTTGGAAAGTTATAAATGGATTAAGAAGTCTAATAAGATTTTGAAATCCTTCCTGTTGGTTATTTAAAATTCTAGTAAAAATATATGAAAATTTTGAAGCTAAGTGCTAAAAATCTTCCCATGGGGAAATGTTGTGAATTAGAGAAAAACATTATAAAAGAGCTTTGAAGGCCATTATTAAAGGAGAAGAAATGCACTAATACAGAATGAGAAAAGTATTTTAATTTAGAATGAATTTAAGGATATTTGGGTAAAACACCTTCAGAAATTGCGTTTAATATTGTCTACTACTATAAAAATGGTTTTAAAATTGAAGATAGAGGAAGATAACATAGAGACCGAGACTGTTGTATGTGGATTTTAAAATGACAAGTCACAAGAATGATATGGAAAAAAGATGTTACACAGGATTTACAAGTGAAACTGGCTGATGTCTTAATAATTAAAAGGGAAGCACAAATAATAGGCCAGAAGAGTGGTTTTTTTAAATGAAAAGGACACTATTTTTAGGACACTATTTAAAGGGATTAAAGAGCAACATTTTTAAAAGAACAAATAAAGTTGCCTTATTTGATCAATGTTAAAATATAAATGTAATTCTTAATTGATTTTTCTTAACAAAGACCAAATATCAAGGCTTTAAAGATTTATTTATAAATAAGAGATAAGATATGGAAAGCAGAAAGTTTTCATTGTATTTCCAGAGAAAGCGGTAAGCTATGGGGTTAAAAATAAAGGTCAGATGAAAGAATATACATGCAGATGAGGCCTTGGGGATCAGAAGAAGAGTCATACGTGGAGATAAGACCAAGGCATGGTTGTGATGAGGTTGAGGAATATGAATTGTGAGAGAAACATTTACTCTTAAATAACTTTTTCTTTAACAACTTTTTTTCTTTCTGCTCACTGAGGGATTTGCAGCACAAGCTTGCTAACAGTTGAACAGTGCAAGGGGGGCTGCGGGGGATGGGGTGGGGGCTGTAGGGACAATGAAGTGAGACAGATTCATAGGTTCAACTACTTAGTCAGGATGTTGAGTCTCATTTACAAGAAAACCTAAAACCACATAGCTGGCACAGGAAACTAGAAGCTTTGCAAGATACCCATGACCTGAGGAGGGCAATAGGTGGCGTGACATTTAGCTATTTTGCATAGCAAGTGAGAAAGCTTTGGGGGGCTGCAATCCAGGTAACCAATCAATATTATATGTTATGCATGTATTATTGGGGGGGAGGGCAAAGGGGTTTATGTGAATCACCCTTGATTATAAAAACTGCTGTAAAATTGTAATCAGGGCCTTGGTAGCTTTCAAAGCTGAGGCCACTTTTATCTCTTGGTACCAAAATAAAAGTATTTTTCCACATCTTGGGTTAGGTAATCAATTGGCTTCAACACCAAGCTAAGACCCAGTTTTGGGAACAACAAAGGAATAGAAATTTATTTATAAACCTTAATGTGCTTGCTGAATTTATTTAGAGAGATCATCTTCCATTCACCTATAAGAAATGCTTTAAACTGAAGAAAAGGGAACAGAGGAATCAAGCGGGACTTCTATATTGAGTACTATTCTGCTATATTTTCTCCTATTCATATTAGAGAAATAATAAGTAATCTTCGGCCTAAAATATGCATTTATTAAATGAAAAAGATTAAAAGAGTAGGAGATCAGAGAGAAAGTTCATACTTAATGTTATAGTAATTAAAATAAGCAAATGGTACAGTATGTGAGGAAAAATATGAACTTTTTAGTCTTAGCTTTACAACATTAAAACTATTAAAATTAGATTATAATTATTCATGGATTAGTGAACATTTTTCATGTTATTATGCTCCTTATACTGAAGCCCCCTCTTGTGGCTGAGAGAAAAAAGTCAAAATAAATAGTAACTGCTTTAGCTAGGCTAAATTACACATCTGATTAGCCTAAAAAAAGATGCAGCTATTTTTAGCTGCCTGCTACCTTCCCTCCTTTCCTAGAATTCCTGCTGGCTTCTATATTTGCTTTACTTGTGGGAAGTTTGCAGGGAGAAAGTCGGTGGGGAAGCCAGCATTAAGTTTCAAGTCCAAGGCTAGGAAGCAGGTCAGTGTCTGCTGCCAAGTGAGGGAGGGCATGGAGGTGTGTGCAGATGTGCTGGTCAAGAAGGATTCACTGTTTGTGTGACCCATGCTGTGTGGGTTGGGGAGGCCACATGGGTGGGTGTGTATGTGTTGGGAAATATGCATAAGAGTGAACGAGAGTTGCTGTGCAGGTTGTCTAGGTGCAGGATGAGATGCACAAGGTGAAAAGAGGTAGTTGTGGGATATGCGAGAGATGCCATAAAAATCAAGGAGGTTCTTGGGAGTGCATGAGAAGCACCATGCAGGTCAGGGACATAAACAGGGGTGATGGTGTGGGTTAGGAAGAGTGCATGGTGGTGTGCAAGAGGTGTGCATGGCTCAGGGAAAGTACATAAGGGGTATTACTGGTTAGGAAGAATGTGTGAGTACGTGCAAGAAGTGTCAGGAAGGGTACAGAAGTGTTCCTCCTTCCTTCCTTCCTTCCTTCCTTCCTTCCTTCCTTCCTTCCTTCCTTCCTTCCTTCCTTCCTTCCTTCCTTCCTTCCTTCCTTCCTTCCTTCCTTTTTTTCTCTTTCTCCCTTTTTCTTTCTTTCCCCTTCCTTCCCCGTCCTTTTCCCTCCCAAAATTGGGTTCCCTCATGCATTTTGCCTCACTCTTTCTCTGTTGAGGTTTTGTTGTTGAAGGCAAGGCATTGCCACATTGAGAGACTCTCACATTAATTGATATTTGCCACATATTCACAAAACAACAACAACAACAACAACAACAACAACAACAACAACAACAACAACAACAATAATAATAATAATAATAATAATAATAATAATAATAATAATAATAATAATAATAATAATAATAATAATAATAATAATAATAATAATAATAATAATAATAATAATAGAGTTGAAAGGGACCTTGGAGATCTTCTAGTCCAACCCCCTGCTCAGGCAGGAAACCCTATACCATTTCAAACAAATGGCTGTCCAGTCTCTTCTTAAAAGCTTCCGGTGTTGGAGCATTCACAACTTCTGGAGGCAGGTTGTTCCATTGATTAATTGTTCTAACTGTCAGGAAATTTCTCCTTAGTTCTAGGTTGGATGTCTCTTTAATAAGTTTCCATCTGTTGCTTCTTGTTCTGCCTTCAGGCGCTTTGGAGAATAGCTTGACTCTCTCTTCTTTGTGGCAGCCCCTGAGATATTGGAACACTGCTATCATATCACTCCTCGTCCTTCTCTTCATTAAACTAGACATACCTAAATCTTCCCTTTTCTCCTCCATCTTTTCTTGTCTCCTCATTCTGTCTATTTCCTTGTGATTCTGGAGAAATGCCTATAACTATACTACCTGTAATATAAACTTTTCATGGATAAACAGGTTAAAATTTTATTTAGGTCCCAATTTCTGTAACTTGCAGTATTAAATAAATGTAGTGAACTATGTTAGCAAAAATGCCGATATTTGCCAGGACTTTAGTGGAATAACATAATATTTTTAGATTTCCTTCACATTAGGAACAATGTGAAGGGACAAGTAAAACAATTAAAATTAAATTAAAATTCATTAAAATTTTAAAAATTAACCTAACCGGACAGCCTTTACAATAACCATTTTTTTTCTTATTGATACAAAACTGGCAACAATATCTTTCATCTCAGCCAATGTGGGTACAAAGAAATCCTAGTTCCTTCATTCCTGAGGAGGTCCTGAGAACAGAGGGGCATCGTTGAGATGGTCATGATGTTAGTGTTCAGAACATACTGTGATAAAAAGTATCTACATGGATAATCATTATCCTTTAGCATAGCATGCCCAGCTGGTTTACCTGTGGTATCCAATTGAAAAAGCTATTTGAACAATACAAATATCTACCAGAATCATGCTAAAACAACTTAGTGCCAAAAGGTAACTTCTAGAAGCTAGATTGAAAGCATATTTTACCAGGACCAAAAAAAAATACTAACTGTCCCTAGAGAAATATTACACAGAACTCTAAAAATATTTCATCTATAGAATATCAACCTGCCATAGTGATTCGTTCCTTGAAAAAAATAATGTTGCAGTTCTTCTGGCTACTTTTCTCAGTTCTGGCAATCTCAGGTAAGATGAGCCATGCGTATTAGAGCAGTTAGAAGGTTCAGTCAATTGAGTTGTTGCAGAGTGTTGGGGGAGAATGCAAGTATTGAGTAATTCAAGTTTGACTGCATAATTTATAGCCCTCACAAGATGTACTTAATCTTATGTACGTAAGAAACATTCAACCCAGCCTAAAAACAAAATTTAGTACATTAATCAATATGTTACAAACCAAGTTGCCATTGTGTGAAAATGTCTCTTATGATGCAGAGTGGAGGGAAAATAAGTTAGGTGGGAATAACCAATTCTATTGTCACTTCTGCTATAACTTTCCCACTTTATTTGATGATTGTATGATTGAAGAACATTTTGTTTGTTTGTTTGTTTGTTTGTTTGTTTGTTCGTTCATTTCTATTGCTGCCCATTTCAACAAGTGACTCTGGGAGGCATATGTCATATGAGACTGCGGCAGGTAATGAAAGACTGCAAGCTCCATCAGATGATTTAACTTAATATTTTATTTCACTCAAGTTAAAATATCAACAATATTTTAATGTTGACTATCACAATTTCATCCATTCAGTAAATGATCTGTAAGGCACTGAAAATGGCAACCTTGTGAGTTCCTGCTTGTACCATCTATATCTCCCCATAATATATTGTTTCATTTTCTGATTCTTTGAAGAGGGAGAAATTTGAAAGGATCCATTTGATTCATTTACTGCTAACAGGGCAGACTGGGCAATGACATAAGGACAAATAATTTAAAAGTTTGGGGTAAGCAAGGTAGAGAAAGTATGCAGAACATGGCTTTCTGAATTCTTAACCAATGCCATTTTCTTCCTTATAATGAAGAAATGTGTCATCTGTGTATTTCTATGTGTATACCATTTCTATTGAGGGACTAATAGAATGCTTGAGTATATTTGCCTCTGTATTTGTGTGTGTGTGTGTGTTGTTTTTATTGTCCTGTTATGCTGTATGTGTATGCTTTAGGTTGAAAATGTATACTGGAAATGTGCAACTATTGCATTAGGATCATTTGAGTGTGTGTGTGTGTGTGTGTGTGCACGTGTGAAATCTTAGAAAGGAGGAATTATTAGCATTCTGAATCACTGCCTCTGCCAATACTCCACAGTATTCTAATTTCATTTTGTTAGATAGGGCACAGTGTTCAAGTCTGTTGAAATCCATTTGGATCTTGAGCCTATCTTCTGGGGTTTTGGCTATTCCTGCCAGTTAATTTGATGAGTTCCTGTTCTATTCCTCATCTACATTGTTTAGGAAGATGTTGAAAAGTGCTAAAACAGAACCTTGTGGTACCCCACTGCTTACTTCCCTCCATGTAGATGTAGTTCCATAAAGGACTACATACTGAGTGTGCTTTGTCATCCAGTTACAAATCTCTCTTGTGATGATGTTGTCTGTTGTGTATTGATCCAATTTATAATGGCAATTATAAATTGTTAACTGAATATGTTTAAACCAAGTCTCTAACTGTTTGTATGTTGTTACAAGCCAGCAGTTTGGGTGGCAAATAGTGCTTTAAATTCATTGGCTGTCGCCTAGTGGCAGTCCGGTATAAATAGCTTGCTTCTGTTGCTTCTGTGTTATTCAATAAAGAGCTGTTGCCTAACCTTCGGTCTGATCAATGCCTCACCGATCTCAGTATTTAACAGTGGCGACGAAGGTGGGATATGCTGCTAAGGAAAGAGATAGCTGAAGCACTAGAACCAGAGCCAGAAGTCACGAGGGTGTGAAGACCAGGCACAAGCGCCCTGGTAGGGACCATGTCCTCACCCTGCCTGCCAGTAAGCCACACTGGAGGCACAATCATCCTGAGGGATCCGTCCCCAGGATTCACACAGCAGCTCCTTAGCAGTATAAGGCATTTGACAAGACCTCATGAGAGCTATGGCCAAGATAGGCAAGCTGAACGAATTTGACGTTTCCCACCCAGAGCAATGGAGTTTGTACGTCTCCAGGGTGGAGAATTACCTGCGGACCAACCAGGTGAGAGAAGATGGGCTGAAGGCTGCTACTCTGCTATGCGTATGCGGACAGGCGACCTTTGACATCGTGGAGAACCTGATAGCCCCATCCAGCTTAGAATCAGTCTCCTATGCTGATCTGAAGAGAAGACTAAAAGAACATTTTGAACCCCGGCTGTCCGTCATTGCTTGGCGGCACGCATTCGAGCAAAGAGAACAACAGCCTGGGGAGTCAGCTGCTGAATTCGTGGCTGCACTTAGGCAGGCATCCAGACTGTGTGAATTTCCAGATTTAGAGGATCGACTCAGAGACCGACTAGTATGTGGCCTGAGAAACAGAGACTTACAGCAGTGGCTGTTTGCAAAGGAAGCCCTGACATTCCAGGACGCATTAAAAGAAGTTATGGCAGAAGAAGCCACCGGTGGAGCAGTGAAGGCTTTACAACCCTCAAAGACTCCCCCCAGCCAGACAGCTGTTCACTGAAATGACACAGATAGAACAGACGACCCGGATGAGGACGTTAAGATCGACCGGGTGCAGAAGCTACCAGGAAGAAGGCAGCGGCCATTTGACAAGGCAGCCTTCTTCCCTAGCTGTGTCAGTTACGGAGAACAGCACCAGTGATCGGAATGCAGGTTCCGCACGGCCGTGTGTCGAGCCTGCGGCAAACAGGGGCACATCGCCATCGTCTGTAAAGGTCACCAGAGGGAAGTTCAACCCAAAGAAATTCCCAGGAGAGGTAAATGGGCCCCGGGGCAAAACAGGGTTGGATACTGCTCCGGAAGGAGGAACATTTTTAGAATGGGAGCCCACCGCCCCCTCAAAGAAAAGCTAAGACTTAGTGTAAGGCTACATGGAGTTCTGTGTTCAATGGAACTGGACACCGGGTCAGCCCTGTCCATAATTTCCTACAAAACTTTTAATTACATCTGCAGACATGGCGGGCAACGAGTCAGACTCAAGCTGTCAAATCTGGTGCTGACAGACTTTCAAAATTCCCACATAGCGGTTAAAGGCGAAGCTAAAATAAAAGTCAGCTTCAAAGAGTTTGAGGGTCCCCTCAACATTGTGGTAGTCGAAGGCCAGCGCACCAGTCTGATTGGGCTGGACTGATTTGATGCCTTGGGCATCCATGTGACTGGCATCAACAGAACTCAAACAGCTGATTTGACAGCTGTGTGCCAGGAATTCGCCGATGTATTCAGCCCCAGCTTAGGCAAATACAAAGGAGCACCAATTGCCCTCCACTTTGATCCAGCAGTAACCGTAATCAGGATCAAGCCTCGCAGAGTGCCTTTTGCCTTAAAACCTAAAATAGATGCAGAGTTAGATAAGCTTGTGCAGCAGGGAGTGTTGCAACCTGTAGATAGCAGTGTGTGGGAAACCCCTATAGTCACACCAGTTAAACCTAATGGAGATGTGCGCATCTGCGCTGATTATAAGTGCACCATTAATAAGGCACTTCAGCGGCATGCGTACCCATTCCCCGTAGTTAGCCACATCCTGGCATCACTACAGGGAGGTCGCTTATTCTCTAAGCTGGACCTTGCACAGGCATATCAGCAACTGCCTGTGAATGATGCCACTACAGAGGCACAAACCATAGTTATGCACAGAGGGGCATTCAGGGTTCGCCGCCTGCAGTTTGGGGTAAGTGTCGCTCCAGGACTGTTTCAGAGTGTAATGGAACGTACACTCAAGAATATTCCAGGTGTGTGTCCTTACTTTGATGATGTTCTAATTGCTGGAGAGTCAGCTGAAATGTTAGCAGAACGTCTCAGAGCAGTTCTTCAACGCTTCCGCGAAGCGGGGTTAAAGCTTAAAAGAGATAAATGCCAAATAGGTGTGAACTCCATTGAATTCCTGGGATTGTGGATAGATGCTGTCAGAATCCACCTCGCTGACTCAAAGCTTAAGGCTATACAACAGGCTCCCAGACCTAAGTCAAAGGGGAAGCTGCAGGCATTTTTAGGGTTACTTAACTTCTACCATGCATTCCTTCCTCATAAGGCAGCATTAGCAGAGCCTCTGCATAGGCTCCTGGATAAAAGGGCACCATGGCTGTGGACTAGCATCCACGAAAAAAGTTTCAAAGCAGTCAAATCACTGCTGTCATCAGACTCAGTGTTAACACACTTTAATGAAAAACTGCCTATCAGTATTGCATGCGATACTGATACTCCTATGGTATAGGAGCAGTTTTGAGTCATTTAATGGCTGATGGGCGGCAAGCACCCATAGTGTATTATTCAAGGATGCTTTCCCCTGCAGAAAGAAATTATGCACAAATTGACAAGGAAGCATTGGCAATAGTAGCTGGAATAAAAAAATTCCACAATTTCCTTTATGGTCGCCCATTCACCATTTTCACGGATCATAAGCCTCTTCTAGGTCTGTTTACTGCAGACAAGCAAACCCCTCAGATCCTTTCCCCAAGGATGCTGAGGTGGTCAATCTTTATGGCAGCCTACAATTACAGGCTAATACATAAGCCTGGCAAGGAGATGGGCCACGCTGAGACACTCAGCAGGCTGCCCCTGCCTAAATCAGAGCCCAACGCTGCACCTGCTGCACGTATCCTGGCAATCCAGGATTTGCCAGAGTCTCCCCTTCATGCAGGGGATGTGGCTGCTGAAACAGCCACTGACAAAACACTCAGTCGTGTTTTGAACTGGGTGCTGAGGGGTTGGCCTGAAGCCAGTCCTGGACCAGAATTTCACAGTTTCATCAGAAAACAGGATGAGCTATCAGCTTACAAGGGCTGCATATTATGGGGAAGTCGGGTTATAGTCCCACACACATTAAGAGCAAGGGTCTTAGAATCTGTGCATGAGGGACATCCTGAATAGTCAGGATGAAGGCACTCGCGAGAAGCTACCCGTGGTGGCCAGGGTTGGATAAGGATATAGAGGCTTAAGTAAAAGGATGCCAGGTTTGCCAACAGACCAGACCTGAAATGCCTCAAGCTCTAGTGCATCGCTGGGAGACCACGCAAACTCCCTGGTCCCGAATTCATATAGACTATGCAGGCCCATTCCAAGGACAGGTGTTCCTCATTGTGGTGGACAGTTACTCTAAGTGGCTAGAGGTAGCACCTGTCCCAACTATGACTACTGCCAGGACTATCCAGGAACTGCGTAGAATCTTTGCCATGCACGGCTTGCCTGATGTGATTGTGTCCGACAACGGGGCACAATTCACTGCAGCTGAGTTTCAGTCCTTTTTATGGACCAACATGATCAGACATGCTACCTCAGCCCCCTTTCACCCTGCTTCAAATGGTCAAGCAGAATGTATGGTCAGGACGACCAAGGAATCGTTAAAGAGACTAATGACGGGTGATTGGCATCATCGGCTGGCAGACTTTTTGCTCTGCCAACACACAACTCCATGCACCTCAACAGGCCATAGCCCAGCGGAACTGAGATGGGGACGTCGGCTGACCACAAAGCTGGACCGTCTTCATCCAGACCGGGCAGCTGCGGAAACAGCACAACCCAAACCCCCGCGGAATCTGCAACTCAGTGATAAAGTTTGGGCGAGAAACTATGGTCAAGGGGCACTGTGGATGGCAGCTGTGGTTTATAAGGTGTCAGGGTCACTCTTGTACGAAGTGGCCCTGAAAGACGGTCAGGTGGTTCGGTGCCACATAGTCCAATTGCGATGGTGGCAGACTAATCTAACTCTGGCCGCTGACAGAGAGGAGAGCCGGGAGCTGCCTGGTAACTGTAACACGCCTGAGTCTCCTAAGTCGTGTGAGACTCGCAGGGACATACAGGGTGACTTAGCCACATCTGAGTCATCACAAACTTCTGAAACTATGTCCACAGAACGGGAATTGTTAGCGGACTTGTTCCCCAGACTGTCAGAAGGTGCTTCATTCAGAGAAACAGGCACCGATCAACCTACAGGGTTGTGCAGGACAGCACCGGTCTACCCAACCAGAACATTCAGAAAGGCACCGGTCTACCCAAGGCGAACAGCTTTGGGGACCCCGGTCTACCCGGCTCATCAAAAGGGCTTGTAAGCCGGGAGCCTCCAATGGCGCTACGGCGATCGGAGCAAGCGCAAAACCCGCCGGCGTACTTAAAGGATTATATTCATTATTTATGATATTTTGTTTTATCTAGGGGGAAGGGGTGTTGTGTATTGACCCAATTTATAATGGCAGTTATAAATTGTTAACTGAATATGTTTAAATCAAGTCTCTAACTGTTTGTATGTTGTTACAAACCGGCAGTTTGGGCGGCAAATAGTGCTTTAAATTCATTGGCTGCCTCCTAGTGGCAGTCCGGTATAAATAGAAGCCAAGTGGCTGTTAGCTTGCTTCTGTTGCTTCTGTGTTATTCAATAAAGAGCTGTTGCCTAACCTTCGGTCTGATCAATGCCTCACCGATCTCGGTATTTAACATTGTCTATCCCACATTTTTGCAACTTACCAAGAAGTATGTTTTCTCAAATGCCTTACTGAAATCCAAGTATACTATGTCCATTGCATTTGACTTGTCCACTAATTTAGTCATATTCACAAAGAATAAAATAATATTTGTTTGGCATGATCTGCTTTTGACAAACCTGTGTTGGTTTCTGGTTATAATTTTGCTTATAACTTTAGTTCAATGTTTGGATTTCAACTGCTGAAGCAGGTTGATGCAGTCTCTGGTCAGTGCTGTAATCTTTAAATGATCCAAACTGAAGTCATGCTGCATCTCCATTCAATCACCTAATTCCAAAATTCCACTTAGACAGAATACTTCAATCTGAAGTTGTTAACTTGAAATAGCCCTTCAAATTCCACACAGCTCTGATGTTTAATATTTGACAATATCTCTGTGTTTTTATCATTTCTATATCTGTATCTGGAGGAACTAATCAGGAATGCAGGGATGCAGATTTGCAGAGAGCACTGAATCAGAACAACGAAGGTTAGACTCATTTATCTTATTTCATGTCATGTTTATTTCCCATGCTAATAAACAGATATTTACTTAGATTAAACCTGATCTGGCATGAAACAAGATACCTGCTAAAGAACAAAACCTCATAATTGAATATTGTAAGACAGACTATATGCAAATATATAATATCCATGTTGGTGAAAGAAGCTATTGCTAACTGCATCCACTTTGAGGCTTTCTGAAGTATAGTACCTCTTCAAGAAATTAATTTGGAAAACTAATTACTGCTATTATTGTGTACATGAAGTGTGTTGTTCAAGAAAAAAGTAAAAAAAGAAGCATGGTGTTATAACATATGCTGAAATATTATTTTAAAATCTTATTTTTTTCTCCTTCCTTCCTTCCTTCCTTCCTTCCTTCCTTCCTTCTTTCCTTCCTTCCTTCCTTCCTTCCTTCCTTCCTTCCTTCCTTCCTTCCTTCCTTCCTTCCTTCCTTCCTTCCTTCCTTCCTTCCTTTCTTTCTTCCTCCTTCCTTCCTTCCTTCCTTCCTTCCTTCCTTCCTTCCTTCCTTCCTTCCTTCCTTCCTTCCTTCCTTCCTTTCTTTCTTTCTTTCTTTCTTTCTTTCTTTCTTTCTTTCTTTCTTTCTTTCTTTCTTTCTTTCTTTCTTTCTTTCTTTCTTTCTCAGGACTCGCTGTTACATTTGATATTAATTTGTTGGTGTGTTTGCATCATTTTAATGCTTATTGCCATCCTGGTGTTTGCCCCCAGTATTCTATCCAATTGGGAACTTGTGGCCTAAAAAAGTCATGTTGCAAAAGGTAGACAAAATCTGTTATAAAATATCTAGCTCCTATCTTTATATGCAAGTATATATTGTTATACTGTATGTTATTCTTAAATATTTCCTAGTTCCAGCCATATTTCTATTTTCTTCGTCTTGAGAGCTCTATGAGTCTTTACAATATTTACACAACTTTCTGTCATACTTTTTTCTGAAGCAATCATTCTCCTATATTTGTTTTCTCTCATCCACAAGAGTTTTCATTTCATTGTATCAATGATCCTTTTATTTTTCACTCCATTCCAAATAGCTTCCACATCCTCTTTACTTATGTCTACTTTCTATTTACTTCATTGGGAAACTAATCTACCTTGTAATACTTTTTCATACACGACTTTCAATTTCTCTTTCTGAAATCATTCTATTTTCAGTCAATTTTTTTCATTTTTTGCTTGTCTTCTATGTCTCCTTTTTTCAGATTCAGTCTTGAGAACATTGGTTTTAATCCTGCTTGAGACAGAATTACAATGTAAAACCAGCATCTGGAGGATACAAAACTTATCTATATTTGTAGTTATGTACAGTGAAATTTTCCTCAAAACCTAGCAATGTTAAAATATTGAAATCCTAGGTCCTCTGTTTTTATCCTGACCAAAATATTGTCTTTCTTTAGCAAAATCCTTAATATGTTTTCATGTCAACTAATTGGAGGTACTTGTTCATATACAAGCTATACTGCAACTTCAACTGTGGGTGGATTTTGCAACAAAGACTTTCTCTGTTGTATAAAGTAAGTTACATTCCTCCAGTATAAGTCTTGGGCATGCTCGCCACTAACTTATAACTTATGAATACTACAAAACACAATGCATACAGTATTACACACTCTTGCTAAGTTATTCAATATCAGATGATATATAAACAATATCCAATAGAAGATAATATATGTAGCTCAAGGCTGAACTGAAGAGTCCTTGGCGTTCTCTGAATTTGATCATTTGCTTGTAATTGGAAATGCTAGTAATTGCCTATAGAACTTCTACCAACAAAATGGAAGACTTTATCAAAACTTGCCTAAAAACTGTCTATGGAAATTCACAACCAACCCAAACTATGAAAAGGAAGATTCTGTTTATTTAACATATTATGCATTTTTTAAAATAAGATATTTTAGCCAATGAAGTTGAATTTCTACACATTACAGTTTCCTGGAATCCAACTAATTTTAGATCAATCTTGTATTTGATATAATAATTCTTTCTAAAATGGTGGGGTGGTGAAAGTTACACTCCAGGTCCTTCATTTTATTTCTCATAGCTGTACACTAATCTGCAGGAGAAAAATAGATTATATTTTAAAGCAGCTACTTTATAGTACATATGTTCAAACACAGTAATTTTATACAATATGTGCAGTCTTCATCTTCTGACTTATAAAAATTAACTACTTAGTTGGTTCCAGAGTGTGTTTGTAAAAAATTGGCACAGGAAATTTCTCATCTTTCCTCCACCTCATAGCTTTTCTAGAAATCTTGCTACATTTGTCTACCTAACACAATTCAGGAATTAATTAATTAATTAGTGGAAAGACTTGCCTCCAGAAGTTGTGGGTGCTCCAACAGTGGAGGTTTTTAAGAAGAGATTGGACTACCATTTGTCTGAAATAGTAGGGATTCCTGCTTGAGCAGGGGGTTGGACTAGAAGACCTCCAAGGTCCCTTTCAGCTCTGTTATTCTGTTATTTTATTCTGAAGCCAGAATTTTTATAGGTTGCAATTCCAATTAGACAGGATTAATAGAAAAGAACAATGACAGCTGCAGTCCTGCAACAGCTGGAGGGAAACATCTTTTTGACTGTTTCAGAATCTTAAACTCTTGTCTTATGTAATGGAGATGGCTATTGTTTTAGACTCATTCAGCAATTATTTTAACCTTGTGATTTTGAATAGAACCTTTGAAGGTATATCTTCCTAAAGCACTTTATGATAAAACCTTAAATATAAAATGATATGACATTGACATTGATAAGAACAATAAGAGCTAAAAAACTAAAACAAAGCAGAGAAATGAGGGATGGATTTTTTTTCTTAACAGAAATTCCATAATCCACTAATGAGAAATCTGTCATGAGATAGAAAGATACTTAATTTATAGAAGGCCTGTGTAATATTTCCAATTGTTCTAAGCTGGGTCCCTTTGGGATTCTCTGCAATAGAAAATTATATTCCAGTTGGATGGCTTTGGCATGACAGCCAGAAGACCCCAGCCCAGAACTGCTTCAAGCAATAACAGTAGCACTTAAGAGTTATATAGCGCCCCATAGTGCTTTACAGCACAATGTCAGCATATTTCCTCCAGTAATCTGGGTCTTCATTTTACTGACCTTGGAAGGATGGAAGGCTGAATCAACCTTGAGCCTGTCAGAATCAAATTCCAGACTGTGGGCAGAGCTAGACTTCAATGCTGCATTGTAATCACTGTGCCACCAGGGCTACTTTTCAAGACTATCTAGTGTAAACTGTGTCAAATTGCATTCTGTGGAATCCTAGAGTTTTTTGAGAATTTGATAGGACTCCATGAAATACAAACCAACCTACCCCCTACCCCCTACCCCCCCATAAAAAACCCAGTTCATTTGGACATAGCAAATTTCTATTGTTACAATTTTGCCTTTGTACTTTATTCATTCTTGGAAACCTTTGGCCAAGCTGGGTGGGATTCAAACTGCTAACTACATCCTTGCCTGCAATTTGTACCAGAGTTGCATAGCCTGAACCACCCTCAACCATCATTGAGAGAGAAGACCTGCCCCTCAGAACTTATAAAGAAGGCTTATTTCAGACTTTTCCCCTGGTACAAACTCTAAAGGGTTTGAGGGTTGAAACAGGTTCTGAAGCAAAGCTAAGGTAAATAACACAATAATTTCATTTTGTTCTTTAAAGCAAGGAGACCATGTTACCTTGTACAAAACATATTGTTCTAATTTATAAATTCTGTTAGCATTCATCTGGAAATATGTTCTTCTTCAGAAATTGCACACAAAATATACTGTACAGTGATACCTTGGTACTTGATTGTTTCAAAACGTGTCGAATTTGGTATTGTCCCAGTACTCAGTTTTGTTTAGTGCTTGATATGCTGTGATAGGAAGAAGGGGATGACTATGGAGAACAGACAGGAAGTCAGCCATGCTGGGAAGATCACTACAAAAGGAGTGGGATGGTCATAGATGGCAGACAGGAAGTCGGCTATGCTGGGAAAGTCACTGACATAGGAAAAGGGACAGACAAAAAGTTCTTCCCAGTTGAAACAAAGGATTACATGGTAAGTCACATGGTTTGCTTGGGACTTGTCCTTTTTAATACTTGTTGCATCTCTCCATTAACGTTGAGTACCGAAGTACCACTGTATTTGAGAAAAATATGCAGGAAAATAGAAAATTTATACAAAAGAATAAATAAATACACTACATAGCTTCATATATTCGTACTAGTTTGGTCTAGTGATAAAGGCACAAGGTTAGAAATCAGAACACTGAGTTCTAGTCCCTCCTTAGCCCTGAAAGCTGGCTGGGTGACTTTGACAAGTCACTTTTTTTCAGCCAAAACCACTGCACAGGGTAGTTGTGGGAAATAGGAGGAGGAATAAATATTAGGTATGTTCACCGCCTTGTGTTATTTATAAAAAAATAATAAGAAAGGTAGTATATAAATGAATGAATAAATAAAATTCAAAATGTACATGTTAGTCAGAACTGTGTGTGAAATGTGGATATTCTTTTGTTTTCAAAATAATTTGCAGATAATTTTATATATTGTCTGAAATTAAATACAGTTGGTCATTGAAATTGCTGGATTATTATAACAGAAAGAACAATAGTATTGCCAATGATAGTTAGGAGCTGTGGTGGTGCAGTAGTTAGAATGCAGTATTGCAGGCTAATTCTGCAGACTGCCATCTGTTCGATTCTCACTAGCTCAAGGTTGTCTCAGCCTTCCATCCTTCTAAGGTTGGTAAAATGAGGACCCAGATAGTTGGGGGTAATATGTTGACTCTGTAAACCGCTTAAATAGGGCTGTAAAGCATTATGAAGTAATATATAAGTCTAAGTCTAAATTGCAATGTTGGTTTCTTTCAGTGTCTTATGTTAAAAATAAATCAGATTTGGTTTCCATCAGTTTTACTAATTTAATATGTTTTTTTTTTAAAAAAAAACCTCACACTAAATTTTGTATGTTTGCTGTACATATTATTTTCTTAGTATATTCATTTGTTTTCCCAGCTATTGTTCACAGTAGTGCAAGCAATTCCTCTTACATGTATTTACATATATTCCTTTTATTATCCATATATTCTTATAAATGTTTCTCTTATAGACTTTAAAAAGACAGCAAACTACATTCAAACTTTCAGAAAAATACAAATTCTGAAATACAACTTCATGTATTTGTTGTGATTCAGATTATGATGTAACTGTAAATGTTTTTTGTTGATGAAATGATGCTGCAAGAAATAAACATTTTGTACAGTTAATAGAAAAACTGGTAAAAATAAACATACTTGGTGAAACAAAAGGAAGCTGCAGATGAAGATACATTTATTTCTCTAGAATTTTAATCCCCCAGTATAATAACCAGTTATAGAAATGGGAAGGCAGACAGATGAATAAATAGGCAGACAGATTTAAAATCTGTAAAATTTCTAATACTATTCAAAACAACTAGACACAAGGACAATTTTTCCCTCATGCGTCACTCTGCTAAACAACTAATTCTCACAAAACTGTCTTATGCCATAGGATGTCAAACCATGTAGTAGAGCTGTATTACTATTATCTTTCTCATCTTTCCTATTACTTATTCCTTTAGCATCTTATGACTATAACTTTGTTGTTTGTATCTTATGATTTATGTTGATTGCTTTATTTAGTATCCTAGGACTATCACTGAGTGTTATATCTTGCATTTTATGATTATGATCATGATTTATCACTTGTTGCTTGCATGTATACTGAGAGCTTATGCACTGGAAATAAATTCCTTGTGTGTCCAATCACATTTGACTAATAAAGAATTCTCCTCTCCTCTCCTCCTCCCCTCTCCTCTGAGTCTGTGTTTTTTATACCTTACTCTGCTTCGTGGTTTTATTTTGTTGATCTGTTTATGAATTTGCAGATACATTTATTTTTGATAGTTTCAGTAATGGAGTCACTATTTATTTGGCATTGTGGGTTTCTGAAGACATTGGACAAGCAGCTATAGTTTCATATAGTTTGGCTGTTAAACAATAATTGTTTTAAACATCTTCTGTTTAACATTTATTTTCTTATGTTTTATGAAACAATAACAAAAAAGGAAATTATTTGGTTACTGGTGTTCATAGTGTTACAAGTGAAAGCTGTCTTATTGGGGAAGAATATTGTCTTTTCTTTCCTCAGGCCTCATTTCCTCCCTTGATAATAAGTGCATGAGAAGGATTCAGCCACCCAATGTTTGGCAAAAAAAATAAAATAAAAAGCAAACAAAAATCCTATCTAGAAATGCTATTGTACTTTTTACGAGAATGGTTAGCTAAAAGTCCCAGCTGAAAAAAAAAATGAGAAGAAATTTTATACTATTTCTGAAAAGTTATGTTTTACATTTGCTATCAAATATAGATCTGAGCCAAATGCTTGTTTTTAAATCCTAATTTCCTAGTGTTTAATACTATGGGGCTCTCCTGAGTACAAAGAGCTAAGTAAATTTCTAAAAAAAAAGGCATCAAAAAACTATTTCAGTCCCCTTTCTGTCAAGACCACCTGACTTCCAGATTCTACAGAAAGACCAAAAACATTAAAAGAACAAACCTTATTTTGTTTTTCGTGATTTGTTCTTTCTTTTCATATTCAGCTGTTCTTTCAAATGTAAACGTGGATGTAACTTAACACCTGATTTCCTAACTAATTTCCTTTCAACTATTCTATGAACTGTACGTCTCCCTAAGGTTATCACCCATCTACCATGCACTTTAGTGGGCTTACCCAGCAGTTGGAGTATTCGGCAAAGAGAGGTTTTATTCATGGTTTTTTTTTTATCACCAATAAACGGATGTCCCATGGCAAGACAGTATTTAGGATATTTGATAATAATAGAGGAATCACGATGGGTTTGGGCATTCCTTGGAAGAAAACTACTGATCAAATTGGCTCCAATTTTAGGATTTCCAGCAATAGTTCTGACAAATGGGTGAGTTTCAATATTTAACTTAGTAGAAGATCCACCATTCATTCCACTTGAACGTTTGAACAACCGGCCTCCAACATCAGAAGAGTTTTCAGGATATTGGCTAGTCTGAGTAATGGAGATACCAATTATTTGGTGTTTTCCAAGGGAAATATCCCATTGATCAGCACTTCGTTTTATTCCAGTGGGCATTCCAGAGATTTCGGAGGTCATTTCAGGGGCACTACTTATTGTTAATTGGCCTCCAGTGGCAGAAGAGCCCCCAGCATGTTTGCTGGGTTTAATAGTGGAGCCACCATTAATTTGGCTGTATTGTGTACCAGAAACAGCATTCAAAATGTAACCATTTAATTGCACTCTAGTGGTGGTTCTAGAGATTTCAGAGGCCAGTCCAGAGATATCCCTTATTGTTAACTGGTGTCCAATACCAGAAGAGCTTCCAGGATATTTGCCACTGTAAATTTGCTTTTGTCTTGCATGATAAACACCATTCCATGAAGAAAAACTTGATATATTTCCAGGAAAAGAGCCACGAAGAATTGAGAACATTTGTTTAAGGAGGAAGCTGTCTATTATTAATCCTGGAATAGCATGGCTGCATGTTATTGCGTCTTCACAGTCTGATCCGCTTTGGGTAGAAATAAAAAAAAAAGTTAGAATAAAGATAATTATAAGGACAAATAATGATCATATAATAGGTAAAATGTACAAGTTGTTGCTGAGATTTGATACAGAGCATGACCAGACTAAAGACTCTATAGAGAGATAGGTTGGTTTGGTTTCTAATATAAATATGGGCAGATGGGGAAAAATGTGAGAAACTGCTGTTAAATTTACATTGTATCATAGTTTAAGATCCTGCCAACCAATGGTAGCATGTAAATGTGAGTAGATAAATAGGTACCACTTTGGTGGGAAAGTAACAGTGTTCCATGACATCATGCTGGCCACATGACTGTGGAAACTTCTTCAGGCTCAATGACCTAGAAACAGAGATGAGCATTGTCCCCTATAGTGGGCAATGACTAGCAGAGTAAAATCTTCAGGGACTCCTTTACCTTACCATAGTTTAAGAGAGAACTTTTATAAAATGATTTAGCAATGGCACTATGACATCAACTAAAGTGTAAAAAATGTTTAAAGGAATATCAAACCATTGTTGGAAGTGTGAAAAGGAAGAGAGCAGTTTTTATTCTGCATAGTGAACATGTGAAAAAGAAATTTTGAGTGAAAATTCATACAGTGATACAAAAGATACAGTGATACAAAAGAAACTAGAGTTTCATCATAATTGGGTTTTATGGATGCTAAGCTAGAAAAGAAATATGAGAAATTAATATTGTATATGGTAACTATGGCAAGATTATGATATGCACAAACATGGAGGAATAATGAAATACCAACAATAAAAGATTGGCTTATAAAATTGACAAAGTTTGTGGAAATGGCAAAGCTGACCAATTTGTCAGGGACAAAATGACAGACTTTTTAAAAGACTGGAAGCCTTATATGGACTTTTTGCTGACAGAAGAAAAGACTGAACAGATGATTTATGGATTTACAGATGAAGAAGGATTAAAGAAGGAAGGGAAACAGTAAGATGGCAATTACTTGATAAAAAGAAGGATGGAAGTTAAAATTCCATGTTGTTTTCATACTTCTTTTCTTTTTTTCTTTTCTATCTTTTTTCTTATTTTTATTTTTACTTTTTACACTTTTATTGTAATGTAAAATTGTATATATTACAATAAAAGTGTAAAAAATGAAAATAATTTTTTTATTGTCTATCATAATGTTTTTTTTCTTTCTCTCATGCTGAACAAATGCAATGAATAGATGTTCAGGGAATGTATCATATGTCTTTCACATCATAGGCAGCTTAGAACTTATAAAAAGAAATGGAAGTACTGTAAATATGAGAGAGGAGATTACACATAACACAATCTCATTCACATATAAATCAAATCAGCATGTTAATCATGTTTTGTTGAACTACATAATGAAAATGTAGTAATTTTATATGCTACATTACAGTGGAAACAAACCACTCCAGTGCTACAACTAGTGCTGTACTATATGTAAGAGCCTTGTACTGCAAACTGGGAATAGTGTTAAATTTTAAAATACTTGGGTTTAAACAAATTGCAAACTCTATATGAACTAAAACCTAGATTAGAAGGAGTTCCTTTTTTACTGCTATTATTTTTTTCTAATGGACATGTTGTTTTCTAATCATAGAAAACAGACTAGACATATTAGGCTTTTAGAGTTATTTCATGTAATGGAACAAAGATATTGTCTTTTATGACTGATGCAGATTGTTAATTCACCAAAGAATTAGTTTGAAGAAGTTAACTATAATTGAACCAACACTATATATAGTACATATCATTGGAAAGCACATTAAAAATATTCTTATGCTAGGAGAAAGAGTCACTTAGAGGCTTGTCATACTTTCATTTGCTTGAAAAAAAATGAAGTACACCTCACAATATAGTGCAGCAGAAGAAGGTGTCACCACAGGGTCCAAGTGACTGAGATTCTCCAGCACATGGATCTTTACGGCAATAACCATAATGGGCTATGCAAAATTCTGGAGCAACTTCAATAGGTCCATTGAAAGCAAAGCAAACTGAAAGAAAGGAAAAAGAAAAGGTTGAGTCACAGTCTGTCTGTCTTCCTCATACATACTGCATCATCCACAATGTTAAACTTCCAAGAGAAAAAATGGACAGAAGGAAGGAAGGAAGGAAGGAAGGAAGGAAGGAAGGAAGGAAGGAAGGAAGGAAGGAAGGAAGGAAGCAAGGAAGCAAGGAAGGAAGGCAAATTATTTTAAAACTAGGTACAATTAATATTTTCATAATTTTTACTAAATTTGTGGGCAAAGAAATTACAAGGCTGTTTTTTTCAGGGGTGGAAAAATTCTTCAATAGTTTCTCAAAAGGAGAATTCACTTTTTGGTGATAACATTGGGACTATTGAAAAGTCACAGAAAGAGGAATTACCTCTTTGTGTCTTCCCATAAGAAGGCAAGGAAGCAACATCAGTTGGTATTATTGAACCAAGAATGGGATTCTTACATTCATACAACGATGCTTAAATGTTTGTGAACCCTTCTGAATTTTCAATACTTCTGCATAAATATGACCTAAAACAAGATCTGTTTTCCCCAAAATCTTAAAACTTGATAAAGAGAACCCAATTAAACAAATGAGTAAAAAAATGTACTTGTTCATTTACAGCAGGCATGTCAACCTGCCGGCCCGCGGGCCGGATGCGTCCTGCCAAAACCGTGCCCACCCCATTGCCGGCAATGGGGAAAAAGTCCAGATACATCGCGCGATGTCATGTGACGTCGTGAGTTTGACATGCCTGATTTACAGGTAGTCCTTGCTTACTGACTGCCTAATACAGCTATTGTTCAAATACAATACAGCTATTGGGGTATGACCTTATGATACAAAGTTACTTTATGACCAATGCATTTACAACCTTCACAGCTTCCCTCAGTTACATGATTGCCATACAGTCAGTATATATCTTGTGCCTGACCTGTTGCTTTTGTTTATTTTCTGCTTACAGAGCAGAGAGATTAGAGAGGAGGGGATTACAAGAGAGTAAATAGGTAAATCAGGTTTACCTTTATTTATTGAGAAAAAATAAACCAAAGCTATATGTTTGCATGTGTCAAAAGTAAGTGAAGCTCCAGGATTATTTAAAAGGGGAATTAGAGTCAGATGTTTTAATCAATGGGATGATAATCAGGTGTGACTCTAGGTGATCTTGCCTTATTTAAAAAAGAGAATGCTAGATATTCACTCTCAAAGTGTATTCCTTTCACACAAGTAGTTTACAATTTCTGAGGACTTCTGAAAAAAGTTGTTATTGCTTCCCAGCTGGAAAAGTTTACAAAACTATTTCTATAGAGTTTAAACTTTACAAGTCCACTGTCAGGCAGATTGTGTACAAATGGAGGCAGTTCTACACCTTTGTTACCTGTAATGTGCTGTGAGAACTTTGAGCTTTGAGAGATGAGAAAGAGCTGTGCCAGACAATGGTCTGATAGGAAAAATCTGAGTCCAAAGCAGGAATGGGGATGGAGAAAATGTTCCAGAATTGACCATTCCTACTTGTCTAGAATGTAAAGGTAGGGGAGAAGGGAAGCATCTTTAGTTTTGCTGAAGCTAGCAGTTCACAGCACACTTGTCTACACTAAAATTCAATCTGAGAGTTCTTGGCACTTATTTTATTTTAATTTTTATTTATAAAGGATAAAATGTATAAGCAATAAGACCTGGAGATGGCTTGATTGCACATCTTATCATAGACTTGATATTCACTTTAGACAGTAGACTCTCTACCAAGAATATTTTTAGGGAAGATAGGGTCTCTAGCAAACAGTTCCAGGTGATAGTTTGATAAAATATCTCGTCAATACTTTCAAAACTCAGACAACTGACCCTTTGCTAAGAATATATTTATGAGATCATTGCTTCTAGTATGCAATGATTGTTTCCTCTCCCTAGAGCAGATATTAAATTAGGAAGCTATTGTTGACTTATCTGTATTCCTACTGTAGAAATTAATATAAGAAGAACCTTACAATAAAAGTAGTATTAGTATTTTTGGTTTTGGTTTCCTGGTCTGAGCTATTTTTTGAAGGTCTAACAATCTTGCAAGTCTTTTACTTTCTTTCTAGAGGAGCAGAGTATGCCATTTTGGTTTTAGAATGCCCTCTGATCTCCAGGGTACACCATTATCCAATGAGCACCTTGCTGTAGCATGGTTGCAACACTAGCAGCAAGTAAGTGTACAGTAACCAATTTATGGAATACCATGATGTAGCTAACACAACAGCTGGGACAGAACTTGACTCAAACTACAGCAGCACAATGACCTGTAGCAGAGCTAATGCTTCTGTGTTCTCATGGGAGCTTACCTTGGAGGAGACCAGGATCAATTTTCATTACTCAATGTATTCTGTTTATGGCAGGCACGCCAGCAGAAGTTTCCACAGATCACTCAATGTGATTTTGTGCTAAGTTTGCTAAAGGAAAGAGCAATTAAATGGGTCATACCAATCAGTGAGGGCAACAGCCCGCTACTAGACAATTGTGAACATTTCATGTGAAAGATCAAAGTGACTTTGAAGATTTAATATGAAAACTCACAGTGACTTTGGTGATATGTAAACTCAGGTGAAAGCAGAGGAGAGTGAGATTATGCATTTTAGATTTTAAATTATTTGCCAGAGATGTGGGATGGAATGGCCCTGATAGAGCAATTCAGAGAAGGGATTTCTGAAGATCTGGGAGATTAGCTGCTGAGGCAAGACACCCCAAATAACTTGGAAGAGCTGGCTGGAAAAGTTGAGGCAGGGAAAAAATGAAAAGGGGAAACAATTTTACAACCTTTCTTCTCCCATACCCTAACTCTCAATTGCCTCCTTGGAATCCATCATCAGAGAATCCATAAAAATTGGAACAATCAAGAGATCACTGTCACCAGATGAGAAGCAAAGAAGAAGGGATTTTGGCCTACACTTTTACTGTGGAGATCTTGGACATATAGTCACAAAGCAATAAACTGCCAAACTAGTAAATCGACCAAGCATGTAGCAAACAAGTGCCCAACTTGCTTCCAAATCATGATGCTGGGAAATTTTGCAGGTCCCACTCCCAAGTCCCCCTTTCAGGAGGGAGAGATTCTAAGTGAATGTTAGAAAAGCTTCCCAACAGTTGAAGCAGTTGACAGTGGAACCAATGACCCAAAATGGGAAAGGTTTTCCTTTAGAAAATATGTTCATGCAGGGGGATAGACAGCTATCAGTCAGGGTAAACAGAACAGGGAGTTGAAATCCATGACATAAATGGCCCTTTCCATTTAATTCCGTGGTTCTAAATTTAGAAATTTTGTGAATGGAAGCAGAAGGCCATCACCTGACCTGATTAAAATAAATTATTAAAGCATATTTGCTACAACAGTGTGTACCTGGATGTGGGGAAAAGGAATGTTTGTTAGAATGGGAAAAGAAAAGAGACTGCTGTGCTTATGTATGCTTGAAATCATTTGTGTGTGAATGCAGCATCAATCCTTTGCATGACATTAATGGAGAGTTAATCATCCCAATATAGATAAAGAAGTAGGAAAACCACTAAATCAAGTATAGTAGAGCAAATTATTTGATATGTATTTTGATGCAACTTGACTTAGTACATTCAACTGAAATGAGATGATACTTCAAATTTCTCCATTAAACATTTTATATCAAATAGAAGAGATTACATGTGAGCTGCCACCTTTTCATCAAATGGATCTTTTTTCTGTTCCCAAAGAAAATCTGATCTTAGCTTAGATGGTGCAAAACTATATTGAGACAATGGAAGACTGAGGAAGAGAGAATGGTGTGGACAACTTTTTCCTTTTGCACATGTAAGAAATACCTATGTAGAAAGGCTTATTTTTTTCCAGCTGAGAAAATTTTGTGTCACTTAATAAGTTTACTATTGCAAATTCCATTACATGTGTCCTTAGAAAAGTTACTTAGCTAACTTTGCAGATTTAATCACTCATGTTCACTTCTTATCTGTATTCCTAGAGTATTATCTGTATTCCTAGAGAGAGACTGTGGGGGTTGGGGAGGGTGCGTAGGGGTGTGCAAGAGTGCCATATGGGTCCGGGAAGGTGCAGGGAAGTGTGGGTGGATGTGGGTGCACTTTGGTTTGAGGGTACACAAGAGGCACCATGCAGATTGGGGAGAATGCACAGGATATAGTGAATGTCAGACAATGTGCATGGGGATGTGTGAGACATATCACATTAGTTGGGGAGGATACCCAAGGATGCATGAGAAGTACTACATGGGTCTAGAGGGGTATGGATAGTGCAGTGTGGCAGGGAGGTTCCCAAGGGTGCATGAATGGTAAGTGCAGAGGGGGAGGGGTTATGTGGGGGGGATGACTTATACCAGTGACTTGTAATCTTCCTTGCCATCTTCCCCTTTTGTTTTCTAGGGAAGCTTGCATGGAAGGTTGAAAATGTCAATCATTTGATTGCAGGGTATTTGGCAACCAGTTGTAAGTGCAAGGATTGTGATCATGTGACTTCAGGGAAGTGGAACAGCTGGAACTCCAAGGACCAGTTATAAACACATTCATTTGGTGCTGTTGTGATTTTGAATGGTTGCTGAAGTCATAATGGTCATAAATTGGGGACTACCTGCATTGTTCTTGAACCCTAAAGAATTTATAAGTTCCAGGCTGCCCATCAGGGGGAAACATAGAAAGGAGCAGTTTTTCTTGTTCTATTTAAAGGCTATGATAATGCTGATATCACCTAGAATTGCCAGTCTATCAGGAAGTATGCAACTGAATGGTTTATGATAGAAATCATAGGGTGGGAAGTTTACAATCTGGATTGTCAAACTTCTGGAAGCATCTACTTGACTAGCAATGTCTACTTTGCAGAATGCAGATAATAAACTGAAAATGACATTTTTAAATTGCCCTTAGCCCATTAACATTTGATTTGTGCAGTAATTTAACCTGTTGCCTCCCCCCACTAAAATTTTATTCTGATATAAAACTTACCCGGAAAAAATAAGAAAACCCATGAAAGAGTAGCAGCGAAAGATATTTGCATGCTGAAGCTGGACTGGGATTCGAAAGACACAGCAAACGAGGGAGATGGGTAAGGCAGGGAATAAGCTACTAAAATCCTGTTCCTCTGAAAAACAGAACTACTTATAGAGATCAGTACACAGTGCAACTTCCTGATGCACTGTGTGCAATGGCAGAATTTATTGGTGCATTATTTTTAAATAAGACATGGTGTGCCAGGAAGAGGAACCAAACTACCGTACATTAACCTAAGATTGCATGCTAGGTTTGCTGCTTTTAAGTGTTAGTTTTTATGGTGCTTATAGCATTTGAAGAGTAGAACCATGTCCTTCTCCCTAAGACTCATCACAGTGGAAACTGAATGTCCTACCAGTTGTTTGGTAAGTATTCTAGAGCTCATTAACTAAAACTGTACATTTTAAGTTCATGAAATCTAGCATACACAAAGACAAAGGTCACATTCAGTGGCATATCAAATTTGGCTTACAATGTTAAAGTCAATCCTACATACAATACTTTAGAAACTGAAATATAATTCCAGCTTGCAATTTTTTTCTTCTGGAAATGTAATTTTACTTTTTAATAATGATCACAGGGAAGCTTAATATAGTGAAAAGTAAAATGAAAACACTAGAGGTGGACATCTTATGCATCAGTGAATTGAGAAGGACTGGAATTGGACACTTTCTGTCAAAAATCACTCTATTATTTAGGACATGTAGAGCAAAAAAGAAATGGAGTTGTTTTTATAGTTAAGAAACTCAAAACAAGAACAGTACAGATTTTCAAAGTTCCCTCTCATTTATTTAGTTATCAAATTTGTATGCCACTCATCCCATTTTGCAAATTGACTCTGGGCAGCTTACATTTATGTATGTACATGCATTTGTTTATTTGTTTATTTGTTTATTTGTTTATTTGTTTATTTGTTTATTTGTTTATTTGTTTAATTATTTAATCATTTAATCATTTAATCATTTAATCATTTAATCATTTAATTATTTAATTGATTATTTAATTTAGTTATTTAATTATTTAGCATATGGCAATATTAATTAGCCAGGAGACTACAATGCTAATACAGATTAGTAGTTTTGCTGCCTAAGACTGCTAGCCCTTTGGTTCATGCTTGTGAACTTTCCAAGATGCAATACAGGACGCGAGCTAGTTCTGCCCCAGAAAGAAAGACGAACAGCATCCTGTAACATCATCTGGGGCTTTCTCTTTCCACTGAAGTTGCCTCACAAATGGGCATCAATGCGTTCCTAAGTTGCATTAACAGAGGGATAGAATCAAGATCACTAGTACTGCTTTATAAAGCCTTACTAAGAACACACCTAGAATACTGCATTCAATTTTGGTCATCATATTATTAAAAAAAAGTTATTGAAACTCTGGAAAGAGTGCAGAGATGAGCAACACAGATGACCAGGGGGCTGGAGGCTAAAACATGAAGAATGGTTGCATGAATTGGGTTTGTCTGAAAAAGAAATACTAGGGGTGACATAATAGCAGTATTCCAATATTTGAGGGGCTGCCACAAAGAAGAAGAGGGTCAACTTATTTTCCAAAGCACCAGAAGGCAAGATAAAAAACAATGGATGGAAGCTAATCAAGGAGAGAAGCAACCTATAATTAAGGAGAAATTTCCTAACAGTGAGAACAATTAACCAGTAGAACAGCTTGCCTTCAGAAGTTGTAGAGGCTTCATCACTGGCGGCTTTTAAGAGGATACTGGACAGCCACTTGTCTGAAATGGTATAATGTCTCCTGCTTGAGCAAGAGTTTGGACTAGAAGACCTCCAAGTACCCTCCAATTCTGTTATTCTGTTTTGTTCTGTTAGATACAGTCTAGAGTTCCATCTTGGCAGGCTCAAGATTGACTCAGCCTTCCTTCTTTTTGAGGTCAGTAAAATGAGAATCCAGATTGTTGGGGACAACATGCTGACATTGTAAACTGCCCAGAGAGTGCTGTAAAACACTATGGGGCTGGATATAATTCAAAGTGGTATTCCTATTGCTAGTTCTGTCTTTTCAGCTTTGGATTCTTTTCCAGAAAGGCTTTAATCTAGCCATGTTATAAACACCATTTGTACTACTTAGGATCTTCAATTCTTCCTCAGTAGCATCTTGAAGGCCACCTGACCTGACAATATAATGTCATCTAACATTATATTGTCAGTCGTTTTATATTCTCTACCTATGTGGGTTTTTTGGTTAAAATATAGGAGTTATTTACCATTGCATTCTCCTGCACAGTATGAATTAATGCCTTTGCCATTATCACTAAAGTGATCATCTGTCTCCAACATCTTCCTATATTGCTGTTGCTCAGTATAAATGCATCGTTACTTTAGATCTTGGGAGACTTGCTTTGAATATATATTCTTGGTATGCACTTGCAACATTCTCTCAGGAATTCTCATCACCACCACCATAATGAAGCAGCATAGCAGAACTTGGGAAGGGGCAAATCAACTGCTTATACTTAAATTTTGATATAGCTAAAATGATACACTCAAATGATAATCCTGTAACAATGGACAATTTATAATCATTGTTTATTATTGATATCATACAATAGTTCTTTGATAAAATTGGATCTTGACATTCTTTGTGTATTAAGGTACTATTTGGTGTTTTCCAAGATTCTGGAATCATTTCTTTTTGTAAACAGAGTTCATTACTCTTTGTTGGGGCAGCAACAATTCATCTTAAATATAACATAAATATATATACTGTACATACACATATACATACATATTCAAAATATTTGTAATACATTGCAGTCAGGTAAACCATTAGGAACTGGTGTTTTTCCTGATTTGCTATTTTTATTGCTTCTATTATTTATCCTACTGTTATAGGTCCATTTAACATTTGCTTTTGTTCTGTTATTTTAGATTTTTTTTACTTCCCTAGATATTCAACTATTTTCTTCTTTTGTAGTCTCTTGCTTTTATATAATTTTTTATAATTATTTTCAAAAATATTTTGCATTTCTTTATTACTGTTGTAATATATTTTCCTGTCTGCATCTTTAATCATTTTCCCTCTCTTCCTTTCCTCACTTTGTATGCTAACCACTTCACTGGTTTATTTGCTGATTCATTTTTGTTTGTTTGTTTTGTTTGGCAAACCTCATTTTTATTTCTTTAAGAATTAGCATATTTAAAGATGGAGGGTTACCTCTCATCACCATTAGAGTATACCATGCATTGTTGGAACATTGTAAGAACTGAGAAAATCCCAGTTTCATTACATAGTTAGGAATCAATAGAGCAAAATTTTGGGCAACCATTATACAGATGTATTCCTACCCCCTCTGGAAGAACTTAGCTCTTGGAATAGAGAAAATATTAAATATAGGCGCCTTGCAGGGAATGCCAATAAAATGCTATTGCAGTATAGTCATCTGAATTGTCATTCATGTACCATTACTATAAAAATATAGACACTGTTCCCAGTATATGATTAATATTAGCAGTGCCTCACTGAGAAAAACTTTTACATTCCTTCTCCTGGAAACTATGACTTCAACATATTTTGAAGATAGATTGTAAGGGCCCTGTCAAATCTCATCTCTGTTCCTGTGACGGCAGGTAAATGGAGGACATTATTCAGTTTTTTCTCCACTGCCCTTTTTGCAATGTAACCAGGGCCAAATGGTAGGTGATCTCAAGGGCTCAGACCTTGAACAATTGAAGGTAACAATTACTTTCCTATAGATGTGTACTCAAATATTAGTGGACATGTTGCTACTTTTGCCTTGTTAATTTTAAGTTCTTAACTGTAGTCCTGGTTTTATCTTGATCCAATCTTGTATCGAGTTCTCTTTATTTTCTTGTTTCTTTTCTTGTTTTTTTCTTATTGTATTTTATGTTTTATTACATTGTGATATATATATATATATTCAAATTTCTTTTGCTGACAAAGAGTTAAAGAATTAAGTGGGAGACTAGAATAGCTATTTCGGGCTCATTCTGCCCTCATCAGCTAGCCACACCCTTTATGGGATTCGAACCTAGGCAGCCTGCATGTTAGGCAGTTACATTAACCACCAGGCCACCAGCTCTCCTCCCCTCTTTGTCAGCCGAGGGTGTGGCTAGCTGATGAGGGCAGAATGAGCCCGAAATAGCTATTCTAGTCTCCCACTTAATTCTTTAACTCTTTGTCAGCAAAAGAAATTTGAATTTGTAATGTATAGCAGTAGCGACTTGAGCCTGTTTAACGCCCCTAGTTTGGGGCTGCAAGGCAAAAGAGATCATAAATAAAAAGTAACTGCAGTATAGCAGTTAAAAATACCAAGGTGCTTTAATCAGACTGGTTTGTCCGGAAGAAAACTCTCTCTCTCTCTCTCTCTCTCTCTCTCTCTCTCTTCCAGGTATGGTCTTACTAGGGTTTTAAAAAGCGGTACTAATACTTCGTGTGATCTTGATTCTATGCTTGTTTATATAACCCAGGATTGTGTTAGCTTTTTTGGTTGCTGCTGCACACTGCTGGCTTGTAGTCAAGTGATCGTCCACTAGGACTCCAAGGTCCCTCTCACAGTTATTGTTTTTAAGGCAGGTCTCGCCCAATCTGTATTTGTACCTTTGGTTTTTCCTCCCTAAATGTAAGACTTTGCTTTTCTCCACATTGAAACTCGTTCTGTTAGATAGGGCCCATTGTTCAAGTTTGTCAAGATCTTTTTGGATTCTGAGTTTGTTTTCTGGGATGTTGGCTATTCCTGTCAGTTTGATGTCATCTGCAAATTTGATGAGTTCCTCTTCAATTCCCTCATCTAAGTCATTTATGAAGATATTGAAGAGTACTGGACCTAAGACGGAACCTTGTGGTACCCCACTGCTTACTTCTCTCCATGTGGATGTAGTGCCATTAAGGACTACTCATTGAGTATAGTTTGTATAGCATTAATCCACACAGAAAGGCAATTTGGTCTAATGGTTAAAGCAGCAGGCTAGAAAGCAGGAGATAGTGGGCTGAAGTCCCATCTTAGCTATGAAAGCCAGCTGGGTGATTATGGGACAGTCACTTTTCTCAACCCACCCCACTCACAGCATCCCAACCCACTCACAAGGTTATTGTTGTGGGGAAAATAGGAGAAGGAAGGTGTATTCAATATGATCACTGCCTTAAGTTATTTGTAAAAATAATAAAGGTGGGATGCAAATAAAAAAAAAATCCACGTATATATTTCAGTAAGGTAAGTTTATTTTTAAAAAGCAATCTTTCACAAAAAAATTGTTCAAAATTAATAAATGATTTACATTCTATGATATGTTCTACTGTATAAGCTGAAAAGATCACTCAAGAAGGTAAGTAGATTTTTTTTTGCTGAAATGGAGGAACCTCTTCTTCAAACTTCCTTCTTTACTATTCTCCAAATCTGTAGAAAAATAGTACACATAATTCCAAGCTTCAGCTACTCTTTCTGTGATGTAATACTTTCTAACATTACTTTTGAACTTCACTTCTGTCAGTTTGATTCTTGTTTATAGTGACATAATAATAGAAAGAAGATAATAGAGAATCAGTTCAGTGCAGTGGTTAAAAAGCTAGCCTTGAAACCAGAAGATTGTGATTTGTAGCCTCCATTAGGTGCAAATGCCAACCGGTGACTTCGGACAAATCATTTTCTCTCAGCACAATGCATCTCATAAGGTTGTTGTTGTGGGGAAAATAGGAGATATTAAATATGTATACTACCTTGAGTTGACTTTTTTTGAAAGAAGGATAAAAATATAATAATTACAAACAAATCAGCAATTATTTTAAAAATGTTTATGCTGCCACATAGATATACTTTTAATTAAATTAAATTCCAGCAGTCAGTAGATTTATCTGAGAATCTGAATGATCAAAGTACAGCAATCCAATACAACAAATAATAGAAGCTGATTTTTTTTTTTAAGAGCATAAGGTTTGGCTAGCTACTTCTCCAGCACTATAGATTACTTTTCCAAGACTGCTTTTTACCATATATCATTTGGGAGAGATGTCCAACTGTGACATTAAATCAAGGTAAGCAACACTTTGGAAAATCTATACTCAAATCATAAAAAGCATTTTGAATTGTGCTTAAAAATGGTTCAGGAGTCATTAAAGAATAGTGAACTAAGGTACCAATGTCAGATGAAATGTATTACTCTATCAATCTGATCTGACCATCCAATCAAGTTGGAGAGATTAGAAGGATCTCAAAAGATAATTTTCTAATTGATGTAGTTACCATGTTTCCCCGAAAATAAGACCGGGTTTTATTTTTTTATTTTGCCTCCAAAAGATGCACCAGGGGATGTCTTACTCACCTCCGGCACCAACAGCCTGCCCAGCAGGTCTACTTCTTCTGGGGCTGAAGGAGCAGCTTCATTCTGCAGCTGCATTCCAGCCTGCATTTTGCAGTCAGGCCTTTCCGGAAGGCCTATGCAGCTGAGTACTGAACTATGGATTCAATCCATAGCTCGGTCCTTGGCTGCAGAGGTCTTGCAGAACTGAGCTATAGTTCTTGGCTGCACAGGCCTTCCGGAAAGGCCTGTGACTGAGAAATGCAGGCCTGGCTGCAGAAGACACCTCAGAAGAAGTGGGCCGGCTGCCAGGTAAGTGGGTGCGGGATGTGTGGGGCAGCTCTTCCCCTCCCCCCCAGCTTTATTTTTGTGTGCCTCATTCCAAAACTAGGGCTCATTTTTGGGGTAGGGCTTATATTAGGCCCACCCCCCAAAATCAAGCTAGGGCTTATTTTCGGGGTAGGCCTTACTTTCAGGGAAACACAGTATGTATATATAGTATTGTAATGAAGGCAGTGGTGGGATTCAGCTGGTTTGCACCAGTTCGGGAGAGCCGGTAGCTAAATTTACCTGAATTCGGAGAACCGCCTGGCTTCTGGAAGTCCAGTCTAGGCCTTGGAGGCCTCCCAGGCCTAGAACGGCCCACCAGAAGTGCATGGATACCACTTCTGGAAGTCCGTTCTAGGCATCGGAGGCCTGGAAGAGGCCTCCCAGGCCTAGAATGGCCCACCGAAAGTGCGTTGATGCCACTTCCGGAAGTCTGTTCTAGGCATTGGAGGCTGAGGCCTGCATCACATAATAGAACCGGTTGTTCAGGTATTTGAATCCCACCACTGAATCAAGCCATTAAGACCTTTAATGGTAAATGCCAGTGCTATAGATCCTAGAAAATCAGTGAAGATGACAGAGCAATATATATAGGAAAATATGTTAGAACTTTTTTATTTGAATTTTTGCAATGCATTGTAGCTTTGGAAACAATGAAAACTAGGTTATTGTGACTCTTTCAGAATTGCCATTAAAGAAAAGCTGAGCAATGCAAAAATGGGAAGGAACCATTTACTCACATTAGCTGTCTTTTGTAGGACACAGTCTGTTTTAACAGCCTTTAGCAATAGCACTTAAGATTTATATACTGCTTTATAGTGCTTTATAACCCTCTCTAAGTAGTTTACAGAGTCAGCAAATTGCCCCCAACAATCTGGGTCCTCATTTTACCAACCTTGGAAGGATGGAAGGGTTAGGGTTGGCCTATGGAATGCCATATAAACTGAATGAATGAGGCAATAAATGTATGAAGCAATCAGCATAATGACTAAGGGACGATGTAATCCCTAAATACATATTCTTGAATCTGCATCTAGACACAATTAGTGCTAGCCAATTAACTCTATTCACATGCAAAGACTGGGAACAATAAACAGAAAAAAACAACACTTCTCTCTATTAGGAAATGTAACACTATTAAACAATCAAGGATTCCCCCCCCCCTAAAAATACATGGTTTTAAAACTTTGTTCATAATTATTTCCCTCTAAATATGAATCACAACTAGGTTCCATGTCCTTTTTAATTTCAGGGACTTTAATACATTGGGAAAAAATATTGTGTTGTTAGAAAATAAGTATATATGATATGATTTGTCGTACAATTTAGTATTTTTAGTATTTTTTAATGTTTTTCTCCTGTACCACCTATTTGGAAATTTTGTCAATAGAAAATATTAACAATACATGGGTCATTGCAATGAACTAGTAATTATTTTTCTTTAGAGAGTAAGGAAAATACAATTTTGAAATAGAATATATATTTCATTTGTAAGAGTAAAAAAAAAAAACCTTACTTGAGGCAACACAAAGTGCCTTCCCCACATGTTCCCTGGATGGGATATGGTGTATTACATTCAGGATTAGTTGTACAAAAGCCCTTAATTGCACTGCAGTCTGCTTTAGTTTCTATTGGTACTGTTCTTACGGCACATCCTAGGGAGATAAAGTAGTTCAGTTAAATTTTAGTTAAACATACTAAAGATCACATTCATTGGCTGGTTGTTATTCATCCTTGGGATGGGATGAGATAAGATGCAAATAAATTTCTATATCAACTTTTAAAAATATGTGCATTCTTAATAAAATATACACCAGTGGCTATATTCACATAGATTTATGTCCTAAACTCAGAGTAAGAAAATGCAACTATTTTTTTCAATGGGTGGATTTACCTGAATTAAAAAAAAAATACTATGGTTTAATGCAACTTTCTACAGCTTGATTTTGTCTGCAACTGCATATAGATGTTGATGCATATCTATGCTGCAAAGGGGTGAGTGTCATGGACTTGTCGGAGCCTGGGGCCAAGGAGGAGGAGGAGATGGAGCCTGCGGCCGACAGAGGGGGATGGCGCAGTCCCTATGGCCCATGAGGAATGACCTGGGATGAGGACGAAGGCAGTCCCAGGTCCCTCAGGCCTCAGAAGAGTAGGCAGGGAGGAAGAGAGGACACAGAATGTCCAAGGAAGAGGGCAGGATATGGCAAATGCAGGCAGTGGAGCAGAGGAGTGGCAGAGCTTCGGAGACAAGCAAATGCCTCCTCCGCCTGATCCCCAAGTGTGGAGAATGGAGAGGAGGCAGAGTCAGCGAAGGGCGACCCAACTACTAGGGAGGAGGGTGCCCCACCCTTCCTCCTGAGGATCACCTGGAGAGTAGCATTTAAGGAGACACTGTGGGGAGGGGCTTTTGTCAGGAACAAGTGTTGTATTTTGTGGCAACACTCTCCACGGCTTCAAGAAGAACTTTGCTCCAGAATCTCTGCTGTTGTTGACTGGTGTTTGATTCTTTGCCTTGACATCTGCGGGATAACAGCGACACAGCTCTGTTCTGGTTTTTTGCTGCATTCCTGGTGGACTCTCCATGCCGCGAAGTTCCAAGGCATCTGTCATGAACTTTGCCAAGTTTGAGATCCTGTTTTGCTCCCGGAGCGTTGCTGCTGCCTTGGACTTCCACTGCTCGGGAATTGCACAAAGTATGTGCGTGCACATGTGTTTGCACCTTGCTCTTGAACTGCAGGTGTAAACTGTGTGCAGAGACTTTGGGAACGGACTGGGAATTGCTGGATTGTGGCAATTTGGGGGGATGGTGATTGAATAAATGCTGACAAGCCTCCACCGAGCATGTGCTGCTTGTGCACCAACCCTGGATCATAACACTGAGTGTAGGTTGCAAATGGTTGCAAATGAGTCAACAAGTACACCTCCCAAATCTCAACTACTTATTGTGTGGAGATGTGTGTCCTGCATGCTTTTGATTGATCTGACTTCCTGTTGGGATGTGGGAGGAAGTCAAGACAAATTCAAATGACAAAATGGAACAGCTAAAGGAGAGACTTGCCAATGAGCTGAGGAGATATAAACATTTATGTGATGTAATAGCTAACTACTACAAAAACAATTGTGGTAAGAGACAATTCATGGGAGGAAATTGGAATAATTTTGAAGGAAGACCTAAGGGATGCAAAGAAAAGTGGAAGCAACTGTTTCCTGCTGTCTTCTACATTTTTTGTGCTTTGTTGTTTGAGCACCTGCTAGTCAGAATGTTAACATTTGCAGAAGTGTAATAGCAACAGTTATGCACTGCCTACGAATGATGGATGCATACTGATGTGCAGTGATGTAGAAGTCTAACAAAGCCTAAAACCATACAACAGTGGGTGTCATAAATTGTAATCTTAAAGAAACTTATTTTTCTGTCATTTTAAGTTATATCACGGTAATTAATAAAATGTTTAAGCATTGTGATCATGCTATTTTATGAATTCCTTATCAATTCATATTGCATGAAAGAAGGCAATAGGAAACCACTTCTGTATTTTTACCAAAAAAACAACATGGTTAGTAAATATAAAATGTTTGACTGTATAATACTGAAGGATGGGCCCCATCATTTTAGATGCTACTAAAGAAGAACTGATGATCATTTGGAGTACTATTGGTGTTTATGGCATGACATGATTAAAGCATTCATAACATGTAATTGCTGACCTGCAAATATGGAATGAAAGTGGCAATTTAGAACATATGAAGCATGAACACAGGAAAGCTCAACAGTGAAAAATAAAATGAAAATACTATAATTTGATTTTAGGCATCAATGAACTGAGATGGACTCTTAACTGGACACTTTCAGTCAGAACATCACTCCGTTTATTTCTCAGATCATGTAAAACAAAGAAGGAATGGTGTTTCTTTTATAGTTAGAAAGTGTATAGCAAGAAAGATACTTGGCCACAATATAATTAATGATCAGATAATATCAATTAGACTTAATAGTTTATTTATTTATTGTATGGCATATTATCTTATGCAATTAGCAATATATATTATCATCTAGATTAGTAAAACAATAAAATATAAATGTTAAAAAGATCTAGTTCAAATACCAATGTCTAGGCCATCTAACCATTGAAGCGCAGCATTGTTTATATTTTTTAAAAAATCAGATACTGGACCAGAACATGCCCTCAGTTTACAATTTGTCAAGATGTGATCTACAGTTTGACCTGGGACCCTGCAGTCACACTGAGGGAGGATACGGTGCCCCATTTATAAAGTGAGTCCTGGCAGATGCTATGTGAGTTGTGAATCCTGTTCAGGATTGTCCATTGCTAATGTGGTAGTTCAAACCCTGGCAACTTTTTTGTGGGGTCATTTATATGTTTTCCTATGTCTGGGTGTTCAGCAACCTATTTGGCTCTCCATTGGGAATCGATATTAAAGTTGTTGGGCAGATATTATGCAAGTGCCAGTGGGGCTTTCCTGGATTTGAGTCTTCTGGCTGATAAATGAGGAAGGTTGGCATGCATGGTAGGAGTGAGCTGTTCATAATTTTTCTGTATTCTCTCACTAGTGCATCTTGGCTTCGAAAGCTGGCAGTGCTATCTGGCTCAGAACAGAAGCCAGCAAGTCGGAGTGATTTTAATACATCTGCTTATAATTCTCATGGTGTTGTTGAGTCTGGCATCTAACTTACTAGTATGGCAGCTGTTAAGCCATATAGGGACACAGTATTCTGCTGTAAGTAGACCAAGCGTAGGGCTGATGACCTGAGGGTGGCAACCGAAGCTCCTCATTTAGTTCTTCATAATTTCTGGAGTATGTTGTTCCTAGTATTGATTTTTGCTGTTGTAGTCTTTAAGTGTATTTTATAGGAAAGAGTCCGACCCAATATTATTCCAAGGTACTTTGGATGGTGATTATAGGGGAGTAAGTTGTTTAAATAGACCTTCAGGGCTTCACATGTTAATTTGTTGTTAAGGTGGAAGCATGTGCTACTGTTTTGCTGGTACTAGGAGTGAGCCTCCAGTCAGTGAAGAATTTTCCCAAGATTTAAGATCTTTGGACACCTCCCTGTATTTTTCTTGTACTGCTATGGTCAAATCATCAACGCATCTAAATTTGCATCCCCTTGTCACTGGTATATCTGATATATATAAGTTGCATAGTGTAGGTGCCATTACAGAGCCTTGATGGACAGCTCTTTAACATAACAGTCATTCAGGTTTATGCTCCAACTACACATGTAGAAGAAGAGGAGTATGAACTTTATGAATTTTATTATCCAGTTCAATTTGAAATCGACACTTCATTCAAGCAAGGTCTGCTGCATGTGATAGGGAACTGGAATGCCAAATTGGAAAAATGAAAGAGAAAAACGTAGTTGGATTGTATGGAAACCAAAATGAAGCACATGACACTAACCTGGTAGCAGAAAATGTAATGAATTTGCAAGGCCTAGTAATAGAAGTCAAGAAGCACAATGAAAAATGGGACTAAGACTTCCGGATCTGGTGGCAGCGCCCGCGGATGTGCAGAGAATTCGTTCTCTTGGCCGTCCGGTTTCCCCCCGCCGGTAGACCCTGGACAGGGTCGAAAGTCGCCCTGTAGGGGCGACCACCGTAGAGGAGGGCACTCGTTGATCTCAGAGGGAGCGGCGGCTCCCTCTGAGGTCCGAGAAAATCACCTTTGGGCCGACGGGGAAAAGATCGGCCAGTAATATGGCCGATCACTCAGCTGCTCCAGCCGAAAGTCACAGCAACATCTAAGCACAAAGAACCACCGTGGAAGATCTGGGTGAGAACTTTCCTTCCCTCTTGTTACCTTCCTTATTTCCCTATGAAAAGCTTTTAGAAACTACTCCCTTCCTTAAAAAAGCAGCGTTTGAATACTTGGGGAAAAAAAGTGACTTTGCTATTGTGTATTTGAGCTGTTGGAATCCGGGGGATCCTGGAAAAAAGAAAAAAAAAAGAGAAGAAAAAAGCCTTACTGTGACTTTTCCTCTTTGTTTGCTTGTTTTAAATTTAAGTGAAAATTTTAGGGAGGGGGGTGGAGTGTTTTTTCTTCCTCCCCCCCCTTCTGAACATTCTTATCCACTTTAAAAAGGGGGGAAAAAAACTGCCTTGGCTACCGGGATGTGGATTGGAGGGCTACATTGTATCTATCTTGGAAACTGGCGTGAAGCCCAGAAAGTCTTATCGTAACGTTGCCATGGTAGCTGAACTTTTGAACCTGGTGCTTCGCCCAGACACTGCTGTTTTCTTATTATAGAAAAAAAAAAGGAAAGAAGGATGGAAGCTTATTCACAGCTCAATTATGGATTGATATTAGCAAAAATTTTGGAAACAAGGAAAGAACTAAAAGATCATTTTAGGACACTAAGGACTGAGGTCGATTTAGAGCAAAAAACTGGATTTCAAACTCTAACTGAGCATGATATACAATTGGATTTACAATTTAATGAGATGGAAGATCTATATTTACAATCTACTGAAGAGGAAGATGTTACACTTTATACACAAAGGATGGAGACTTTTGAAGACCAAAAGCAGAACTCAATTGAAACATCTATAGATGTAAAAACAACAGAAATGGACTCTCTAATACGAGACATTAAAAATGCTGACAGTACATATAAACAACGAATAATCACCACACTGGCTAAGACTGAGTATATTGTGCAGACAATATTGGGAAAAAGAGAAGAAGACTATGATCAGACGCAACTGTGGGAAAATGTGTATAACCAAATACCAAGATGGGAGGAGCTGAAAGCCGTATTGTGGAAACCTGCTTGGCATAAAAAGAAAGCTAGAATTAGGTTTAAAATGAGTGTTAAAAATTTATTTGATGGGTAAAATGGTTTTTAAAGACTTTAAGTGAGCTAATATTTTTGAGATCTTTAAAGTTTAAGATTTTAGTCTGACCAATATTGATTTGAATTATGGATTTGATTACGGTCTGGAATAGTAACTATGGAAAACTGGAAAAGCGAAATTCAGGAGTTGTATTGAGACTGGTGAAATACTAATGATATCTTTACATGCAATGACTAAAGAATGGATTGATTTATAAAAATGTTTAGAATATAGGAAATAGAATATAGTGGAGAAATTTTAAAATATACTTATATATGTTTAACTTAGAAATAATTAGAAACAATTTAAGCTAACCCAAAATGGTTTGGAAACGTAAAGTTATATTCACTGATAAAATATGTATGTGAGATAGAATAAGAGATAGAACTTAATTGAGAAATATAAACTGAATATTTGGAATAATATGGTCTTTATTATATGGATACTCGAACCGTATTCTATATGTCTATGTAATGCTAGTTGGAATATGCTAATAGTTAATTAAGCTTAAAATGGGTGGAAATATCGTTGATAGTTTGGTTTTGTTTGTTTGTTCTTGCTCTTTTGATTGATAAAATAGAGAGGGAAGATTTAAAAAAGTGTAAATTGTTTATGTATGATTCTATGTTCTATTTTGTTTTATGGAGTGCCCTATCTCCACGATGAGTCTTAAGCACTTGGCTGTAAAATTAAAAAAAAATTCAATAAAACTTGTTATAGAAAAAAAAAAAATATGGGACTAAAATTAGATGTAAAGTAGGCAAGTAGAACAAACAATCTTAGAATTGACAATGAAGATATAAAAGTGAAGGACAATTTCTGCATTTTGAGATCAACAATCAACAATAAAGGAAAAAAACAGCGAAAAATATTTTGCAACTACCACCTGATAAAATACCCACAAAGAACTTAGATATTCAAATACCATGATGTACTGTATCTATTTCTAAAAAGTTCAGAATTGTGCAAACTATAGTATTTTCTGTTGACTCTCTATAGAAGCAAATGTTGGACTTTGAAGAATCAAGATAGGAAAAGTACAGTACTTTCTGTTGGAAAGGACTTCCAAGAATACCATGGTCAGCCAAGAAAATAAACTAATGGATCTTTGAGCAAATCAACTTAGAGTTCTCACTTGAGGCACAAATGATCAGGATGAAATTATTATATTTTGGACCCATTATGCAAAGACCTAACTCTCTGGAAAAGATTTCAATGCTGGGAAATGTGGAATAAAAGAGAATGTGAGGAATATGAAAATACGAAAATATGAGAACCAGCAGCAAGATGAATGGACTCAAGTATATTACATTAGTGGGGCTCCATTGGAAGAGTTGAAAGATTAAGTTAGGAAAAATTCATCATAGAGAAAATCTATTTATGTGGTCACAGACTCAAAAACTATTTGATGACACTCAATTAATTGTGTTACTGTACCTCCTATATTTAAAAGAACAAAGGAGACAAAGAGAAGAATTTTCAATTCAGAAAAGGATTTAGTGTCACAGTAAATCCAGTATATATGACATATATCCTAGATGCTGAAGGTGTTCTTTTTTTAGAATCAAGGAATACCTAAAACCCTTATGGTTTATATATGTCGCGTCCACAATTCTTTTAAATTGCTTTTTCTTAAGATTGATAGTTCTCAAAATAAGCAGAAATATAAATTTCCTGACAACTGTTTGTAATTAATAGATAGCCTAGAGCAGGGACAGTCTAAATAGGGGAAAATACTGTGGAACTTCTGGCACCCAGTACAGTATTAATGGATAGGGTTCTGTAAAGCCTCAGTTGGGAATTCCAGTTTAGTATAAGTTTGATCTTATAACTTCATCAAAAGAGACTGGTGAATCAGAATGGAGATCTGTCTTAAAGCAATAAGTCAAACTGGGTTACATCCAAAATGATTTAGAGCCCTCTATAGTATTTCACAGATTTGATGACTTTTCTGTTTCTTTTGGGATTTTTGCAGATGATATGTTGTATCACTAATTCAATTCCATATTTAGAGGACACAGAAGGGTTAGGTGGTGTGGTGTTTTCTAAACCAATGAGATTATCAACACATTAACTTCTCTAGTTCTTCTAATACTCTGGTATTCATTTCTATCCAGGGGAATGCAAGCTCCAGACATTTCCAATTATATCATTCTGTAATCATTCTGTGGATTGTATATGCCTTACCTGGAGAAGCCAAAAGTATCCATGATGCCAGAACAATGGAAAGAATGCCAAACTGCATAGCTGAAGCTAGATGGGGATCTTCAAACAATACAGTAGAGATCGAAAGAGACAGAGAGAATAAGACCAGAAGCAAAATACCTACCCATTTTATAAGGCTAGCTACCTATGTAATGATCCCTTAAATCAAAGTTGCAGATATAAGCTGTATGATAATAAAAACTCATTATATTTTAATCTTCTGGAATAAAAGTGTACAGAGAAGGAAAAATAATTCACTATATTAACCTCAAACTAAATCTCAAATTCACTGAGTTGGAAAAATGATTTTACTGTTTTTAGAATTTGATGTTCTCTCCAGTAGTTGCCTGCCATAGTCTGTGACTAAAAATAAATTGAGCAAAAACAACAGTTAAATGATCTGAAAAAACTTTAACTGTGCTGCCAAATATTACTAGGCCCAATTTAACAGTAGTTGGGTCAAGGAAGTTACCTTCATTATCTCCACAATGAACCTGATTAAGATCATGATATCCTATCTGACAATATGCATGGTCAACTTGCTTGCCTCGATAGCATTTCAGGATGAATATTTAAAAGCTTCTTCACCTCCACCCTCAGACGGAAATCTTGATTAGATATTTTAAAGGAATGAAAGTTTAATTATGATTCCTGAATGATATCAGCCTAGAATGCTCTAAATAATTTTCTCCCCAGTATTTTTCCTACCAATTTCAGTCTTTTCCAGAGTTCTTTCTGGGCTTAATTGTTAAGCAAAGTACTAAGGGAAGGCTTCTGGTTTTATTTTTAATCATTCCTGCAGTAATCATGATTAAGATCACATAAATCCAAGCTCAATGTGTCTTATTTTCTGTAACTAGATAGTCCTCAATCTTTTATCATTGTTTCATGCTCCTGCATAATTCATCTCACTTTCTGGATAAAAGAAAAGCACATCTCTTTCTATTTATAGTTCTTTCTCTTCTATGAATTATGCAGGAGCATCAGACCATGTTAAAAGAATGAGTAATTTTCAATTTCAGAAATTTCTTGCTGCTATTCTCTGAATACATCCCACTTTGTTGGAATCCTTAAAATATGGTAGAATAGAATAGAGCTGAAAGGGACCTTGGAGGTCTTCTAGTCCAGCCCCCTGCTCAAGCAGGAGACCCTATACCATTTTAGACAAGTGGCTGTCCAGTCTCTTCTTAGAAACCTCCAGTGATAAAGCACCCACAATTTCTGAAGACAAGCGTTCCACTAGTTAATTTTTCTCACTGTTAGGAAGTTTGAACAATTAACCAATGGAACAGCTTACTTTCAGAAATTGTGGGTGCTTTGTCACTGGAGGTTTTTAAGAAGAGACTGGAACTGGAAATGGTACTCAGAGTGGGAGTTTCCCAATAAAGTGAAACGATTATTTGCCACTATTTGGAAGTAACCTGAAACCATATTTGTCCTTTTTGCACTCACATTACATTGATGACTACATATTCTAGAATATTCTCAGATGTTAATATCAAACTAACCTGTCATTTTCTAGGTCCTTCTCTCTTAATCCTCATGTTAAGGACAGTATTTGCCATGCTCCTATTATCTAAATTCAACTAATTCAATCCTTCCAAGAACACTTACTGTATCAGCAGAATGAATCCTGTTCACCTTCAAATCAAAGGTTGAATAGATCCAATAATATAAGACTGCAGCAGCTAAAGAGGAATAGGGAGAGAGGAAAAAAAGGAAGGAGAGTTTTAGACTGTATCCATGGTAAGGATGTAGAGAAGCTTCAAAGCATTGCTTTATTTCTATTTTTCCAGAAATAGAACTTCCCTTGCTGGGCCAAGGTTGTTTTATTTTTATCTGCTTCAGCCTATCAGGCTTCTTCAGGGATTTCTGTAGGTCTGAGAGAAACCTTCTGCAAGAAGTACTACAAAAGCAGAGTGAGACAAATCCTCTCTCACAGTCTTGGCTGAGATGTCCCAAACTGAGTGACTCCAATGTTGGCTGGGTGGGGAGGGAATCTCACAGTGTACTTCAAAGATAATCAACCCTAAAGCCCTCCAACCACTGAATGGGAGGTGGCAGGAGGCAAACCTGGCCAATACACAGCCCTCTCGGCCAAAACCCCCTACTAGTGTATCCAGTGGAAGAAAGACTATCGGTGTGCATGTGTGCACCTGTTACTGCTATCAACAGAAAGTTTTAAACAGTTTTGACCAGACTAAAACTGTTTGGCTCGCAGTAAAATTCTTTTAGGTTTAGTTGCTTTGACAGCACAATTGGAAATCCCAAAATCTAAAATTATTGAGTCAGTGTTGTAAGTAAAGGGACAGTGGCTCAGTGACTTAATGATGCTGGAGATGGTCTCTGCTATGGCAGTTCGAGCACTAGCACTGTGTGGCAGGGTGAGCTCCTGTCATTTGTCTCAGCTTCCATCCACCTAACAGTTCAAAAGCATGTTCTATGCAAGTAGATAGATAGGTATCACTTCAATGGGGAGAGGAGCTCGTACTCTGTGAAAGTAGTCAAATTCCTGCCAGCTCTGAACCTTCCCGGTTTTGGCACCTGCTTGCAAGGCAGCTCTGGGAAGGGATGGGGCCTTGTGTGACACTGCATGAAATTTGATGATCTATTGTGATTACAGAAATATTGTGTATTTTCATTTTTTACTATTAGATATACTGTATATACTGTATATTTCTGATGTTTAAATTTAACCTTAGAGTAAGATATTGTTTTGTTTTGTTTTATATCATATGATGCTATTTTGATTGTCTAATCTCTATTTTTATATGATGTTTTTGTTTTAATTTAGAGGAAGATGTTATTCTACTATATATATTCTACTATCTGTACTAAAGAAAGTTGAGAGTATTGTTATTATAATTTTTGTCACTTTTTAACTTTTTCCCTTTTTTATCTCCTTTCCCCCAGTTTTTCCTTTTCTGTTAGGTTGTATTTTATCTCTTTTTGAATCTTAATAAAGTTGATTTTTAGAAAAGGAAACTGGTACATTTTCAAATTTTGCAATGCTATTGATAAAAGGTAGCATTATGAATGAAAAATAATATATCAATGCATTCAGTCTATCTTTTCAGGAATAAGTTGAAATGTTTTTACTTACTAAACAAAACTAATCATTCTCCAGAGTGCCACCACAACATAAGAAAGACAGGTTTAGCATAAAGTATAAAGCATAAATATATGAAAACTCCAGTATCCAATTTTAACTGTTGGTCTCAAAAGAAGCACACAATTGAATGTCACCTATTTTGCTCATGAGATCTTGATGCCATCAAGCTGGTCTTTATATGGTTAGAATATCAAAAGTGTTTAAAAAGAGAAATCCAACCTCCATATTGCAAACTGAATATTCCATTTCTAAATCTTCTATTCGTATCAGAGATCAATTACTCCAACATGATTCTCCCGTCAGTCACTTTGGATCAGATTAGGAAACCAATGCTATATAGGCCAATATCAGTTTTATTATAAAGTTATAATAACAGACTCTTGCAAGTCTGAATGTGCCTCCTCACCCCTCTTTTTATCTTCAAGGGAACTAGGAAGGGACTTATCTGAGACATTTACACATGCCTCATTCCTGTCCCAGACTCAGGTTTCTTTTATTTAACAGCTGCTCTTCCTCCTGTCCCTCAAGTCCAATTTTTTCTGCCCTCTACATCTCATTTTATCACATTACCTAGGCAGGTTTTATTCAAAGTCTCACCATCTCTCTCCGCAGGAAGTAAGGTGAACATGGACTAAAAGGCAAGCCTTCTTTATGGTAACCCTGAGGAGTGTTTGACTCCCTTTTTATTAACATTTGAAAAGGGGTTATTTTACTCTGGGTTAGGATGGGCTTTATGATGTTTTATTACATGGGTTTATTTTGTTTGTTTTTTGTACTCTACCCAAAGACTGGTGAGTTGGATGATATAACCTTGCTTTTAACAAACAAACATATTTATTGTTCATTGTTCTGTAATGTGTAATTTATGCCTGAATGGCTTTTTATAATTTTCCAGGGGATAAATAAAGCCACCCATGAAAAGAAAGCAATAAAATAGGAAGGGGTTTTCATGCTTAATCACCAAGAAACATAATAACTATGAGCAGGGCTTTTTTTCTCATAGAACGCCCAGAACGGAGTTCCGGCACCTTTTTTGGATGGAACCTTGTAGGGTAGGCAAGGCGGGTTGTATGAGACGTGTGTGAGTTCCGGCACCTTTTATTTTTACAAAAAAAGCACTGAGTATGAGAGACTGATTAATTCAGCGTGCATTATCTTCTTGATGAATCTAGTTTGGTAAAAACTCTTAGAGCATTACTTCTTAGGGAGATATGGTGTTCCATAAACAAGAACAAAAGTACAAACCACTAATTTAGGAATGTAATTTAGGTTCACTAGTTTTAAATTTGTTCTGTGTTCTTGTTTATCTTCAATTTTGTGCTCCCAAGTTTAACTTGCCACAATGTGTTACTTTCTATCACTTTATACAATCCATGATACACACAATCCTCTTTTCAATGGCTGGTGGTTTCAGCAGCTGAGATCAGAAATTTGAAAGTTGATGCAGGAATGATGTCCTTTGGAAAATCATTGCATCTGCAATTTATCTTGCCTTGACCATGGGTGTGTTTAAAAGAGCCCTGAAATCTTGACTCTCCTGTAAACCTTGGGTTAGAATGAGTGGTCAGGTATTTTTCTATATATATGAGCAAGTTCTACTATATTCACCGGGCAAGTCTCCTTCTCCTTAGTGAAAAAAAGTGTTAAATATGATCTTAACTTGGAAAAATATTAGAAAGTTAAAAATGAAATAAGGCTCCAGAGGGATTTGGAATAAATACCTGAAATTAATTATAAAATCCATCCTGTGGAAAATTGTAGATATTTATATTCCTTGATGATAATGATAATAATAATTAATAATAATAATAATAATAATAATAATAATAATAATAATAATAATAATAATAATAATAATAATAATAATAATAATAATAATAATAATAATAATAATAATAATAATAATAATAATAATAATAATAATAATAAAGTTGGAAGGGATCTTGGAGGTCATCAAGTCCAACCTCCTGCTCAGGCAGGTAACCCTATACCATTTCGGACAAATGGCTGTCCAGTTTCTTCTTAAAAACTTCCAGTGTTGGAGCATTCACCGCTTCTGGAGGCAGGTTCTTCCACTGGTTAATTATTCTAACTGTCAGGAAGTTTCTCCTTAGTTCTAGGTTGCTTCTCTCCTTGATTAGTTTCCATCCATTGCTTCTTGTCCTGCCTTCAGGCGCTTTGGGGGATACCTCGACTCCCTCTTCTTTGTGGCAACCCCTGAGATATTGGAACACTGCTATCATGTCCCCCCTCGTCCTTCTCTTCATTAAACTAGACATACCCAATTCCATCAATCTTTCCTTATATGTTTTAACCTCCAGTCCCCTAATTATCTTTGTTGCTCTTCTCTGTACTCTTTCTAGAGTCTCAACATCAAGCCACGAAAAATAAAATACCTTCTCCTTAGTTTGCCTGGCCAGCAAAATAGAGTGAAAAGAAGTGTATTCCCTTTTTCTTCCCTGTGACTTAAGAACAGTTTGTCAGGAGGGAATGTTTTAAGCTCATTTAGAAGAAAAGTTTTATTTTTGCATTTACTATATGTCTTATAAGTGGGTTTTATTTGTCTATTTAACAACTGTAGTATTAACCTATGTCTTTTCAAACCCTGCCTGCAAGCTATTCCCCCCATTCCACCTCTCCATCTCTTATTCTCTGTTCTCCATTCCTCATGTCAGACCAACAATGCCTCTTCTGGGAGAGTCACCCACAAAGGAGAGGAGTGGGCCCTGTTCTCATATCTTTCAGCCCTGCACAAATGATTCTGCAACCTGTGGAAGCAAAGTGCACTGACCCAGACACTGCCTCCAGAGGAGACCCTCCATCCATTTGGCCAAGGGATTGGGTTTGGATCCAGTTGTTTGTTTGAAAATGACCACTGCATCCAAAGTGGAATAGACCTTCCCAAGTCCTACTGACCCATATGCCTGTGAAAGTTGCAGAGAAAAAAAGGAGTGCTGGATCCATTAATCCCAAGTAAAGCCAGCTATAACTGACCAGGGGACCCTGAGATGGAGAAGTGGAGTCCAAAGACTCTCTTTGAAACCTCAGAAGACAACTGGAAAGACTATGGGGGGAGGCTGGAAACTCATTGTAACATTTTTTTTTCTTTCCTCATTTACTTTGTAGTTAGCCAGATAAATGGATTCATGGAGGGATGGCATTTGGGAGTGGTTGGCACAGCAAGTCCTGAACAGACTTCTGTCTGGTGGAAGGGAAATATATTGAGGAAGTTTGTACTACTTGTCTTGTACGGGTAGCTGCACACCCAAACACCATTCAGAACCACACTGAGACTATCCCCTTCACCTACCTCCATGTAAAACTCCCCTAGACTGGTTCTTGCTCTGGGGCACTAAAGCCTATTCATACCTTCCTGCCAATTCCATGGGGGGACCATGTACCCTTGGGCAATTAACAATCCTTATGCCCTCACTGAGGAGATGGCAGAAAAGAGATCTCCAATTCCTAACACTAGATTGTGACTCACGAACACTGCTGCTCATTAAAGCAGAATATGTTGCATGGCAGCCACATTGGTAGGAGTCCCAGGGCTGTGTGCAATTTCAGAAATATTAATAGCCTGGGCTTGCACACTGGCTAACCTCAGTTTGATATCATAAGTCCTGAATGCATTAAACTAAGAGCTAAGGCAGATTCAAGAAGGGACCCTGGAAAACGAGCAGCCATTAATTATTTACTAAGGGCTGCAAAGAATTTTGGGGCATGTGTTTGCTTCAACTTGACTGAAAGCTCACAGCTCACAGAAAGTGACATCAAACGTCAGAAAAGGAATTGGCACAAAATATTGGATACTATAAATTTCTTTTCTACCTTCACTGGCTGAAAACTCTCCTTTTGGGAGCCACTGCCATAATCATCATCAAGGAAAACAATAGGTAATGAGCTTAAACTGACAAGATTAGCTCAGACTAACAAATCACCTAGGATTTGTATTTCTCCTCTTGCCTGAAGAGCCAACTATGACCCCTACATGACCCCATCAGAATCTGGCAACAGCCATTAAAACATTAAAGGAATATTCTTACACAGGAAGAGGCACCTCAATCACAAAGCCCCAAAGAATGTATAAAAACCCAGCTATTCTCAACCCCATTTTATCCGACATCCCAGAAACATGCTGCCATCACTGAAGTTTCTGGCTACCAAATAAACAGAGACCTCCTTTCCTGTAGTCTGTTTCCATTTTATTTCCAGCATCTTTTTCCTGGCTTGGAACCAGATCAGATTTTTCTTCCAACAATACACAAATCAAGTAAACACACACATATAGCTATACAAGGATTTCAGAAACTTGGGATTTATTCTCTGTTTGGAAATTGTTGACATAAAGAAAATATGAAGAACAGATCCATTGATTAGTGAGGAAGCTTCTTTACTTCATGGTCACACTTTCTGGAAAGTATTTGTTGTGTCTGAATCATCCTTGTTATTGACATTAATAGTAAAATTTGTCTTCTGCTTTTAGCTTTACTTTCCAGTTCAGAAACTAGTTTCATCAGCAACTGCAAAAGAAAATTTATCCATACCTTTACTGTGAAGTGTATCACATTGGCCAAACATATAACACATTTTATATGCAGATAATCCTCAACTTACAATAGTTCATTTAGCGACCGTTCAAAGTTACAGTAGCACTGGGAAAAATGACTTATGACTGTTTTTTCACAGTTACAACTGTTGCAGCATGAAGATGTTATCTAGCCTGGTAACGAAACATTCGGAAACCAACCCACAAACTTGGATAATGAACCTTCACCCTCATCCTACATCCGAGCTACAGATATTCGCTACTATTGCAGAAGCATACTTGTTAACGTTACAAGACGAGAAGGAGGAAAACCAATATAAGACATTCTAAAGATTCAGTCATGCACTAGAATTCAGCTATCCTAAATTCTTGTTTTTTATTATTGCTATTACTTCATCTTTCCCCTGGAATCTCAGAGTGTCTGAAGTTTGCCTTCCTTTTGTACATCTCAGTTTTGTTTCCATTTAGTCATTTCTTGAAAATTCTTGAGTTTGAACTGTGGTTGTTTATTGACTGCAGTATATTGATTCAGTTCCCTGGCTGCAGACACATTCAGCCTCAGGTAGGACACCACAATAAGCTCAAGGATTTTGCTAAGCTACATTCCCATGCACTGTTTACATTGACCCCATTCACGTTTTCAGTCTGTTGTCAGGCAAAACACTGGATAGATTAGAACAGATTCTTCTTTCCAGTCATCACAGAAACAAGTGAAGTTCATTGTCTTTCCTCAAGTTTTGGAGGTTAGGTTGATATTATAATTAGAGATTTAATAATGTTTTATTGCAACTTGATCAAGATACCAGGATGGTCTTAAAAAAAAAAAGGACTACTGTCATGCAGGAAGCAATTTTGATACTCAGGAGGGACATGCTAATTTTTCTTAGCATTGCCATGTAATCTTTCTTGAAACATATCTACAATTATAATGAACTACAATTGTGTAGTAGAAATTTGGAAGGGTTTTTTCCCCCCTTCATTAAGAGTTTCTTCTTCCAATATTTCCTATGTAGGGTTTTCTTCTGGTGGTACCAGGAAAAATAAAATAAGCCCTGGTTTAAACATCAGGAGGTTGATCGTCCCAGAAGGAGGCAGTCAGCCTCCTGTATTTGATCAGAGCAGCAACATCCATAAGGGTGGTTAAAAAAAAGTTAATATACCAGCTATGGAAGCTTGACTGAAGCCCCACCTATTTGTATATGCATGTGATATCCATACAAAGGGGAAGGGCTTTGACTATGCTGGCGTGCTGTCTTGTTGCTTTTTTTTTAACCTTCCCTGCAGACTCCACTTAACCATACTGTATCTCAGGGAAGGACACTAATAAGCCACTACAGAATAATAAATAGAACCCTTATGCATATTTCCTTGTCCTTAACAATAAACTATTTACAATAATTGCATTTAAAATATTTTCAGGGTAATCCACTTTAACAATTCAGAATATCCTTTGTCAACAGAATAAGGAGCTGGGTATTCCTCCTCCTCATTGCATCTTACTCTTCTCTAAATACGATATATATTTAGAGAGCCTCTGGAGACCATCCACATTTTGAAATACCTAAATAGAAACAGGAAAATCTGAAAGCATGTTTGATTTGATTAAAAAAAAGAATGGAGCTCTTACTTTTCTTTACAGCACATCCCTGCTGTACAACTTTCCGTCTGCGTCTCATCCTCGCTACATTCTTTGACACAACGACCACCGTGGACACTCAGGCAATCGCTAGCACTCATTTCTCCTTCAGCAATAGCATCTAGAAGGCGACATCATTTGGACTATATGGCACATGTGTCTTTTTTTCCTTCTTTAAATCTATTACAGTTGAGGAGTATTATGCCACAGACATGCTATTTTTACTCGGACCCAGAGGATTCTTCTATCACACAGACCAAATGGTAGAATATTTTTTCTATCTTATGCCATAGTGGGAATTAAACATCTTATGCCATATTCTTTATAGCTGAATGAAAATTCAGTATGGCATTAATTATCATAATTATCTCTTTGAAGGCTGGCTGAAAATATATAAGAATGGAAATGTTACTCCATTAAGATAGTTATATAGTCAGTTCCTCAGTGGCAATAGCCCGAGCCTGCAAAGATGAAGTGAAGAAAGCTAAGGCTCAAAATGAACTAAGGCTTGCAACAAAAGTCAAAAATAACAAAAAAAAGCTTCTTTCAACATGTAAAAAACAAGACAAAACTTAAGGAAATGATTGGTCCATTAGTGGGGGAAAGTGGCAAGAAAGTGACAAGCAACAGGGAGAAAGCAGAACTACTCAACTCATTTTTTGCATCTGTATTTACACAGAGGGGAAAAAGCCAGTCCAACCTATCAAAAACAGATTAGAAGCACAAGTTAAGATAGGCAACAAAATGGTAAGTGAGCACCTGCCCACCCTAGAGGAGTTCAAATCACCAGGACCAGATGGACTACACCCCAAGGTTCTGAAGGAACTGGCAGATATGATCTCAGAACCACTGAACTATATCTTTCAAAGATCCTGGAGCACTGGGAAACTACCAGAGAACTGAAAAAGAGCTGAAGTAGTTCCCATCTTCAAAAAAGAAAAGGAAAATGGATCCAGGAAACTACAGACCTATCAGCCTGACCTCAATACCTGGGAAAATCTTGGAAAAGATAAGCAAGCAACGAATCAGCAAACACCTAGAGGAAAACAAAGTCATTATCAAAAGCCAACATGGGTTTGTCAAAAACAGATCATGCCAGACAAATCTTATTGCATTCTTTGACCAGGTGACAAAATTAGTGGACCAGAGGAATGCTGTGGATATAATTTACTTGGACTTCAGTAAGGCATTTGATAAAGTAGACTACTTGATAAAATAGAAAAATGTGGGTTAGACAACATCACCACCAGATGGATTCGTAGCTGGCTGACCAGCCATACTCAATGGTCCTCAATGGAACTGCATCCACATGGAGGGAAGTGTGTAGTCAGGTGCCCCAGGACTCTGTTCTGGGCCTAGTGCTCTTCAAATCTTCATCAACAATTTGGACGAGGGGATAGATGGGGAACTCATCAAATTTGCAGATGACACCAAGCTGGCTGGAATAGCCAACACTCCAGAAGATAGGCTTAAGATACAGAAGGATCTTGACAGACTTGAACATTTGGTGCTATCTAACAAAATGAAATTCAATGGTGAAAAAAGTAAGGTTCTACATTTAGGTAAGAAAAACCAAATGCACAGGTATAGTATAGGTGGTACCTGCTCAATAGTAGCAACTGTGAGAGGGATCTTGGAGTCCTAGTGGACAATCACTTAAATATGAGCCAGCAGTGTGCTGCAGCTACCAAAAAAAAGCCAACGCAGTGCTAGGCTGAATTAACAGGGATAGAATCAAGATCACATGAAGTATTAATACCACTTTACAATGCCTTGGTAAGGTCACACTTGGAATACTGCATCCAGTTTTGGTCACCACCATATAAAAAAGATGTTGAGACTCTAGAAAGAGTACAGAGAAGAGCAACAAAGATGATCAGGGGACTGGAGGCCAAAACATATAAAGAATGATTGCTGGAATTGGGTATGTCTAGTCTAATGAAGAGAAGGACTAGGGGGACATGATAGCAGTGTTCCAATACCTCAGGGGTTGCCACAAAGAAGAGGGAGTCAAGCTATTCTCCAAAGCACCTGAAGGCAGGACAAGAAGCAACAGATGGAAACTAATCAAGGAGAGAAGCAACCTAGAACTAAGGATAAATTTTCTGACAGAACAATTAATCAGTGGAACAACCTGCCTCCAGAAGCTGTGAATGCTCCAACACTGGAAGTTTTTAAGAAGAGACTGGACAGCCATTTGTCTGAAATGGTATAGGGTTTCCTGTCTGAGCAGAGGGTTGGACTAGATGACCTCCAAGGTCCCTTCCAACACATTGCATCTAAAACTCATTGATTAAAATATAAATGTAGAGGGAAGAAATTTAGATTTAATGTGCCATCAAACCATCTATCTTCCCCATCCAAAATGTGGACATTATGGTCCTCAAAAGAGTTCTGTAATGATTCTGAAGCAATAAAATGAAAAGTTAAATGATGGGAAACAATTGCCATTAATTACCCCAATCACTTTGTATTACAAAGAATAAAAATAATTTTACTTTCAGTTTATTGTGAGTGTCTAACTGGCAGATTTTTATTCTCTCTCTCTCTCTCTCTCTCTCTCTCTCTCTCTCTCTCTCCCATCCCCCTTTTGTCTCTGTATAGAAAACACTAGCAGGCAAAGCTCTCTACCCCAGTTTTTATTATCTTCACCTGGGCCAGACTGATGCTAAATCTGAATTACAGCCACCACATTCCCTGACTGGCCTTTCCCCTGCTAATTTCCCTTCCCATCCATGCAAAGAAGGGAAGTCATTGTGTTGGCATATCTACCAGAACCTGGCTTTTCCTTTTTTGCACTTTCCCCCCCTCTTCACTAGCACACATTCTTTTCCTCTGTTTTTCTGTTTCTGTTTCTTTTAATAGAAGAGAAAATATAAAGCTCAGGGTTGAACTATGTAGTCGTTGATGCTCTCTGAGTTGGTTGTTTGCTTGCAGACATTTCATTACCTTCTAGATATTTCATTACAAACAAAGCAACATCATCATGTGACATTGATGATGTTACCTAGTTTGGTAATGAAATATCTGCAATGTTAGTTAATTCCTCTCTTAAATCTCCATTTCCAACATGGAAAATTAACTTTCTGATTTTTTGAGTGAAAAAAAAATGTTTCCACTGGATTGGGACCAGGGCAGATTGGAATGTCACTTAACTGAGTAACTTTAAGAGGCAACTAGAGGATTCACAAATACTTTTTCATAATAACCTGGCATGCTGTAGTTAAAGAACTACATTTTCCCTGATATAAAGAAGGAAGAGAAGAGGGATGATGAAGTTACAACTGTAGTCTCTTTTATTACTGTCCAGACAGTAAAAAGGGAGGGGGGGATGTATATTTGGGGATTATTGGTGGTCTAGAAAGTGACAACATAATCAGACATTTACTGAATATTTTCTTCAACTTCTCATAACTTAATCAAATTCAGGAAAAAAAGCAAACCACATTTGAGGAAGGGTCTTCTAAACTTCTAACATTTCCGTCTATAATAATGGATATTAACATATACTTTACCTGGGAAAACCAAGAACATCCATGTTATCAAAGCAATGGAAAGGATGGCAAACCGCATGGTAGAAATCAGATGGAGTTCTCAAGACAACAGCAAGACAGAGAGGCAAAAGCAGAGTGCTAACAAAGTTTGGTATCTTTGAAAGGTTGATTACATACCCATTTATAGGGCTCTGTAAAGTACTTATCATGCATCACCCTTTCAGTAAAACTTCCTAGTACAAACTGTGATTATAAAAATACTTTGTACTTTAATTGGATAATAATGTATGGTGTATGGCGGAAATTATTAATTACTTCATGTAATGTTATTTGCATGTTGATTGGGTTGGGAAGCAAAGTTTCCTCCCCCGCCCCATAGGAATGTTGTGGGGCATAGCTAAAACTAATAAAATTAAATGAACTGAACAAAATAATTAAGAGCATGGTATATGTGGAACATTTCTAAGATTACTGAGACAGTTATCATCTGCCTTATAATAAACAGATTTAGAAAGTGTGTACGTGAAAGAAAATGGTATTCAGTAATCAACAAAATTCTTTTAGTACAATAGACTTGTCCCTCATTTACCACTTGTAAACCTGATTCAGGTTATCTATTTTCCAACTCACATGTATCTTTTTCTCTGAAATTGAACATTCTTCTGTCATTATTGACCAAGGTTCTTATCTTTTGTGAAGATAAGTCACTGGAATATGATTCTGTGGACACTAAAATGTGCAATAAGGTGGTTCAAACAAAAAAGGACTTCAGGAGTCAGGACATACTCATCAATATAATACAGAGACTGACTTACAGGGAAAGACTCATGGAATACAGTTAGGATGAATAAGCAAAATCCCAGATAATCTGAATGCTGAGCTAAAATCAAAAACCATGATGTGTGTCAGCAATAAAGGAAAGAATAATTAGTCCTTGCATCCATTGTAAGACTCAGAACAAATAGTACAATAACCATAAATATTATAGTTTTGAAACCATGCTCACAAGAGCAGAAAATAGAATTGATAGTTTCATCCAATGGAATTTATTTACTTAACTAGATTTATCAACTGTCCCAAGAGCTAAGGACTGTGTGCAGTTTACAACAAAGACTAATAAAATAATACAAAAGCAGTAAGAAAGTACAAAATAAGTCTAACTATAATTTATTTGTCTATTTGTTTCTTTGACTTCACGCTCACCTAGAGTTGACTCTGATTTTTAAAAAAATAAAAGCTAGTAAACATTAAAACAATAAATAACAATAACATAATTTAACATTGTAAGTCACCCAGAGTACCTCACAGTGAGATGGGAAGCAAACAAAATAGATTAAGCAGTTTTTTCAACTGTCACAAAACATTTGTGGTTGTATTGGCCATATTGTTGACTTTTCAGGTTAGATTAGTCTAAACAGCTGACTCCTGTTAAAGTATAAGTTGTTGAAAGTTATCCAAGGAGCTCCATGGATAGTGGATATTTTCATTGTATTCCTACTCCCTAATTGCTACATCCTACTAGCCAAGTATGACCAATTATTCAATCTGCTGATGTGTTTTAAATCACTGATGACTGATAATGCAGTAAAAGAAGTGGTTGATGATTTCTATGATCAACTTCATATACCACATTGCTCAGTTTGTGTCTCTGTGTTTTATACTGGGAATAGACAAGCTTCTGCCTTAGTGTATTCTTGGATTTAAAGTGTGCATATATATTGTGTTGGTTGAAAAACACAGTCCTTTCAGCAGTTCCAAGAAAGTTCCACACCCATTTGCATTATTTAGGTGACTCTGAGGGCAAGATAAACCTCCAAATGGTCTCAGAAGCAAAATGTCTTCTTGAAGCTAATGTGCAAAACATTAAAGCTTGGACCAGAATTACAATCTTAGAGCTCAGAATCACGCTTGACCCTATAGGTCTGTTGTCTCTGCTTTATTAAATACACTACAATAATTGTCACCATACCTGCATAGAAGAACTTTGTAGTCTTGGCCCTTCTCTTGAATATTTAGGCCAATTAACCCTTGATAAGGCAAATCAATAGTGAAAGAAAGAATTAAGGGCATTGATTGCCAATGCCAAGTATATGGGCCAAGTTGTATCTCATATAATAATTGGCAACTGTTTTTAACCATAGACAACTTGATTGCTGCTGGAATGTAATTAGTCCCCTGCTGCCTACAAAATTTAATTATTGCTAGTACACTCTTTTGAGCAGCAGAAGTAGCATAATTTACCTGGGCTGTTAATTTTCTAGAAGTCTGAAATATTGTGCAAAATATTTAAATCATTCAGCTTGCTTGAATTCATGTGAATCAGCCACTTGCACCTTTGTCTTTTGTTGGAAGAAACTAAAACTTTATTATAGTTAATAACTACAATCTTCTTCATTACAGTAGGAAGTTGGGGTTCTTAGTGCCCAGTTCAAAGCTACAGAAGACAGGAAGAGAAGAACTGCAACGGTACTAAAATCCATCCTTGTTTCACCCCACTGACAGTCTAGATAAAATCAGAAAGGTCCCTTCCCTGCTTACATCTCACTCTAAGTCTGGTTTTATCAGATAACTTGTGAATTAGGAGCAAGAAACTTTTGTCTAAAAATGTCCTAGACCCTAACCCTGGAGATATTATCAAATTCTGCTTTGAAACCAATTAAGTTTGCATATAGGTACAAATCAGAGTGATTTGTATATTTGTCTGCCAGATGTTGAACACTAGGCAATGGTCTGTGGTGGATCATCTCAGTTGAACCCTGCTTGCTCAAGCTCAACTATTTCTTCATCTGTTATTTAGGTTTGGATTTTGGTGAATAGGTGCCTGGCATATAAGTTGCTAATGATGTTCAGTACTGTAAACTAATTGGCCTTTAATTAGCCGGGTCATTCCTACCACTATTTTTATATGGGTGCAAATATAGCTACCCTCCATTCTTATGGAATCTTGTCTGTGTGGTTAATGCATGAAGAGAGAGGTCAATATTTGAATTGCATTTAATTAGCTCTGGGGAGATACAGTCACATTTTAAACTTTCATGCATATGACTGGGGGCCACTGTCTCCATCACATTGGTGTTAGTGTGAAGATCGTATTAAAGGACTTGGACGTGATGAATCCAGTTACTTGAGGGACTACTACAAGTAGCATCTCACATTCTGAGACTGACTTTTGGCTGCCAAGCTTTCATAGATCTCTAAAAATACAGCTTTGGGGATGTTGAATTGTAGCTGGTCCCAGAAGATGAACCATTATTGTTTCTGTGTTTATATATCTGAATTGTACATTTTAAAATGTTTTGATGAATGTGTACTGCTCAGAATCTATGGAAATGGCGGGGGGGGGGAGGGAGTTAATTAATTAATTAAATAATAATTACAGGAAATCGGATTCTGAGTGAATGTGAAGAAAATATCCTAACAGTAAGAACAATTCAGTCTAGAATCAATCTACCTAGGGAATTGTTGAACTTTCCCTTACTGCGTGATTAACACAATCTGTAATCTATAGTAGAGTAACACAGAATTATTATCTCCCTCATACAGATTTTAGTATACGTTCTCCAGAACAGTCTGCTAGATTAGGTACAGAAGCAAAATGAATCTGGGAATTTTGAATGAATAGTCCTTTTCTGCACCAACATATTACATAAAACTTCTTTGGCTTCTGGGAGATTGTAAATTCTAGTCCCACCTTAGGCTCAGAACTATCTGGTTGGCATTGGCTAGTCTTTCTCTCTAGGCCCTAGGAAGAAGGCAGAGGCAAACTACTTCCAAAATCTTGGCAAGAAAACTGCAGGGGCTTGTCCAGGTAGTCTCCAAGAAGCAAGACAGACTTGAAGGGGTGTGCAAATGACCCCCCCACACACACACACACAATCAAGGTCAAAGATGGACAGCTTTCATAAGAACTACCATCTAAATATGGGAAGCAAACACAAAGGTTGCAATTATTAGTATATCCATATGCATCTCTGTATTTATGAAACTTCAGGCAATCCTGCTTTCCTTCATTAAGTATTCCAAATTGAAAAAAATACTCATTTCTTACCATAAAAGAGTAAATAAAGACATTGTTTCAAAGAAAAAAAAGGTATATGAATTCCTCCCATGAAATTGAATCTTACTTAGGCAGGAGAAATGCAAAGTAATCTAATGAACATTTCCAAATCAATATTAAAACTGAAGTGCAATTATACTTGGAAACTGGTACATTTCCAAATTTTGTTACAGTGGTGATTAGGAATTGTAAATCAACCTAAAAATTACCTGTCTACAGTCTTTTGTTTATGAAGTGGACTGATATGTTTTACATTACCAACAGTGGTGGGATTCAAATATGTGAACAACTGGTTCTCTGTGTGGATGCTGCTTTTGGAAGTCCATTCTGGGCCTGGGCAACAAAAAATTAGCTACCGGTTCTGCCAAAGTGGTGCGAACCAGCAGAATCCCACCACTGATTACCAACCCAAAGTGGACATTCTCCTAAGTGATTTCCCTATATGAAAAGGAGAGGATTGGTTTAAGGCATATCAATTCCTTTTGAAGGCTACGATAGCTCAGTTATGAAAGCAGAATGTCAGAGGAAGTATATAGTGGAATGGGATGCAGATTATTGGGGGGGGGGGTGTTACTGTGCGCTTGTTGGCAAGTTTCTTGGTGTTAGCATGGCAGCAATAATATATTTGTAGGGGAAAATCTACAGATCATAATCTGAATATCCATGGTTAGATATTCATTTCAGTACTTAATTCTACAAACCTGCTTATACCAGAAGAATTTAAAAATGAATATAGGCATTGTATTACATCCACACAAAAGCAGCAATAAAAAGGCAAGACATTTGCATGTAGAAGATCAGATATTCTTTAAAAAACCTCAGCAAGCAAGAGAGGTTGAGTGAGCCAGAGGTTGGTCTGATAAGATCTTATTCTTCTAAAAAACACAGGTATTTCTTAGTCTCTTTTGGCATTAATGTTTTTGGTACAATGTGTATCTGAAGAAATTTTTGGTGCATTGCTTCTGCAGAAGGCATGGTGTGCCAGAAAGAGGAACTAAAGTATAATACATTAATTTAAGATCAATTCCAGGTTCAGTGACTTCAAAATTATATCTCTGTGCATTATGGCATGTCTTTGCCATTCCCAGGTTTGATCCTAAGTTTTTTTTAGTAAATATCACATTTTTATTCAGAAGAGTTGGTGTTCATTTTTTTTCCTGAAAACCTTCCCATGTTGTCCTTGCCTAGTGCTGTTAGTGAATTGCCAATAAATGCCAGGTCTGTCTATTTCTCTTTTCCCTTAAAATATTGCAAGGTACTAATTGCAACCATAAATAGGCCACAAACAGGAGCATTTTATCTTTGAAAATTCTGCCAACCTTCATTAACTAGAGCACCAGATACAAGAGAGAGAGCAGATTTACATAAATGTTCAATAAAGATTTTTTTTAAAAAAAAAGTCATCAAAAATAAAAAATCAGGGGAACTTTGCTTTTCTATGTATATTTACACAATGAAAGGATCTCTTCCAACATTCCTCGAGGGACTTAATTCAGTATTTTTACTCAGAGCTGATCTCTTGAATACTCCTGAATTAACTTAGATTGATCATTCACATTTTTCCAGTGCATATATTGTAGTACAAACTTGGATCGTGGTAGATGCTTCTTTAAAGAAGGCCTGTTTTGATCTGAACTTCTCTTCATCTGCCAAAGTGATTCCCAGTTTGTTCAGGATTAGTCATTACCTGAAGTCAGGGCATCATCCTAGTATATATGGAAGGAAAAACTAGAGTAGTTTGACCTTTGTAAACTTACAAATCAAAAGGTTTGTGTAGTGGTTCTGTTAATTCACTCAGTGAACAATCAGAACATTGGCTGATTGATATTTTCTATATACTAATGTTTAAGAGTATGCAGATGGGCCTGACTTCTTAGCACAGAAAAGCAAATGGGATATTTTGTATCTGTGTGTATTTTGTGTGCATTTTTCTTCTTTTCATCTGACTTTGAGTGCTGATGGCCTCTTGTGCAGCAGCTGTAGAATCTGAAAGGCCTCTGCAGATGGTTAGCAAATGTTAGCAAATGTTCAGAAATCTTGTCTGATTCTTCTAGTTAGTTGCTGAAAGAAACATATGCATATCCCCCTGCCAGCTATTACAATTGCTGGCAAAGGACTAGAGGTAACATATAGCACCTCTTATAATAACCCCTTTTCACCCAGTTTAGTAAATTCTCATAATTGGATTTAAAGTGACTACCAGGTGAAATTTTCATTCTAAATGACAACATCATATTCCCAACCTGTTTGTTTGTTCGTTTTAATAACAATATCTTCTGGAACACTCCCTCATACTATACTCTCATCTTGAGAAGAAGAATTGCATTGCATCTGCAGAGCAAAGTACCTTGCTGAGGCAAAGCAGTATTGCTTCACAGGTCTGCTAGGTTCAATAGCCTACAATGGTTGTATAAATTTCTATAACTTGAAGTGATGCTACCTGATATCTTTCAACTATCTTGGGCAAGAAAAAGAACATTTTCAGTTGCAATATTAATATTTTTATAGGACTTTCTGGTTTGAATTGTTAATAAACACTGATAATCCTCAACGTATAACCACAATTAGGATGGGAATTTCCATTGCTGAGTGATATGGTCATAAAGTACAATTGCTTTGCTTAGTGATGGCAAGGCAGGAAATCCCAGTTACCATCATTAAGTGAATGTCCCAGCTGTTAAGCATGACATCTCAGTTTCAGCTTCCCACAATCAAGGCAGCAGGGAAGAATTTGCAAGCCTTAGGTGCTGCCGGGTGGGAGAGGGAAAAAGGGGATTCTTGAGAGTGTCAGAAAAGAAATGAGGGGGTACATAGGAAGGTTGGGGAGGATGTGCAAGGGCCTCAGAACCACTTGAATTTTTCAGCCCCAGAGGAGAGAGGCTTCAGAGGTTTCTCACTCCTGGGAATGAAAATTGACCATGGCTGATGTTATGTCCTGGGCCTTGCTGAGTCATTCAGCAAGGCTCAGGAAGGTTGCAGAGACCCGGATAGACCACGTGTCTGCCCGGGACCCAGACAGGCTGTCTCGGGCCTAGCGTGCATGCGCAGGGTGGGAGAACGGCCTGCAATGATTGGTTGTGCATCCCCTTGCAAGGGGATATAAAAGGCCAGTGGCCATTGTTGCTGTTGTTCTGTTCGTGACTCAATAAAGCTTGTGTTTGTTATTCCTGCCTCGCCTCGATGTCTCTTCGGCTAAAACAGAACATTGGCGACGAAGGTGGGATGCGCTGCAAGAAGAAACAGGAGAAGCAGGGCTGACTTACTAAAGGAGGCCTGAAGCGCTGAGAAGTTCGGCGTCCGGTGGAAGCGATTGCCTGCCAGTACGAAGACGCTGGAGGTGAGCTCGGCTTCAAAGGACCCCTTCTCATTCCTTGCAGCGGGAGGCATCGAAGAGGTTACAGGCTGTAAAGATGTCAAAGCTGGGCCGTTTGTCAGATTTTGACACGTCTCACCCTGAGCGCTGGAGTTCTTATGTGGCTTGGGTGGAGAATTACTTTAGAGTTAATAAGATCCAGGAAGACGGCCTCAAAGTTGCTACATTGCTGTGTGTCTGTGGGCAAGAGACTTTTGATATTGCAGAAAATCTTGTAGCCCCAGCACCATTGGAATCGATTGCATACACCGATTTGAAGAGGATGCTGCATGGGCATTTCGAACCCAAGCTATTAGTAATTGCTTGGAGGCACGCATTTGAGCAGAGAGATCAAAGGCCTGGTGAGTGTGCCGTGGACTTTGTTGCTGCCTTAAGACAAGCAGCTAGGCAGTGTGCTTTCACGGATCTGGAAGAGAGACTCCGGGATCGGTTGGTTTGCGGACTGCGAAGTCGTGAGCTACAACAGAAACTTTTTGCAAAGGAAGATGTATCGTTCCAAGATGTCCTGAGAGAGATTGCAGTTGAAGAAGCAGCAGGTGGCGCTGTGAAGGCCCTGCAGCTCACCCAGAGCCCCCCAATCCATCAAGATGTTGCTTGAGAGGCATCCGAATCGGATCCGGAGGAAGAGGTGGACAGGCTTCAACAGGCCGAAGTGAAGAAGCCTCAAGGGCAGAGAGAAAGAGCGGCAGCATCCCTTCGATGTTTCGGCTGTGGAGGACGCCACAGGTGAGTTGATTGCCGGTTTCGCTCCGCTACCTGCCGGGCATGTGGCAGGCAAGGCCACATCACATCCGTCTGTTTGGGTCGCCAGAAGGAATGTTCTACAGTAGAGTTGCCTCTCAAAGGTACCGAGGTCCCCAGCCAAAATAGGGTAGGCTTCTGCGCGTCCCGTAGGGGCATTTTCAAAACTGGGGTTCACAGGCCCTTAAAAAAGAAGCTTCACATTGATGTAAAGTTGCAGGGAGTTCCCCTGCCCATGGAGCTGGACACAGGGTCCGCTCTTTCTATTATTTCTGCTGACACTTTTAAAAAGGTTTGTTCCAGGAGTGGCTCACGAGTCAAACTCAGGCCCTCCAATCTCATCCTCACTGACTTCCAGAATTCCCGAGTCAGTGTGAAGGGGGAGGCCACGCTCAGAGTACAGTGTAAGGAATTTGATGGGTTGTTAGATGTGGTGGTAGTTGGGGGTGAGCGAACGAGTCTTATCGGACTCGATTGGTTTGAGGCACTTGGAATCCAAGTAACTGGGCTTAACCATCTACAAACTGCCAGCCTTGCAGGAGTCTGTAAGGAGTTTGCTGATGTGTTCAGCCCAGAGCTTGGCTCATACAAGGGGCCTCCTATTGCTTTAAGGGTAGATCCAGCCATCGCACCCATCAGGGTTAAACCAAGGAGGGTGCCCTTTGCCCTCAAAAGTAAAATTGATGCTGAGTTGGACAAACTGCTCCAACAAGGCATTCTAGAACCTGTGGATTCTAGTCCATGGGAAACCCCCATAGTGACACCATTAAAAGCCAATGGTGAAGTCTGGACTTGTGCGGACTATAAATGCACACTAAACAAAGCCTTGCAGCAGCATGCATATCCAGTGCCTGTGGTGAGCCACATTCTGGCCTCACTGAAAGGGGGAAAAGTCTTTGCTAAGCTTGATTTAGCTCAGGCCTACCAATAGTTACCTGTTGATGAAGCTACAGCTGAGGCCCGAACTATAGTTACTCACAGAGGGGCTTTTAAGGTAAAAAGGCTGCAGTTTGGGGTTAATATAGCCCCTGGCATATTCCAAAGTGTAATGGAGCAAACGCTCCATGGCATTCCGGGGGTCTGTCCCTATTTTGATGATGTCCTCATCGCTGTGGAGTCATCTGTGAACTTAGCTGAAAGGCTGAGAGCTGTTTTGCTGCATTTCCGCCAAGCAGGGCTGAAGCTGAAGCAAAACAAGTGTAAAATTGGAGTCACCTCCACTGAGTTCTTGGGATTCCGTATCGATGCTGAAGGCATCCATCCTTCTGAATCCAAGCTTCAAGCAATTCAGCAGGCCCCAAGCCCCCAGTCGAAGAGTGAGCTTCAAGCCTTCCTGGGGCTGTCAAATTTTTACCATTCATTCCTTCCCCACAAGGCTGCAGTGGCTGAGCCGTTACACCAGCTCTTGGACAAACAGTCTCCATGGAAATGGACGGAGGTCCATGAAAACAGTTTCACAGAGGTCAAGGCCTTGCTCTCTTCAAATGCGGTATTAGCCCATTTTAATGAGCAATTGCCTGTGTGCATAGCTTGTGATGCATCCCCTTATGGGGTTGGGGCTGTACTGAGCCATCTCAAGGCTGATGGGACACAAGTCCCTGTAGCCTACTACTCTAGGACTCTTTCCTCTGCAGAGCGTAATTACGCACAGATTGATAGGGAAGCTTTAGCAATAGTGGCTGGAATAAAGAAATTCCACAATTTCTTGTATGGCTGCCATTTCACGGTTTACACAGACCATAAACCTTTGCTGGGTTTGTTTACCACAACAAAACAAACCCCACACATTATATCTCCCAGAATGCTGAGATGGTAAATTTTCTTGTCAGCTTATGACTACACCCTGGTTCACAAACCAGGTAAAGAAATGGGCCATGCAGATGGCCTCAGCAGATTACCTCTACAGCAGATAGAGGCAGATCCTGCTCCTGCTCTTCACATTCTTTCCATTCAGGAATTGCCTGAATCTCCCCTCAATGCTAGGGGCGTGGCTGCAGAAACTGCCACTGATCACATGCTTACACACGTGCTGACATGGGTGTTGTCAAGATGACCTGACACTTCCCTGGGGGCAGAATTCCAAGAGTTCTGGCAAAGGAAGCACGAGCTTTCTACTTTCAAGGGGTGTATCCTGTGGGGTAGCCGGGTAGTCATCCTGGCCTCATTGAGGACTAGAGTCTTGCTCTCTCTGTATGAGGGACATCTGGGAATAGTCCGGATGAAGGCGCTAGCACGTAGCCACCTCTGGTGGCCTGGGCTCGATAAAGAGATCGAGGCCCAGGTGCATGGGTGCCAAGTCTGCCAACAGTCAAGGCCAGAAATGCCCCAGGCCCCTGTACATAGGTGGGAGGAGACACAGACACCATGGTCAAGGGTACACATCGACTACACTGGGCCCTTTCAGGGGCAATTCTTCCTTCTCCTCATGGACAGCCATTCCAAGTGGCTAGAGGTTGTTCCTGTCTCCTCCACTACTACTGCCAGGACCATCCAGGTGTTCAGAGGAATCTTCGCATCACATGGCCTTCCAGATGTCCTTGTCTCAGACAATGGTCCCCAATTTACCTCTTCTGAGTTTCAGGCTTTTCTTCAAGCCAACATGATCCGGCATGCTATGTCTGCTCCGTTTCACCCTGCCACCAACGGTCAGGCTGAACGCATGGTGCGTACCACCAAGGAGGCATTAAAGAGAATCACTCGAGGACCCTGGCATCACAGGTTAGCCGATTTTCTCCTTGCACACCGCACCACACCTTGCACAGCTACAGGAAAGAGCCCAGATGAACTACGCTGGGGTCGCAGACTCAGCACGATACTGGACAGGTTGCACCCAGACCGGGTGGCTTCACAGGTGTCACAGCCATGGGCACCTAGGAGACTACAGGGGGGAGATCCGGTCTGGGCAAGGAACTATGGACCTAGACATCTCTGGGTTACAGCAGTGGTATGCAAGGTCTCTGGGCCTCTGTCATATGAAGTGGCCTTGGATGATGGTCGTGTGATCAGACGTCACATTGACCAACTGCACTGGAGGTTTTCCAGCCACTCTTCTGCCCCTGGCTCTGCTCTGGGGGGAGGAGGACCACAATTACAATTGTGGACCACAGTCTCTCCACCAAGGTGGACCTTCAAATGTTCCTGCACATGTTCCTGCACATGTTCCTGAAGGAGGTTTTGCCATGGAGGCAGCTCCTGACTCTGGCAGAGGTCCCTGGCTAGGGACAAACGGCCGTAAATCGGCTACTCAGGCTACTCCTGCTGCTGGTCTTGGGCTCGAGAGACAGTGCTCCCAAGAGGAGTCCAATGGAATTTTGGGGAACTCAACCCCACCAAGGAACTCTGGTTTGGGTTTGGTGGATCCAGCCAGTCAGCAGTCAGGGGGAACCCCTGAGTCTTCTGGGCGACAAAGTCCTGGGTTGTTTTGCGCAACCCGGAAGCAGGCACTCCAGGCACCTATTCCTAATGCAACACCTACAACTACACCTGCACCTAATCTGGCTCCATGGAGATCAGAGCAGGTTAAGGGTCCTCCTAAGCATTTACAGGACTATGTAAGGTCCCTGTTTACTATATAGGAGGTTTACTAGTCCTCGCCATTTGAGGAAAACATTTGTAGTGCTGAAATGTTAATATTGTTAAAAAGTGCCAACCGGCCTGCTATGATGTTGTCGTGTGTAAAGTGTTAAACAAATGCCTAGTATTGTTTAATCCAAGGGGGGAGGGGTGTTATATCCTGGGCCTTGCTGAGTCATTCAGCAAGGCTCAGGAAGGCTGCAGAGACCTGGACAGACCACGTGTCTGCCCGGGACCCAGACAGGCTGTCTCCGGCCTAGCGCGCATGCGCAGGGTGGGAGAACGGCCTGCAATGATTGGTTGTGCATCCCCTTGCAAGGGGATATAAAAGGCCAGTGGCCATTGTTGCTGTTGTTCTGTTCGTGACTCAATAAAGCTTGTGTTTGTTACTCCTGCCTCGCCTCGATGTCTCTTCGGGTAAAACAGAACAGCTGAAAATTTTGCTTGGATTTTAGCATGGAGGGACTCCAGAAGCCCCTTGACTCTGTGCCTGAAAATCTTGCTTTGATTTTGGCACGGAGGATTTTCAACCTCAGAGTGGAGAGGCTTTCAGCCTATCAACTCTGGGCCTGAAAATCCTCCATGGCTGAAAATACTGCTTGGATTTTAACATGGAACTATTTTAGCCAGCTCCCAGAAATAAAGGGGGAGAGAGGGAGTCCTTTTGGCAATTCTCTGTTGGATTCCCCTTTGACTTTCTGGAGAAGATCTCAGGAAAGATTGCAAAAAGTGACTGCATGAAGGTCACATCTGAGGCACTTGGAAACTGGTCCTAAGTGCAAATGGTTACCAAGCACCTGGATTGCAATCACATAACTGTGGGGGTGCTTCAGTGGTGGTAATTTTGGGCACAAGATGTAACTTTTTTCATTCAGCACTATCACAACTTCGAATGGTCACTAAACAAATGATCATGACTATCTGCAGCTGTTTTTAGAGATGCAATTAATACTGTATCCTTCCTTTTCGAATATGATTGCAATTTTGTTAATTCTGTTTTGCTCTTGGCTTTTCATTATGTACAATTTCAGTAGTTTCTTTACTGAATCTTTCTTTTTCTAAACTATTACAAAAGTGCTTTCCAAGTTAAAAAAAGGAGTAAATGTTCTCACATTACAACACATCATTTGTGTTACCAAGTGATTTTAGTACGTACAAATATATTCTTAAGAACTGGTTTTATTTACTCTAATATTGAACACATGGGTGAGGTATATTTCTAAACCGATACACGAACCAGTTTTTCAAATGAGCAGCATCTGAGAAAAAAATTACATCGTCCAATCCTGATACGTACAGGCCAATAGCAGGAGAATGAGAAAATGCACACTCCTCCAACTTGTTCACATTGCTTTCTACTTGCAATGAATTGGGGGGCACCTGTAAAAAAGAAAGGAAAATGAATTTGTGATCAAAGAGAAAAAAAATAAACTTGAGACTAAAACAGGCACATGTGATTTCTCTTTAATTTTACCACATTTCCAACTCCTTCCTTCCATGGGCAAAGTTTTTGGTCATTCCTCACTGTATTTCCTCATGAGGGGAAGAGGTTGTGTGTTTTCCATGGAAAATATCTGAGAGTTTGCTGACGATATTAAAGATCAAGAAATATTGTACTTCCTGTTGTCCTTGTTCTTGATTCATCTCAAAAGCCACTGAAGGCTTTACTCATATTAACATATTGGAACCAAGAATTCAGTAGTTCATTACCTTCCAAGTTATTATTGAAAGAATGAACACTTGGAAGTCCTCATTCTTTTGATTCTAAAGGAAAGATTGAATTTATTGAATAAGATGAATGGTGAAAAAATTTACACTGAAAATTAAGTGGCAGAAGCTTCTAATTTCAAAGTGCCAGATATGTGCTAGAAGGATGGTAGTTTTTTTCCCTCAACAATAAATAAATCCAGCATCAGTGTTTTTTCAGCCATTTTATGTAATAAACTTTTGTTCACTTCATAAAGAAAAACAGAATATATCCCTAGATTACTTGCATATTAGTGGAGTTTACTTGGAGATTCCAATGACATAAAGCAGCGATCTCCAACCTTTCCAGCTCGGCGGACTGGCGGAGGTGGCAGCAGGGTGGGGGGTGGGGAGAGGGAATGGTTTCACCCACACTGCCTTCAGAAATGCAGATTCTCGCACATGCATGTGTGTGCGCACTCACTTGGCCACTGCTTCCGTGGCCCAGTTCCAAACGGGCACGGGCCCACCAGTGGGCTGCAGCCCAGGGATTGGGGACCCTGACATAAAGAAGAGGATGCCTTTGAGAAAACATAACATCCTTGTAGCTTCAAAGAGTCTGAGACACTGCACAAAAGGTCCTGAAATAAAGAAGAATTTTAACATTCTCTTATTGAGAAGGAGTGAGACATTACAGGTAGGGTTAGTTTATTTCATGTTTCCTTATTAAAGTATTTAAAATAGTTCTGTTACTAAACACTCAAGCACACACACATATACACACACACTGTACATATACATATACATATACATATACACACACACTGTACATATACATACACATACACATACACATACACATATACATATACATATACATATACATATACATATACATATACATATACATATACATATATATTGTTTTTAATTATACTAAAAATGTGAATCCCGGGTACATTCATGTTGAGAAAAATAATCGAACACCGGGATAAATATAAAAACAACTGTTTAATAAACTAACAACTGTTTGATAAGTTTATCAAACAGTTGTTACTTTATTAAACAGTTGTTTTTATATTTATCCCGGTGTTCGATTATTTGGTGAGTGCCTGAAGTTTTCTTGGTACTTTATTGTGCTTTCCATTGTCTCCTTCCTAGGCCTGAGAGAATGGCTGGCTCATATTTTCCCACTTTCTAACCTGATGCCTTAATCAGTACCTAAAATGAGCTCAGTCCAGTTAGTTTATCAGATGAACTTTATAAAGAACTAGACAACTGATGCTCTGCTATGTCATCATCCCATAGATATTTCCTTACCTGAACAGAGAAACAAAATGAGCACAAGTGAGCAAAAAAGCAAGGGAGTGGGAGTGACTTTTGATTTCCTGCCAGCTTCCCTATTGAGTTTCCTTGTAGAAAGCTGGCATAGAGCATCAGAAATCTCCCTCCCTCCCCCTAATTTCTTTCTTTCTTCCTTCCTTCCTTCCTTCCTTCCTTCCTTCCTTCCTTCCTTCCTTCCTTCCTTCCTTCCTTCCTTCCTTCCTTCCTTCCTTCCTTCTCTTTAATACCTACCAACTCCCCCATTTATTTTGCTTGTGGGAAGTTTGCAAGGAGAGCATCAATGGGGGAGCCACCAGGAAGTTGTAAGTCCAAAGCCATCAGGCAGGTAAGTGGCTGCTGCTAGGGAGGAACTTTTTTTTTTTTTTTTACAAAGGAAAGATGTGGGGATTCGACTCAGTTCATGATGTAAGTGGCTGGAAGATCTCTCTAGTGATTCTTTTTAAAGTTGAATATAATTATAGCAAGGGTAAGCTTTTTTGAAGAAGAAAGATATATTCCCTGTTTTTTTTATTTTCATGACAAAACCATATTGTAAAATTAATTGATTGAGATCCAATTAATTTTAATTATGCAATATGTCATATTGGTCTAACTTAATTATATGAAATATAAAAATGTAGATAGATTAGGCTAATGGTCTATTTAGACCAACATTCTGTATCACTAGCAAAATTAGCATCAAGAAATTCACAGACATGGGCAGAAGGGTGATAGGCTTCTTCTATAGCTCTAGCAACTAACATCTAAGGCATGCTGCTTATGATTCTGGTAGAAGCAAAAAGACATTAAGACTAATGGCCATTAATGGACTATTTTCTAATTCATTTTATGTATTTGTTAATCAAATTTATATAGCCACTTATCTCAGATAACACTACTCTGGGCAGTGTACAACATAAATTTACTTATTTACTTACTGACCCTAAACTTCAAAAATATTCAGTCCAAAGACTCTGAGTGGTTTACAGAAACCAGTAAAGAATAAAGATTAAAAATCATGAACAACAGAGCAGTAGGAACAGCAACCCATAAGCAGCTACTCCAGTATAATCTGTCTCATTCTCCCGTGCCTTCCTAAAAAACTCAATTATAACAGGTCTTCAAAAGCTTAGTGATTAGGGATAATGACAATATGAATATTATTTCTGGAGAGAGAAAAATATACATATCTTTCATACTATGCATAATTTTACATACCCCAATGTCTTTTCTTTCTGTTATTCCACACTCCAGATACTGCAGCCACTCCTCATAGAAGAGTTGCTGTAGCCCTTAATCTTTTCAATTACTCTTTAAAAACCCATATCAGCCTACGATTTGAATTTCTATAATAATCAGGGATATCTGCAGGGAGATCAACAGAGTCAAGATGATAGTCACAATAAGATGGTCAAAGTTCCACCCTTTTTTACTTGTATCACAGATGATAAAAAGGGGCAAGACATTGATCATGGAGTCACAACAGTCATTTTGATGTTTGATCTTCCTTCCTATGGACGCTCTAATAATGTTATTACTGTAGTGATAGTTTTATTTCAGATTCATTCTGAAAGTTTTGAAGAAGATGTCTTCCCATTTCTCCTCCTCCTAACTGACTCCTTTTTACTTTGCTTTAAGATGCTTTGGATAGCGATATGGGCAGCATATAAATTTTATAAATAAATAAAATGAACTTCTTCCAGCAGCTGCACATTTCACATTTATACCAAATGACACTAAGATCCATTTCCTACATGAGTTACTGCCATCTTCAGATCCCATTAATTAATAACAGAAAGAGACTTCCAGTGAAGATATGGCTGACACCTGACACACCCAGAGAAGCTCCTCTCTCTGGACTGACAGGCTTTCCTTTCATTTATCTGACTCTCCTGAGTTAGGGAGAGCCCTAGAATTCTCCACAAGATCTTCTGAAAATAGCAACGGTCTGCAAGCAGTTTTATAAGCTGCGCTTCTTAATCAATTCATGAGAGTATTATCTTTACTTGTTAAAAGAGGATCTCTTTAGGTACAGCTTATTATTCCTTTTTGAAGCTCGGCACTATTTTTGAGACTCCTTTATTGCTAAATGACAAGGAAGAGGGTTTGCTGGAGGCACTCAAAATAGGGAAGCATGGAGTATTTTTTCTTTTGAAATTTGATGAAAAAAACATAAGGATAAAAGTTGTGGTCTTATCTTACTATTTTTTAAATAATCTGTAGCCCTATATTGTTTGGTGTGGGTGGTTGAAATTTTCCAATTTTCATGAACTCTGGCTAGAAAAAGGAAAAACAAACAAACAAATAAATAAAATTCTTTGACCACTAGAGGGAGCTACGAAGATGTTTAACTCTTTCAAATCTTTGAAAGGTCCATACATATAAAATCATTTACAACATAAATCAAATGATACAAATCACATAGATGATATTAAAGAAGAACAAGAGACACAATTAGGTGTAGAAAATTATCCACCCATTGTGATAACTCCAAAAATACTGGACAATGCAAATAACTCAACTGTATCTTTGGAATATAAATCTGACAAATCTAGCTTTTATTATGATGATGGTTTGAATATAACCCTCCCAGCGCAATTGAAACAAGAGTGTCAAGTAAATTCACAATTTTTAAGAGATCGAGTTTGGGATTTTATGGATACTAATGAAGTCGAGAATCTTTTGAGGAAAAAAAGATACGATAGACATCTCAGAGAAGATTTTATTCTACGAGGAAGTGCTTCAGGTTAACCTAATGTCATGGTTCCGATAGTTCCTACAATATTAACAGAACAAATTTGAGATTCCTTTTCCATGGATATTAACAAAACTGAAAATTTATTGAATAAAAGAGATTTGATAGATACTCCTGAGAGGAAAAAGATCTCATTCTATCAAGATAGGTTGGAGGGAGTGGCTTAAATTTAATGACTTAATTAGTTAGGAAGGATTTTTTATAAGTTTGATATATGTATTGAAAGAAAGCTTTAAGTTAGTTTTGTATTTATAAAATGACTTTGCAAATGTATGTTCTCTGTCCTTTTAAGTAATGTTGAATAATTCCCAAAGTTTGTAAAATACTATTGATCAAGTTTGAAAATATGAGAAGAAAAAGATTTATTCCATGAGGAATAAATTATATATTATATAATTATATATAATATTTGAGTAAATTTTAAAGTTTGTAAAATATCAGAACTAGAAAAAGTGTTTTTTTCCTTTAAAGGTTAAAAAAATTGAAACAATATAAGGGAATTTTTTAAATATAAATTATAATAAATATTAATGAGTAAACAGAAGCATAGATTAGAAGGAGAAGGAAATTGATTCTTTTATCCAAAGAAGAGAATATATTTAACTTTGTTTCTATTTGGAAATTGCTTCTGGATTTTGTGCTTGCAATGAAAAAAAAAATGAAACTTTGATTTTGTTTTTGCTAATTAGATAGGTTTGTTGCTATAGAAATGGCTAGTGTATATTATCGTGTAAAAGTAAAAAGTTGAGGTTATAATGTTATCTTCTAATGTGCTAAAGAAAGTTGGAAGTCAGTGCCTTTTTCTTTCCTTTCCCTCTCTCTTTACACTATGTTTTTTTTCTTTTTCCTTCCCCCTACTCCCAGCTTTCTATTACTTTCTTGAATTTCTCTTTGTATTTTATATTTTGATAAACTAATAAAGATGTATTTAAAAAAATAATAATAGAAAGAGACCCAAACATGCAGCATAGAGTTACTTGCTCAAAAGATAGGAAGCTGTTTTTACTTCTAGTTAAATTTATTCTATATGCTTGCTTTCAGGTTTTGAAACACATTGTTATTCTAATGCAGACATGTCAAACCTGTGACGTCACGTGATGTCACGCAACGTATCGAGACGGTTTTGCCATTGCTGGCAATAGGGTGGGCGTGACTTCCGCATGACGTGTCCGGCCTGCGGGCCGGCAGTTTGACACCCCTGCTCTAATGCTATTTATAAAGATCCAAGGAGCATCCCAGTTTGATGGCACATTATCAGTCACTCAAAATCTCTTACTAATCATATGGGAACATAGTGTCTAACAGTAACTTTTAATGGTTTTCCTTAAGAACATTCTCTGTGTTCTTTCAGTTTGACAGATTAAAAGTGTACTTCTTGTGAAGTTAGCTCCCACATGGTTTTCCTGGTTATAACTAAGAATGAAAGATTTTTAAAGGAAATAAATTTACTAATATCTTTATTCCTCCTTTACTTCCAGTGTTTGCTGGTATGTTTTAATTTTGCATGATGACATCCATCTCAGTTTACAAAGTTACTGGGCTTTTTATGCAGCAAATGTGGGCTGAAGTCTAGTATCCTGTAAATACAGTGCATTTAGAAAGTATTCAGACCCCCTTCACTCTTGTCAGTTTTGTTATGCTGCACAGCCTGATTCTTCAGTTGTTGAAATTCATTTTTTTTCCTATTAATCTACACTCAGTACCCCATAATGATAAAGTGAAAACAGAATTTTAGAAATATCTGTAAATTTATTAAAAAGAAAAAAAACTGAAATATCACATTGGTATAAGTATTCCGACTCTTCACTTAGTACTTTGTTGAAGCACTTTTGGCAGCAATTACAGCCTTTTGGGCAGGGGTCTTCAAACTTGGCCCTTTTATGACTTGTGGACTTCAACTCCCAGAATTCTTCAGCCAGGCACGCTGGCTAAGGAATTCTGGGAGTTGAAGTCCACAAGTCATAAAAGGGCCAAGTTTGAAGACCCCTGCTTTTGGGTATGACTCAACAAGCTTTGCATACCTGGATTGGGGGATTTTCTGCCATTCTTCCTTGCAAATCCTCTCATGCTCAGTCAGGTTGGATGGCGATCATCAGTGGACAGCCATTTTCAGACCCCTCCAGAGATGTTCAAGTCAAGGCTGTGGCTGGGCCATTCTAGGACATTCACAAAGTTGTCCCTAAGCCACTCCTGTGTTGTCTTGACTGTGTGCTTAGGATCGTTGTCATGTTGGAAAGTGAACCTTCTCACAGTCTGAGAGTCCTTCAGGTGCTTTTCTGAAAACTCCAAGTGGGTTTTCATGCGTTTTGCACTGAGGAGAAGCTTCCATCTAGCCACCCTGCCATAAAGCCTAAATTGGTGGAAGGCTGCAGTGATGGTTGTCCTTCTGGAACTCAGACCCATTCCACACAGGATCTCTGGAACTCAGTCAAAGTGACCATCAATTCTAGGTCACTTCTTTTACTAAGGCCCTTTCCCCCGATTGCTCATTTTGACTGGGCGACCAGCTTTTGGACGAATCCTGGTTGTGCTAAACTTCTTCCATTTGAGAATTATGGAGGTCACTGTGCTCTTAGGAACCTTCAGTGCAGCATAAATATTATCGTAGCATTCCCTAGATCTGTGCCTTGCAAAAATCCTGTCTCTGAGCTCTGCAGGCAGTTCTTTTAACTGCATGGCTTTTGCTCTGGTATAGTATGCATTATCAGCTGTGAGGCCTTCTAAAGAGAGGCATGTGCCTTTCCAAATCATGTCCAATCAATTTAATTTTCTACAGGTGGACTCCGATCAAGGTGTAGAAACATGTCAGCAATGATCAAGAGAAATGGGAGGCAAAGGGTCTGAATATTTATGCCAATGTGATATTTCAGTTTTTTCTTTTTAATAAATTTACAGATATTTCTAAAATTCTGTTTTCACATTGTCATTATGGGGTACTGAGTGTAGATTAATGAGAATGAAATGAATTTCAACAACTGTAGAATCAGGCTGCAGCATAACAAAATTGACAAAAGTGAAGGGGATCTAAATACTTTCTGAATGCACTGTATATATTCAATCAAGTACTATAGACAAAATCCAAGATTTACAATTAATTTCCATTTCAAACTTTTATTCAACATAGAAGAATTAGGAATGATGACGTGAGAACAGATAGAACAATAAAGTCTAGGCTTCAGTTCTGTTGTACTCCTTCATTTGAGCCAGTTTGGTCTAGTGATTAAGGTACCAGGCTAGAAAGTGGGACACTATGAGTTAAAGTTCCATCTTACCCTGTCTAGGTGACTTTGGGCCAGTCACTCTCACTCAGCCCAACCTACCTCACAGGGTTGTTGCAATGGGGAAACTATATAACTGAGAGCAGGATCTTGTACATGTGGATCCTCTTGCATTTTGATGATGTAACAAGTCTATCTTTTGGCTAGCATGATTTTGGCTGTTTTGCAAATAGGAATAATTCTTACATGCAGTATTTCTTAACTACAAACTTGATCTAGTGAGTTATCTGAATAGCAATTTTAAGCTGAATGGTTGAAGAGGTCCATTATTTCTTCTGTTACAGCTGCTGGCATAAAGATTACCAAGTCTCTGTATATCCCCACAAATACCTTACTTTAAATTTTAGTATCACCAAACCACCAAGCTAATATATAGTAAATCCTGTCCTAATTACTACTATTATAGCATGACATATTGCATGATAGCAGAAGATGCTACATGTCACAAGTGGGGATCCCATCTCACTTCCCCTCGCCCGATAACTGACTATTACAAAATACCATTCTTATATCCATTCCTGTTTCCCCCCCTGAAATCCTGTAATTTCTCCATTAAGATACTGTAAATATCACTGGTCGCATTAAGAAAGTGGAAGATATATATTTGTATTTCATCTTGCCAGCTAGAATTTATTTCTAGGGTAAAGTAAAGTTCAATAATGTATAAAATTGATTTTGTTCCAGATATGCAGCACATGCTTTCATTATTCAACTTGATACTTTTATCTGATATGATTTTATTCATGCTTTGTTTTCTTTTTGTTTTGAAGTACATTTGAGTGCTCTGAATATTCTGAATGCTACATTAATAGAATATTTTGGAATCACATTTCCATGTACATCACAATCCAGAAGAGCTTCAAAATTCTAAGAATTCTACTCAGTTCTGTTTTTATTTTATTTTATTTTATTTTATTTATTTTATTTTAGATATTCTTTTTGAATATATATAATATAACATAATTTTACTGGCACTGTCATTTCTTCTCTTGCCCTCAGTATGTTACAGAACACCATACATGGATTTAATTGTTTATAAATTTGATTCTTTTGAGCTTTCTGAAATAATTGTTGGGAAAACAGTGCATAGCAGATCTCATTCCCCAATTCCTCCAGACAATTAAAAACTTCTTACGAATTTGGCACATTTGTTTTGCTAGAATTGTATATTACCCAGAAAGTTTGATGCATGTTATTTGTCCTTTATCATAGACCTTTGCCCATAGATCCAAAGTTTACTCTCATAAACAAAGAGATTCCAAACAGATTCATTTATTTCTTACCTGGCTGAACCAACATCAGCACGAAGAAGAATCTTATAAGATGGCACATGGTCTTCATGTTTGAAAATTGTCTGAAAACTGTTAATTGAGATCACATCCCTTAATTCATGCTGCCCAATCACTAAAATCAGTTGAAAAAGAAAGAATTTAAGCATTTAACTGGATGCCGATCCAGGCTATTGGTGAACAATTCAAATTTCTTTGGATGCTTTACAGAATAGTGCCTTGATAAAATGACATTATCTACATTTTTGCAGATGAACAGAAATCAAATGTCCTGTCCTTTTTTCCTTCATAAATGCCTGATTTTATATTATGCAATGATTTAATGAAATAAAATAAACTTATAAAAAGATTATTCTTAGAACTGAAGAAGCTTCTTGAATGAGAAGCGAAATGTCTTCAAGGAAAAAAAAAAGCCCAGTTGCCTTTTGAAAAAGCACCTTTGGGACATTATTCTGTTAGAAATCATAAATTACTGTTTGAATTTACAGTACTTACCAAAGAGATGGAATATTTATGCTACTTCAGTTTAGATTTCCTTAAACATTCATTCAGTGTTTTAAACTAATAGTTAAATCTGAAGTCTGACTCATTATATCACACTGATCTAAGCTATTCTGTACTTTAGCAAGATAACTCCCTTGTATGAGAGGAAGAGAACATGATGCTGAACTGAGATACTTCAGGTTTCTTAATTACTAAAATTGCTTTGAAAAGATTAAAGGGGACTAAAATTGGTTTCTCTATTCCACAGATTTAAAAGAGATGTCAACATTTAATCGCATTCTCCAAATTCCCTTCTAGAACATTTTCCTGGGCAGGGAAAAGTAGGTGGGGGTTAGCTGTGTCTGTTAAAAACATGAATAGAAAATTTAAAAATTAGCACATATTCATCTCTTAATCTTTACTTATTGTTTCCTTTCTTTTCCATCTAGGATTATACATTGATATGATTAAAATAATTATCTCTTTGTATACATGGGTCACCTCAATACAAATAAATAGTTTTGTGTAGATTGTTAAATTAGCACATTCATTTTAAAGAGTCAGGCTTTTCAGGCATTAAGCTTTGTAGGTGTAAATTCTTACTTCACAATCTGATGAGAATGCCATCACATGCACACTGGTAAAAGCAATAGTCGATTGCCCTTGTTCAGTTAACTAAACACAGCATTTCATGATTGACCTAATAGTAAATGTAATGGTCAATGAAGAGAGAGATGAGGTGATATATGATGGAATGCAAACCAAAACCAAAAGCAAAACTACTTGAACACGCTGCCATTAACATCTGCTGAGCATATCTGTCTTTCCATGTTACCATGCATCAATGGGTAAAGGAACAACTATGCATGCATGTAGCCTCAGGCTAACAAGGAAGGATGTCAAAATCGTGTTCCCATATGTATATATGTGGGAAGATCTGGAATGAGTTTGAGCAAGTGACCCCAGATGTCTTGGACATTGGTCTCTGCATTGTATGCTGAACTTGTGCCCCTTTATATTCAGTCAAGGAAGAGAAAGTAGCCAAGGAGGCAGTGGTGGGATTCAACAAGTTTGCACCACTTCAGCAGAACCGGTAACTAATTTTTTGTTGCCCAGGCCCAGAATGGACTTCCGGAAGCGGCATCTACACAGAGAACCGGTTGTTCACATATTTGAATCCCACCACTGCAAGGAGGTAACCTGTGGTTGGTTCCATTTTGTGATGTTGATCACTTTGAAGAAAGGGGTAGTGCCTTCACTCTTAAAAAAGGCAAAGATGTACCCCTTTCCTAACCCCCTTCCACAGCTGTCCCTAGACCTAACAGTTTTAGATAATTAGTGCCCCATCTGCTATGTATTCTTCTTAGAGGATATGTAGATGATTGTCAGCTGCCACCTTATGCTTGCTGTGCTTCACTGTTATGCAGTGACAGACTGTCATGAACTGTGGGGATGTAGAATGAAGGGAGAAATCAAAAGTAGAAGCTGTGTCTCCTCAAGATGCTGCCCCATCTTGGTCATCTAGATCATCCACCTAGAAGAAGGAGGGAGATGCATACCAAACTGCGCTTGGACTGACCATTATGAAAACATATTGTGTGGACTTGATTGGTTATACTGTAGTGCGCAATGAGTGACGGCTAAGTGGGGGGGGGGAATAGAACTTTTGGTATGTGATTCTCAGTTCTGGCTATGCACTACTGCAATACTTGATCTCTAATAAACTATACCTTTTTCAACAAATGGAGCCAACAAACATTTTTATTTAGAGGTTTAAGTTGTGGCAAGTCCGACAATGATAGTCACACCAGGGAACCCTAGAAAAGGTGGATTATTTAAACCTGTTTCAACTTCAGGCCAGGGTTTATAAGGAGACAATCTTGTTGCACTTTTTGATAGCCTGTGATGAAACAGGGATGGAGATGATATCACTGTATTCATTGATCTCTCAACAGTTTTGATATTAGTATTTTTTTGTGGGGGGGAACATTTAATTTTTCTTTTGTCCTTCTTTTGGGGCTGGTTCAACTCAGTGTTGATTGAGGGTTGCCATGGATTCAACTCTTTCTCCCTTCTTACTGAACATACACACGAAACTACTGGATGAGGTGATCCACCAATTTGCAGTTCAGCATCAGCATGCTGATGACATCCAATTATATCTTTCAGTCCCAGGCTAGCAAGCAAGGTTGTCAAGATTCTACCCAATATCTGGGGGTTGGGTAGGCCTAGATGGGGAGGAAGGGTGTCCAACTCAATCCTATTGAGTGGCTAGATATTAAGGCCAGATGGTCTCAAGAATATTCCATCTTTATCTTTGGCTGGGGTTGCCTTACCCATGCATGGTGTGTGTGTGTGTGTGTACAATTTGGAGGTCTTTTTGGATTAACAGCTCCTGCTTGATGAGCAAGTGACAGCTGTGACCATCTGCTGCACCATTGTGCTCTTTCCTGGATAATGAGGCCCTTCAGACAATCATGTATGCTCTATGACCTCACAATTTGACTACTGCAATGCATTCTTTATGAGGCTGCCCTTGAAGATCACTCAAAATGTTCAAGAGGATCAGAATGCAATGGCATGAGGAGTTATGGACATGCCAGGGTACGGACATGGACATGTTATGGACATGCCTTGGACTAAGGTGAGGTGAACCTTGCTGAATTGGTATGTGTTCTGAGTTGGTCTGGCAGATTTGCTATGTTTTTTTTTAATTTCTTCTTTCTTTTCAAACATAATTCTGTTGCATAGTTTTGTTCTTGTTATATTATTTTTATTCTGTTTATTTTATTGTGAGTCACCAAGGGTGGCTTTGTAGATGGAGATCACCAAACCAAATAAAATAAATACTTTTTTATGTGTGTAATGCTTAAGTTACTGTTATTCATAATGGTTTTTGTATTTATTTATTTATTTAGCGTATGACAATTATTTTTGTAGATTAACAGAGATTCTCTGGGTTCTGTGTGCCTCATGAACATTTCATTACTACATAAGGTCCTGAACAGTATTACTGTTGAAGGTTTGTGAATTATCTGCCAATAACTGCCAATAAAGATGATCAGGGGACTGGAAGCTAAAACATATAAGGAATGGTTGCTGGAATTGGGAATGTCTAGTCCAGAGGTAGGCAACCTTGGCTCTTTTATGACTCGTGGACTTCAACTCCCAGAATTCCTGAGCCAGCATAAAAGAGTCAAGACTGCCTACCCCTGGTCTAGTCTAATGAAGAGAAGGACGAGGGGTGACATGATAGCAGTGTTCCAATATCTCAGGGGTTGCCACAAAGAAGAGGGAGTCAAGCTATTCTCCAAAGCACCTGAAGGCAGGACAAGAAGCAACGGACGGAAACTAACCAAAGAGATAAGCAACCTAGAACTAAGGAGAAATTTTCTAATAGTTAGAACAATCAATCAGTGGAACACCCTGCCTCCAAAAGCTGTGAATGCTCCAACACTGGAAGTTTTTAAGAAGAGACTGGACAGCCATTTGTCTGAAATGGTATAGGGTTTCCTGCCTGAGCAGGGGGTTTTACTAGATGACCTTCAAAGTCCCTTCCAACTTTTTATTATTATTATTATTATTATTATTATTATTATTATTATTATTATTATTATTATTATTATTATTATTATTATTATTATTATTATTATTATTATTATTATTATTATTATTATTATTATTGTTGTTGTTGTTGTTGTTGTTGTTGTTGTTATTGTTGTTATTGTTGTTACTTCTACCACATGCTATTGACTGAGGCAATGCTATGCTTCAGCTGCAACTATCTAATCTCTGAACTAAGTGAACGAGGGAGCTGGAAGATGTGTTCTTCAGTGGGTAGCTTGAAGTTTGTTTATCTGTATCAGAAGCATCACAATTAAAATATGTCATACTATATGACATAAAATTTAAAATATAAAATACAAGATTAAAATATGTACAAGTTAAACATATCTTGCCCAGAAACTAGCAACATTAAATGTGGTTATACATATTTGTTGTCTGCATGTCACCACAATAGCAAAGGGCAGAAGCCACTGGATAGCCTCATTTGTTCAGAGTGTCTCTGGATCTTGTTGTACCCTTGCACAGCCTATTCAATGATTTCCATACTTCCCAGCTTTCACGAGACCCAGGTGCCAGCTCCTCCATTGGATCCATCCAGTGTTGGTTCTTTGCAGCTTTTCATAGGCCAACTCTGCTTCCAAATTCTTCAAAGTCTTCCATTGTCCTAAGGATGTTTTTCCTGGATTTTAATCTCTGATGAGTTGGTTGTAGGCCATAGTTGCTTGAAGGAAAAGTGAGTGAATGAGTGAATAAATGAGATAAATGAGATAGAAAATAAACAGACAGCTAGATGAGAGAGATAGATGAGAGAGAGAGAGAGAGAGAGAGACAGACAGACAGACAGACAGACAGACAGACAGACAGACAGACAGACAGACAGACAGACAGACAATAGAATTTTATATCACAAGCATTTGCCAGTTTTAGAGAAATATAGTGTAGAAGGCATCTTCAACATTTTCCCGGATATTTCCTTCTGGTTTTGAATAGTGTGCAAGTTCAAAGAAATGTATTGTCAAAAAAAGATCAGGACGTGGATGTGGCCAAAACAAAAATGAATTGTGAATTAATGATTTGTAAATCTATTTGATAGGCAGGAATTTGGAACTCAAAGTTAGGTTCAGTGACATGTATCCAACTGACTGAACCATGGTTTACTCCCAAAATTCAATCTTCTGCATTGACATGATATATTGAAACCATAAAGAAAGCATTCACCTGAGTTGTCATAGGCTACTCATTTTGTCAGTCAGCATTTCATGTGAACATAGCTACCTAGCTTTATTGTGTTTGACAGAGGAAACTTCGCAAGAGCTGATTTTTTATTTCACTTCTTACCAATAAATCAAAGATAATAATATAACCACTACAGTTCTGAATATAAAGGTTTAATATTAAATGCAGTGTCAAAATTTAGCATTAAATCACAAAATTACAATAGAACATCAACATTTAAAATGGTTGTTGATAACTAGAATGAAATTATGATATCAATCAATAGCAGTTGACCTATCCAGTACTGAGAACTGCCAATTTACTATCAGATATTAGGTGATAGTAGGTGATCATGTAGGAGGAGAAATATTCAGTTATTGACATTTTAGCTCTAATGCACTTGTGCCTAATCCTAGAAATCATGTTAGCAGAGTAATCCTTTTTTATGGGAAGGAGAGAGATGAACATCTACAAATATGAAGATCCATGAGAATATTTATAGGCAATCTTGATGCAAATAGCTTCCATAAAAGCTATAACTGAAAATAGATCCGTACTTTTATATCCATTAGGGAACCTCTGCCCAGACAATGCAGTATCAAAATATACAACACCTTGAAAATTCACTGCCACATTTTCCAATAACATTTTGAAAAGGCCAAATGCATAAGAGACCTAAGCATTCTCCACCAGCCTTAGTACATGCAGCAGAAGTCCGAATGGGATCAGAGAAACCTGTAGAAAAGATGTTAAATTCCAATAAGAATTTAAAATTTAAAATTCTTTTTGGGAAATTCCAATAAGAATTAAAACAATTGTCTCATATGAAAGAATCCTTTCAGGCTTCTTTAAAGACTATACTGGTCCAGTATTTTTTTTTCAACCATGTCTATATAGAATTTCCAAGACACTTAGAAACTGGATGTAATATTAGTTATTTTATCACAAATGATATTGTCTCTGCATGTGACAACTGCCCTTCTTGGTCTTTGGTTAATGTGAATATCCATTCACCAACTCCATTTTTAATCTGGTCTAGGTGGCCCTTAATTCTAATACTTGCAAATAAAATTATATAGCCTATAAATACTGCAAACCACTCAATGTCACATGAACATCTTACTTGGATCAAGCAGAAAAATCAGCAACAAAAGGAGAACTAAGTGATGTCTGATGGTCTTCATAGGTGGAAATCAGGTGCAAATTCTGTAATAACTAAAAGTATGCAGTTGATTTAACTTATGCTCCAGTGGTGGCATCACTGAAAGCACCTTTTTAATTAATACAAATCTTTTTTAAAGAAAAAAAAGAAATAAAAGATAATTAAACTGGTTGGTACTCTTAACTTCTTTATAGTTAATAGACCTTAGGCTGTAATCTTGGATATCAAATTTAAATTAACTAATGCTAAGGCCTAAGTTAAGTTGAGTTAGAATTTAAATCATCTATAGAGATAAGAAGGATCTGGATGAAATTTATTAACATCACATTGCTCAAATCGGTATACAAACCAAAAAGTAACTTATCTAAAAATCTATAAATTTTGTGATGGAATTAATGAAAAAATAAGCACCAACAATATATTAGGGAAAAGTATGCAATTATTTTATATTGCTTAAAATGATTCCATTTTTCACCTGATGTTGACAAATTTGCAGGAAAATAAGTTCATCATGTGAATGAAGTATACCAAATCCATGAAAATACATGCAGATATATTGAGATATATTTGTTTGAAATATAATCTTTTTAAAAAGACAAATGCTTTCTTTTTCTAATTTGCATAGAATGAGATTTTTTTCAACATTTTAAAAGTGAACTCTTACTAGTTTTTTTTGCATAAAATATAAATGAATGTTAAAACAACTAACACAATGGCCAGAACATCATACACCAACTACTCAAGATGAGGTCCTGTCAACAATATAATAGAATAAATGTAAAACTGAAAAAGCCTTTAGCCATCAAGATCTGTCCTCCAAACCTCCAAGTTATGTTTGGGATAGATTAATGATAAGAAGATCACAAGAGTCACTTTGATTTTAGGGCAGCATGGAATTTTCTATATATAAAAAATCTTTATTTTGCATTTTGGAGGGGCTATTGTGGTGCCACTTGTTTTTGCACACTAGATCCCTGGGGAAATAAATCAGGACTGGAATTATATGGAAGCCCACTATGAAAAATCCAATCCTTCCATTCCGTCACAGGTAAATGACAAACTGACCTGAATTATCTTATTCTTCCTCAGTCATTCACTTTCACCAAATGTGATCTGCCTCAAATACAAAAGTGGCTGTTATCTAAGTTATTTACCGAAAATATGGGAAGCCTCAATTAGTTTCTTTCTTCTGCTCTTCAGTCTTTTAAACACCTGTTATTCTATATTCCTCTTTCATGGAACTATTTATAGTGAGTTAATCTTTCATTTTGCTAGCCTGTCTGGATAGCCACATCATGTGATGCTAAGCTGAGTCATCTCACATTTCTTAAACTATTGTTTTAAATCCTTTTAACATGTCAGATTTAAGTACCAAGTCCTTGCATTCTTATCTTCCTATCTACAACTGTTTTAAAAGTAAAACAGCTTTCAACATTCTGTGCCTTCTTATCTACTTGTTATAATTTACTTTTGAGACAGGATTAAATTTTAATATGTTTCCTTTTGAAGTCTCAGCATCTGTTGTGTTTCCCCATCACGATCACTGCCAATATTGGTTATCTGTCATCATCATATATTTCCAGAAGACACTGTCTCCTCCATTAAAATCTTGGACTTTGATTAAACTTTCGACATCCACCAACAGGAAGGAATATAGAGCAGAAGTCTAATTATACAGAAAGAAGAGGAAGAATTAAGTCTTCAGTTTTGTACAATGTACCTATGTGGCAAGAAGAATACATTTTTAGCCAGCAGACCAGATAGCGTTTTCTTCACCCCATTTGCTAAACACACACAAACCTGTTTCTCTGTGTGTGTAGTTTTTATTGTTTTTTATGTAAGTAAAAAGCAGCAGTAAAGAAAAATATGAAGAAATAGAAATAAGAAAAAGGAAGTGTAAAAAGCAAAGTAGAATAATAAAGAAAGAAAAAATAGTTAAAGAAACAAGAAAATATACAGAACTTCCAATCTTATTTTCAACAATTATAAACAAACTCATTATCCCTGCTCCTGCTTGGTATTTACAAGAATTAATTAGTCCTTTTTCAATTATTAAAATCATAAATCATCATTTTACTTTTATCCATTTTCAGCAAAAAGTCCATAAAAGGTTCCTAGTCTTTTATAAAAGTACTTATTGTTTCATTCCTGGTGAGTCAGTTTTGCTATTTCTGTCAGTTTCTTTTTCCTTTTGTTAATTAGTACAGACAGTAAAAAATATTTTCAAACCGCAAAATAACAAAATGAACTAGATTCTCTTTTTAGCTGTTGCATTTTTATTATCACAGAACATGGAACATTAAATTTCATTGTTCGTTGAGTTAATAGTAATTAAAATATATAAATATAAAATATATAAAGGACCTGTTAATTTTAGGACTGACAAATTAATTGAAGAACAAAAGAGCTTTGAAAAATCATAGTTTACTCGACAATGAAAGATAACTGACTTAAATCTGGGGTCAGGGTTTTTCTAATATATTAGCGCCTCTGTGCATTATCTCCATGGATAGAAATAATGAATATGGATACTTAATAGACTTGTTAATATCTCTTTGAAAATCACATATGGATTCATAATTACACACCTCTGTCTGTCTGTATGCATAAAGTTTACACAAGTTTCCAGGAATGAACTTGAGATCTTGCTGTTTGCAAAGCCTAGCACTGGAACAGAAAACCTGTTGAATAAAGGGACAGTAAACTTGTTTGCAATACCAATGTTCTATGAATTTCTGAGATTTTTGTGCATTAAAATCTAATCAGTGTGGAAAGATCAAACCTGATTGCAGAAAACTTGGAAAAAGCTAATACATCTTTTCTAGGAAGGGAGTTCTAAAACCAGGGATTATTACAGCAAAGGTTGTATCCAGCATTTACACCAATCTCAATTTGTCTGATGACTCATTCAATATTAATATGGTTTGAATATTTAATGTATAAGCAGAATAATGTAGAAGAAAATTGTTCAGATATCCTAACCTTAAGCCCTTTAAAAAGAAATAGGTGCCTGTTATATTGTGTCACTGTAGTTCAGCGTCGGCAGTAGAAAAATAGAGATACTGATAGAGGACCTATAGAATATGGTCTATAAAGTACAGAATACACTGTTAATATTCCCTTCAAGGGCAATCTCTTTAAGTGAGTCAAAATAGTTAAACTTTATTTTAACATAATCAATTTATAACATTATATGTTTTATTGTCTTTTAAATGCTGTTAAAGTTGAACACATATGAAACTACAAAATGGGCAGGATATATGATAGATTCATACTGTATAGAAGCCCATTGCAGTATAGAAGCCAGTGCTTTTCAACTCTGGGAATTCTGGAAGTTGAAGTTCACTCCTCTCAAAGTTGCCAAGTTTGAAAAACATTGATTTAGGTCATTAACTCCAACAGCTTAATCAATACATGAATCCAAATCAATATACTCCAGACAGAAGGCTATCTAGCCTCTGTTTGAACATATGCAATGAAAGTGAGACTACCATCTTCCTGGGTAACAGCATAGAAACATAAGAAAGCAAGTAAGCAAGAAAGAAAGAATAGTGCAGTGGACCATATGATGAGATTCAGATGAGATTCTTAGAGAAAGGAGTTTCTTAACAATGGTAACACAGATGTGATGTCTAAAGTTGAAGAAAGGAACCTGGCCTCTAGTTTCATTTATATACATTAATGCATTCCATCCTTTTTATTTTGAAGGTCCAGCAAGGTTTGACCTCCAATGTATCAGAGTGCTTCCTCAAAAAGAGCAAAATATAAAAGTTCCTGGAACACCTTATCTACCTTTTTAAATTATCTAAGAATGCTTAAGTAATTTTACAATTGTTTTTCCCATTAAAAACAAGGATTATTGAGTAAATATATGGCTCTTATTATTCAGTATTCTAGCGCCATAAATTAAAGCTTCCTATTCATACTACACTGAGCATGAACAGAAAAGAAGGCCATGTACTGCTATTACAAAACTGTACTTAAAGATGGATGGATAGATTTAATTATAGTTTATATACCTTTATATAAATATATATCTCATATGATTTATATTTTACTTTCAAGGAAATAAAAAGTTAAATCTCCCAATGGACATGTCCTAGTCATATATTTAACATTGCCTTCTCTCTCTCTTTTTTTTTTTGGTGAATCCAGTGAGTTAAAGAATATTCCTCCAGATTCCAGCAGAACAAGACAGTTTTTACATGTTTTCTGAAGCTTGGGGGGGATGAAGATCCACGAGGAAGGAATTCCAGATAATGGGGTATAGATAGTCCTCGATTTATGACCATAACTGAGCCCACAATTTTGGTCATAAGTCATGAATATAGTAAAGCATCACATGACTGTGTCCAATTTAACATTTTTTTTTGCTGCTGCCATTAAGCAAATATCAAAGTGATTAAGTGAATGCCACAGTTGTTAAGTGACCCCATTCTTCACTATGACGCTGTTTTTGCCAGTAACTTGAAATAAATACCAGTTTCCAGCAAAACAGTTGTAAACAGTGGTCAGATAACTGCCCGACACTGCAAATGGCTTTAAATGTACGTCAGTTGCCAAGCTCCCAAAATGTGGTCATGTGATTGTGCGGGGGAAGGGTGGATGCTAGAACTTCAAATTTGGGTCACAAGTTCCTTTTTGGGGGTCCATTATAACTTTAAATGGTAATTAAATGACCGGTCATAAATTGATAGGAAAAAAAATGCTCTGAGGCAAGGATGATAGACTTGCAGGGACAGGTCTTGGAAATAATTGTCTATATCAAAGTTTAATGAAGGGATAAATACCAAAGGAGAGAGGAGAAAAAAAGATAGGGAGAAAATAAGGGAGGGGGATGTCCTGTTTCCTGGAAATATTGCTTTACATTGGGCTCTGTAGTTGGTGAATGGAGTTATCAAAAAAAAAGGGGGGGGGGTTCCAAGTGAAAAGGGGAGGAACTGAAAAAGGAAATTGTATTGAAGTTCAGGAGAAATCCCTCCCTCCATATGTGTGTGTGTGTGTGTGTGTGTGTGTGCGTGCGTGTATGAAAGAGAGAGAGAGATTCCAAATACAGAAATTTAATCCACTCTTTTTATGTACAATTTGTGTCCTCAGGCATAAATATTGCTAACTCAGTTGTGACCACATGAGAAAAATGGGGGAGCAGTAGGAAGGCCAAGTCATTTAAGGGCATGAAAACAGGAGGCATAGTAGGGGAGTCATCCTGAGAAAGCTTAGGTTTTTTAGGTTGACTGGCATAAAGAATAATCTAGAGTAAATTGGATAGGAGAGATCCTACTAGGAATTATATTGGGGAGTAAATGCCCAATTCAGGACCAAGTACTGTATTAAACAGAAGCTGCTTATAGCTCATTGGGAAGAGCGCCTATAATTTACCTTAATATCATTTTATCTCTATGCTACCTGCAGAGTACAGGAACATGGAAGGACCCCTGGATTCTCTGCCAGTTTAGGGTTGCTTGGCAAGTCAGCCAAACATGCCTGCCAACCTTTTAACACACAACCTTCTACTGGTGCCCATTTTATTGCAAGAATGAATGGGCTACTTGTTGCCAAAAGGGTTTGTTTGTTTATTCAGGTTCTATGGCTATGCAGCTCAAATACATGACTCTTACATAAATTAAATTTATGGCTTACATAAATTAAAATATATAAAAACAGAAAATAATATAAAATCATACATTAAAAAGCCATGAAAAATTGCAACACAATCAGCAACTGAGATAAAAGAAACCACTAAAACAAATAAATATAATTCCCCAGCACTAGAATCCAGCCACATGTCCTTAGGCAATTAAGGAAAGCAGTTTAGGAATGAGCTAGCAAATCAGGGCTGATTTTTATAACTTTTGAATTTGGGCTTTAGGAGGTAATAGAAACCCGCCATCTCCAACAAATTCCACCCCCAAAAGTGCAAAATTTAACTATTTCACTACTGATTTTCAATGGTATGATCTTCAGGTGCAGGAAAACCATGTGTGGTCTATAAACTGAACATAACTATTTGCTAACAAATAGAAGGTCAATTTTAAGAAATGGTTTTCAAAGTATTTGCACCTTTCCCCATCTAAAGGTTGTCTGAAATTGTCTGAAGATCGAATCATTACAACTAAACTAAATTTTAATTTCAGAGACATTTCTCTACCCATCCAGGCAACTACCTCAGTCAGTGCAAGGCAGTTATGCAGAGAGTCATTGGAATGTACCAACTCCTGCCACACCTCAGGGGACCCCTCCCCCAAATATGTTGCAAAATGTCAATGAAGATTCTCAATCATCCAGGCAGAGATGTCTGAAAGTTGTCTGAAATTGTCTGAAGGTTGAATCATTGTAATTGATTAAATTACAATTGCAATTATTTAACTTTCAGACAACTTCAGACAACTTTCAGACATCTCTGCCTGGATGATTGAGAATCTTTATTGACATTTCCTCATCTATTTCCTACTTTCTTTTTTTACGGTAATGTGATTCCTTTAACAACTGATCCATGTCACAGACTTCTCTTCATCAAGAAATGTTTAGGGTCTGAAGAAGAAATGACAGAAGCAGGAATTACAGAAAGTATATATACACCAAAAATGTTGAGACAATTAACCATAAATGCCATAGAATGGTTTTTATTGCAGAGATACAGCTACATTCTTTATCTATGCTATAAATGGTCAGAACATTTTGATAATGTCAAAGAAATAATAAAGTATTAGTTATTGTTAATCATTAATATCAAGTGATATTCAGTCTGATATTAGATCTCAAATGTTACAGAAGAAAGTGATATGAATTGAAATCATTCGGTAGGAAAATTTGTCAATATTTGTGTAGACAAAACACATAGTTGGTGAATAATTAGGATATTTAACAGATGAGTACTACCTTTGTTAGAATGAACAGGACCAAAATGGAAAACCTGTGATGAAATCTACAAATGTAGAAGTCCATAAATTCTGGAAAAGAACAGGCCCAATATCTTGTATAGGTGGTCCTCAACTTACAATCACAATTGAGCCCAAAATTTTTTTTGCTAAGTGAGACATTTGTTAAGTGAATTTTGCCCCCATATATGACCTTTCTTGTCACAGTTGTTAAGGAATCACCACAGTTGGTAAGTTAGTAACACGGTTGTTAAGTGAATCTGACTTCCCCGTTGTCTTTGCTTTTCAGAAGGTCATAAAATGTGATCACATGACCTCGGGACACTGTGCCACCATCATAAACATGAGTCAGTTGTCAATCATCTGAATTTTGATCACATGGCCATGGGTGTTCTGTTCTTGCAAAGCAGACATCGAGACGAGGCAGATTCACAACAAAGGATCTCTTTATTAAGTACATTCACAGAACAGAAGCAAGAACACAATGGCAACTGGCCTTTTTATACTCCCCTTGCAAGGGGATGCACAGCCAATCATTGCAGGCCATTCTCCCACCTTGCGCATGCACGCAAGGCCGGAGACAGCCTGTCTGGGTCCCGGGCAGACACGTGGTCTATCCGGGTCTCTGCAACCTTCCTGCAGCCTTTCTGAGCCTTGCTGAATGACTCAGCAAGGCCCAGGACATAACAATGGGGATGCCACAATGGTTATAAGTGTGAAAATGCCATTGTAACTTTGAATGGTCACTAAATAAACTGCTGTAATTCAAAGACTACCTGTACTGAGATATTTTTTCTCTTTCTTGTTTAATGAATTTTCAGTCTTATTTCAGACTAGAAATTTATTAGATTGAAAATATATTCCTAAAAGCTAATGCTGAGGTGTCTGAGATGCTCATTTAACTTTAAAAAAAAAAACACCAGTAAAAAGTCCTGGTTCTTCTGCCTCATTACTGTAATGCACCAGCACCAGCAAATTACAAGCTACATGTGTGTGTTCTGGTAAATAGCTATTCACCTATGTATGTATGAGGGGCAGGGGGGCAGCAGAAGACAGAATGCATTTGCAAGGAAGGGAAAAATACATTACCCATCCTTTTTGGGGTGTGTGGATGGTTGGAGGCCTACTGATATAAAGGTCTTAGAAGATATGAGTTTTCTGGGACATTTTCCAAGTACCTTGGTCTTTATGATACTATTCTAATAAATGAAAGTGAGGGAATTTTCCATTGTTTTGCCATATCAATAGTTTCAACACTAATGTACTTTGTGAAGGAGAGTTCTTTCCCAGTATCAGTTAACAGTTTGTACCATAAAAAAATCATGGGTTATTTTTTCACTATGGATAGGCGAGATTCCAATATATCTGATGTAAACCTAAGTTTATTTTCACTCTACCCTACCCTTAACAACAATTTCAATTCTATCACAAACTTATTCATTAATAGAAAAAGGCAGCAATATATGACAATTAATTTTGCTGATAAATCTGGATTTATGGATCTCTGTATCAGATGCCATATCAAAATTATACAATGATGAGTATATCTTTTCCACTGTTATACAGATTACAAAATAGAAAGGAAAAAGGACATTAACTATGGATCTATGACATTTCGGTGCCACCATATTGGCATTGCCAACTTGCTATAGCCATGTCACCATAGTCACTTTGCCATGGCCACCTTGGTGCTGCCATCTCTGTGCAGGACAAATCACAATGGGAAACTTGCTGCAGGACAACTTGGCACACTTCCAAAGCACCACATAGTGGCAGGGAAATGCATGAGAGGCATGTCCCACCTGTCTTGGCATTGTGCACAAGAGGTACATCCCACTCATTCCTTTCTTCCTCCCAGGCTGAATGTGGCCTGGGAGGATGGCCTCCCTGGTGGGTATGCGGTAGGTAAGATGTGCCTCTCATGTGTAGGCAGCAATGGTAACACCACAGATAGCTGTGCGGAATGAATCACTCCAACCAGACTAACTGGCCAGCCCACATGAGGCCAGCCCTGGATCCAGAGATGCAGCCCGTTGCACTGCTGTGGCTGGTCGCTGCCTCCCATGAAAGGATGTGCCACATTGAATTGTCCTGTGGCACATTTTCTGTGGTGATTTGTCCCATGCTGCAATGGCCATGCCAAGATTGCCCTGGTGACATAGCTGTGGAAAGGTGGCACCCCCAAGGTGGCAGTTCCCAGAAGTCCCATTCTGACACCAGAAGGGCAAACCAATAAAATAAAGGGGATACAAAGACTGTGCAGGTGTTAATAGTAGACCTTATCCTTATATCTGCAGTTTCACACAGGAGAAAACATCCAGAAATAGAAGGAATCCAGATCATTCTTTTATCTGTAACTGACAAACAAAACCATTTGTTAGTGACTTCAGCAAAAGGAGTAGCATCAGTCTCACAGCACCTATGATTTTCATAGGAGGTCCTGGTCTCCATCCAACAGCCAAGAGCTTAGTTACTGGGGGCAAGTTAGAGATGGATTTCTTTGCTAGGTTCTTCCAAGACAAGTGACCAAACTCTTTGAAATACTAAGCCTCAACTTTGTCTTTGCAAAAATAGAGCCAGTGACTGTGGGACCGAACAACTGGTGAGTAGACAAGTTCTTTCTAAGATGACAGGAGATCACCCATATGTGCTCTTGATGGCTCCTCCTCACAAGAATAACACAGGACAGTGGTCTTCCATAAGTTTCATCTCAATAGACAAAGGATTAGCCATTTTGCTTGCAGTCATGGCAGAGCCATTTAAAGGACATTAAGTTTGCAAGCCTCACTTTCTAATCACTTTTGGAAATTGCCTATTAACCATTTTAAAGCTATTAGAAACCTTTGGAATGATAAGTTTGAAAAGCTGATAGGTGAATTTAGTTTCAACTTTGAACAAAAGAAAAATTAGTTACAAGCTTAAAGAATTGAAAAGAATTTGAAAGAAACAGCAAAAGCTAAATAAGATTTTTATCTCAGAAAGTTACAAAAGGATTAAGGATCCAAATAAATATACTTTTATTATAAGATTTTGGAAATAATTATAAAACGTAAATAGCTTTTCATGGGAATCAGAATTATTTTAGCTATCTTGGCTCATAACAAATATAAGCAACTTTATGACTTTAGAAACTGGAGTCAAGAAGGGACTAAAGATTCTAAGTGGAAGGGAAAAATGCAAGTCTGTTTTCCATGTCAGTTAGCTAGAACTTATAAAATGATACAAAATGTCATAAAACTGGAAATATTAAAGGTGATCTTTAAAGAATGGAGCCAGAAATTAGTAGTTACAATATCAACAATGTCAGTAAAGACATCTGATTCTATAGATAGATTATGGGTAGTCCTCAACTTACAACAGTTCATTTAGTGACTGTTTGAAGTTACAACATCACTGAAAAAGTGACTTATGACGGTTTCTCACACTTATGACCATTACAGCACCCTATGGTCATGTAATCAAAATTCAGAGACTGGGGAACTGACTCATATTTATGATGGTTGCAATGTCCCAAGGTCATGTGATCATTTTTTGCAACCTTCTGACAAGCAGGGGAAGCCAAATTCACTTAACAACTGTGTTACTAACTTAACAACTGCAGTAATTCACTTAACAACAGTGGCCAGGAAGATTTTAAAATGTGTCAAAATTCACTTAACAAATGTCTTGCTTAGCAACAGAAATTTTGAACTCAGTTGTGGTCGTAAGTAAAGGACTACTTGTATGTTTAAAAGACATTAATGAGGAAATCACAGATGGTGGAGTAATTTTTTTCTGACAAGACAAAGAAAGTACCAAAACTAGAACTACAAATGATAGACCAAAAAAATGATTTGGAAAAGAACACTTTATTGTATATATAAAAGAAAGTGGTTGAAGTTTTAAAAATCAAAGGGCAAATGCAAATAGCAAACCCAGAAAGTGACCTGGAAAATATTTTCTTATTGGAGCTATAAAAGGCACTTGTTAAACGATTGAAGAAATCTGTGTGATAAAATCGACAATATTTGAATGTACTAAAGATTAAGACTGTTAGCACTGAAAGTAAGTAATATAAAATTGGTTTGCTTGATGAAGGTTAGAATAAGACTTTTTTTTAAAACAAAGTTCTGGCAATTGTTTAAGGACTTTTTTGTGACATCAGGATTTAAAATAATGGTTTATGGATTTGCTTATAAATAAGGGATAGGGTATGCGATGAAGCGATATCTATTTGTGATTTTATAGGGCAGTGGTGGCGAACCTATGGCACGCGTGCCAGAAGCGGAACTCGGAGCCCTCTCTGTGGGCACGTGCTGTCAAAGATCCTCACCTCACCCCTGGTAAGAAAAACATGGAGCCATCTGGTTCACAGGTGGCTGTTGGTTTACTTCAGGAATCTCTGGCATGTGGTTACAAAGATACTCTGCTATCAAAGTCCGCGCTGGGAGCAACCGCCTCCCAGCACTTTATATACACACACGCTAATCAACCCCACCCCCACCCGCCAAACCAGCATCCGGACGCGTAGGCTCAAATAGGCAGCTGCAACGCCCAGAAGCCTTTCCGCTCTGCGCATCCGCGTCCCAACCAGCTCCAGATCGCTTCAGCAGCCTCTGCGTCCAGCCGTCCCTTGGCTCCGACTCCAACCGTCCGGCGGCCCATCTCCAGCTGTCCAGTGACCTGTCAGCTGTTCGGTGGCTGAAACATGCCATCAGGACCACCAGCAGGCATGCGCCCGGCTCGTCAGCTGTTCGGCGGCCAGGAGACACCGCCAGGACCGTCACATGCGTACGGCTGGCTTGTCAGTTGCTCGGCGGCTTGTTGGTTCTGGCTACCGCCATCCTCCTCCGCCCTGCATGCCGTCCTTGTCCTCCCCCACCTGTCCATGTCGAGCCCGGAGGGCTTGACATGTGCGCTGTCACCCCAGCCCCGCCTCCCCCCGCGGCCCCCTCCTCACCAGCAGCCCCCCTGGAGGAGAGTCACCCCCAGACTCGGCCTGCATGGAGTAGCGCAGCCCAGAACATGGCAGCCAGGTAGCAGGGACAAGACTCCGCCCTCATGCCCCTTCATGTGCAGATGCTGCGGGGCGTGGGCAGAGGGGGTGGCCACCATGGCACTGCAGGGCCGCTTGGGCAATCTGCTGTGGTGGGCAGTGGAGGTGGTGGGTGGCCCTGTGGGCAGGCGGGGTGTGAGCGGAGCGGGGGGCGGCAGGGGGCGGGGTGGGGCGCTTTTGGGGCACTCGGCCTCTAAAAGGTTCGCCATCACTGTTATAGGGGGTGAAGTTTTACTAAATTTGTCTATGCTTATACTTCTGTGTATATCTCTTTTCTTTTTCTTTATTATATTATTCATTTTTCTTCTTTCTTTTTTCTTTCTTTAAGTTTAATTTTTATTAGCATTGTATTAATCTGTATTAGTTTTTTTTACTATTGTAATCAAACTCCTTAACAGAAATTATATATATAAAAATGAAATATTAAATCTCAGTGTTGATTCAGATTTTTTTTTAAAAAAGTCAATATGTTGGCCTTTTATGCCATTCTATTAACTTCTTGTGATATTTTTAATTTACTTGTTTTTATTGTCAACCTCTTTTTTGTTATAATAGTAATATTTTATTAAACTTGTATACTGCCTGATTTTATAATGATTGGAAATCACTTAGGATTCTGAAAAGTCCATTGGAATTGGGTAGTTAATAAATTCAGGAGGAGGAGGAGGAGGAGGAGGAGGAGGGAGGAGGAGGAGGAGGAGGAGGAGAAGTATTTAAAGTAAATAAACAAATAGTTTAGTTTATTGTGAAAGGAAACTAGTTATTTTTTTTCTGCTGCTATATCCTTTTCATTTTTTTACAGTTTCTACAGAAAATTTGTGGCTAGTAGATAATGCATGTTTATCTAGTTAATCTAAAAATGGTATGGTGTCAGCATACTAGACTATTTACAAACCATTTAAAAAAGCCCTTGTCCAGTATTGATCCCGCTCACAATTTCACTGCAAAAAAATGTTCTTATCCCATGATTTCCTCTTAGTCATAGGGTTGCAGTTTTGTTTCTTACACATGTATATCATATCTGCATTTAGAGTTTTAGTTATTTTTGAGGAACTTCAAATCAAGGTTCCTTTCTGGCAGATGGTGGCATTCAAGGATTACAGACAATCTCCTCCTCCTGGCACGTTTCCTGAATTTCTTTAGCCTATATTTCAAATGATTGGTTTGTTAATATTGGTAAACCTGTCAAATTCCTTTGGAATTGATTAGGTTGAATCATGATGTGATTAATTTTGTTTGTGCTTCATAGCATTGTGAACGGCTTTTGGAATGGAATAAGAATGAAAAAAAGCAGTGCGCGTTATACTTACTCTTTGCAGCAATAGGTATTATACACGCAAAACCCTATTCGTCTGAATGGTCTACAAGGCCAGTGCTTGCACATACCTCCAAATTTAATACACTCTGAATCACCCCATATACCTGTTTTAATTCCTGCAAAAAAGAAGATACAATCAATTAGATTTTATATTCATTAAAAAATAATTAACACTCTAAAGAATGCAAGCATTTTCTCCATTCACAGGATGTATTTATAGCATATATCTATACAATGCCTTGCCTGTTTTGAATCAAGACTGATGTAAAATAGAATAACTTTTTTTAGGAATTCTCAATAGCGTTTGTCAAAAATGCCCAATCTTAGGCTGGAGAAGCTCCCATAAAAACCTCTGAGGTCAGCCTCCACACTTTCCTAAGATGGGATACCACCACCCAGATTTCAGTCATGCATGCCAGGTCTACCTGCTCATCTACAATAAAGTCATGGATGAACATAGTCTATTTACAAATGGACCTATCAGTTCCCAGCAGTATCTTGAGGTCAATCTGAAAGAAAAAATGAAAGATAACAGGAAACTTTGTTTGAAGCACTTCTACCTGTCTAAACTATTTCCACAATATGGAAAAACAAGAAGGTAATTGTTTTAAAAGCTGACTGAAAGCAAAAGGGATAATAGGTATTTTTTATAATGATAAGGGGAAGCATAGACCCTGTTATAATAAAAATTTGCGTTCAATCTAGGCCAGGTCTTTCAAAGAAAACACAGGACAAGTTACTTGAAGCAGAGGCGAAATTTTATTTGACAGTATGTCAGCAGACAGACGATCACACCAAGCAAAGTTAGGCTGAGAAATTACAGTTTTCAAATGGTTACCTTTATAGAATAAAACCTTTCTTTTTCTCCTAGGAGCAGAGCCTACCCTCTAGGTATAAGACCATAATCCCTAAAAATATTGATAAAAATAACTAAAAATATTACAGTTATCTTGGAAAATAAACTCACATAGATATTATCATTCTCAAAAATCTTTGGAAAGCCAAAAATACCCCAGTTTTAAAGTTAGGAAACTTTCTTAAAAATATTACCTCTTCCTTTTATCCTCTCTACTTATCCATTTTATTTAAATGTTTGTTTCTAGGCAGTATAGCAACCCCAACAAATACTACTTTTAATTATTCCCTTTATGTTTGTATAACCTACCTGAAACAGACAGGAGTGCTAAGAAGAAAATCAAAGAAAAAAAAGTAAACATATTCATGATTCAAATTTTCTTCAACATCACTAAAAGAAAAGAAATAACAATATAAGACAAATGATGAAAAATGTTTAAAGGTACATTTGTTCAAGATTTAGTTCTTATGGTTTAAAATTATAATTGGTTCTCCAAAATAGATTTTTCATGCACTCAGAGAAATCCAAATCAATCAAATGAATGAAAGAAAATATAACTATAAATGTCCATCTATATTTGCATGAAATGGAAAGAAAAATCAAATATGACATACAAATTTAATGACTAATAAAATTGTTTGAAACAATGGAAGCTATAGTTTAATGTTAAAGTAAGGGTTAAATTTAAGTTTTAGCTATATCTTCTGTAAAAGAACTTGGAAGTTTGTTTCTTTCTGTAGTTTTTACTATTTTTGCACTTCTATCTCATATCTTTTTTCAACTCTTATCTATTTTTCTATTTGTTTTGTTAGTTTTTATATTTTGTTTTATAAAGGATAATAAAGATATATTATTATTATTATTGTTATTGTTATTATTATTATTATTATTATTATTATTATTATTATTATTATTATTATTATTATTATTAGTAGTAGTAGTAGTAGTAGTAGTAGTAGTAGTAGTAGTAGTAATAGAGTTGGAAGGCACCTTGGAGGTCATCTAGTCCAACCCTTGCTCAGGCAGGAAACCCTATACCATTTCAGACAAATGGCTGTCCAGTCTCTTCTTAAAAACTTTCAGTGTTGGAGCATTCACAACTTCTGGAGGCAGGTTGTTCCACTGATTAATTGTTCTAACTGTCAGGAAATTTCTCCTTAGTTCTAGGTTGCTTCTCTCTTTGGTTAGTTTCCATCTATTGCTTCTTGTCTTGCCTTCAGATGCTTTGGAGAATAGTTTGACTCCCTCTTCTTTGTGGCAACCCCTGAGATATTGGAACACGGCTATCATGTCACCCGTAGTCCTTCTTTTCATTAAACTAGACATACCCAATTCCAACAACCGTTGCTTATATGTTTTAGCCTCCAGTCCCCTAATCATCTTTGTTGCGCTTCTCTGTACTCTTTCTAGAGTCTCAACATTTTTTTTACACCGTGGTGACCCAAACTGGATGCAGTATTCCACGTGTGGCCTTACCAAAGCATTGTAAAGTGGTATTAACACTTCACGTGATCTTGATTCTATCCCTCTGTTAATGCAGCCTAGCACTGTGTTGGCCTTTTTGGCAGCTGCAGCACACTGCTGGCTCATATTTAAGTGATTGTCCACTAGGACTCCAAGATCCCTCTCACAGTTACTACTATTGAGCAAGGTACCACCTATACTGTACCTGCATTTGGTTTTTCTTGCCTAAATGTAGAACCTTATAACCTTATAAATATCCATCTGTCTCAGAACTTAAGAGCCGGTTTATATCTATACAATTGTTAAAAATAGAAGCATTAATAGTTTCAATTATTTTTAAATTCATATCTTCAGAGGATCTTAGTTTGAATGAAAAAGTACTCTTGGAATCCATTGAGATGTATAAGTGACTCATTACCATCCTTGTAGGTCAACTTAAGCCAGAAGAAAGTTTATAAGCAATTTTTGATTTTATATCCAGTTGAGGACATTGTCAACCTGATTACTTATTTATGTGAGTAGGTGTGATCTTTTAATCAGTTGGGACCTGTTTGAACCCAATAAATAATATTTTTGGCTAAATGTATTCACAGTAGCCAGTCTTCAGGCTTTACAAATAATCCTGATCTTTGAAATTTGTTAAGCCTTTAACAGGCATTGAATTACATGTTATTACAATAACATACTTTAATTCTACTTTGAGGAAGTAGCTAACTGTATTTCTAGTTTCTAAAACACCATAGAGATAAAAATTTGATAATTAGCTACTTACCAATGTAAATAAGAATTCTAGATGTGTTAGAATTCTAGATTTTCTAGTTAGGTTCTTTGCCTTTTCTTTGATATCATTTTTCATGGTTTCAATCAAATTGTGCATTTTGAGCACATTCCATCCTTTGAGAATATATGGTTTGATCTTCCCACAGAAAGTGTCATTGTAGGGTACTTAACTGGGGACAATGTACCTTTCTTATTATAGTCACCCATCTTCTGGAGACACATTGTACCCATGGTTCTTTTCTATTTGTTGCTTTCTTGTTCATATTTTCATAAAGAAATTTCATAGTAATCCTTCTGCTTACACCAGTTCCACTAAAAATGATTCTGAGAAATGCATTCATTAATGTAATTTATTTTATAACATGCATATTAATTATTAAACATAATTTTAAACTAGGGCATTAATGCACACTGTCTTTGTTCACTTGATTAAGAACACAAAGTTTGTTTACTCATTAAAGCGCCAAGCTAAGAATGAGTTTTAGTCTTGCCCTAGGCATGAAAGCTGGCTAGATGACTTTGGGACGCTCTCTCTCGCTCATCAGGTTGTTGTTGTGAGGAAAACAAGAGGAATGAGTATTAAGTATGTTTGCTACCTTGGATTATTTATAAAATAATAAAGGCAGGATAAATAAAAAATAATAAATAAATAAAATACAGAGAATGTACTTAACTTATGAAGAACTATTTATTCTTTATCTAATGTTTCTGTGGCCTACATCCAAATCTCCAGCTCTCTCTCTTTGTTATTCTTATATGATTGGTGGTGAGCAGAGGGTGAGTAAGTTTCCATGCTATATTTGTCAATTCTCCCAGGTACACCAGAAGGAAGTTTGACTAGATAAGCTAATTCTGCTTCATTGTATGCTTATATTAAAAGAATCCTTCAAGTCTGAAGGTACAACTTGCCACCACCACTTTTAAATAATTTATCCATTAGGGCAGGGGTCCCCAACGCCCAGTCTGTGGACCGGTACCGGGCCGCAGCATGCCAGCAATCAGTCCACACAAACAAGCAAAGCCCCATCCATGGGATGCAGGCATCACACAAAACAACGCACTCTCCAGTCCACAGAAAACCTTTTCTCCACGGAACCGGTCCCTGGTACCCAAAAGGTTGGGGACCTCTGCATTAGGGTAGGTCCTCCCTAAGTCTCTTTCTCTGACCTTGAAGCCACTGGAGGCTAATGTAAACTTACAATAAAGATAGAGCTAGAATTCCTGGTTGTACTTCTGTCCTGGATTACTTTGCAGGGTTAACAAATAGAAAGGGAAACAAAACAACCACTTCATAAATGCATGGCACAACATAGGAGAACAAAGCCATCAGGACAAGATTCAGCAGTTCATCTGCATTTAAAAGACAAATGCCATTCTTTTAAAGACAGCAAAGTCCACATTTTAGACAGAGAAGACCGCTGGTTTGAAAGAGGGGTCAAAGAGGCCATTTATATCAAAATTGAGCAGCCCTCTCTCAATAGAGGGGGAGGGATATGACATCATCTATCTCCAGTCTACAACACAGTCCTTTCAGCAGTTCCAAGAAGGCTCCACACCCATTTGTGCCAGTCAGGTGACCTTGAGGATACAGATAAACCTCCACGTGGCCTCAATGACTTTCTAAAAGAATGCATATGTCCAGCTGTCTGCAAGGAATATAAATCCTTCCATTCCCCACCATACAGTCAGAGCTGAAGAAGCTTCTTGGATGAGAAGCGAAACGTCTTCAAAGAAAAACAAGAAAGTCCAGTTGCCTTGTGAAAAAGCACCTTTGGGACAACCTATGGATGACTGAGAATCTCCACAGATATAGCATGTCCCTGCTATTCATTTAAATAACTTCATGTTTCAAATGTTTTTCAACATCACTAAAAGAAAAGAAATAACAATAAAAGACAAATGACTGAAAAATGTTCAATGGTAATACTATTTATGATAAAATTTCAAAAAGAATATGATTATGGTATAAAAAATATTTCCATATGTATTAAGTTGGGTTCATTATTTGCAGCATTCAAATAATCATTTTAAAGATAAAATACAAAGCAATTAATTAATTCAATATATATAGTGTCTTTAATTTACATTAATTTTATGTGCAGCTTTCTCTAATGCATATGCACAACTTTATGCTTTGTATTCAAAATTCAAAGACGTGTGTATTCCAAGGATGGTTTGGCCAAAGTACTATCTGTGACAAATCCTAAAGAACAAAAGTATGTAACAATTTTTTTCTTCTGCTCAGTTATGTCTACTTCTTGGATACTCCCTTGCAGTTTTCTTGGCAAGGTTTTTCAGAAGTGGTTTGCCATTGCCTTCTTCCTAAGGCTGACAGAAAGTGACTGGCCCAAGATCATCTTTCATGGCTAAGGCGGAACTGGAACTCATACTCTCCCAGTTTGTAGCCTGATGGCTTAACCAGTACACCAAACTGGCTGAATCTGACCATTAGAAAAAGGCAAACAAGGATTGCAAATAAGGTAAACTCTTCTACAATAAACAAGCAATTTAATAGTTTTTTTTAAAAAATAGCTTGGCTAGTAAAAACTCTTGCTTTCTCTATGCTAACATGCTGATTAAAAAAAAATTTGGGAGTCCAAATTTGGTCAGTTTCAAGACATAAATAAGGCTTTACAGATCAATGACTTCTACTTAGGAACACAGACCATCATTATTATTATTATCGTCTTTAATCCCTGGTTGAGCTTTATAGAGAATAACACTACTTATTGGACTTCATTAAATTTTGCCCATATGAGTATGCTTCAAAATGTAGCATAATTTTCACTGGAACTTCTGAATGAAACACTTAGTTCCAATTACTTCAATGAACTTTAAAAATGTTGCAATTAACCAAAATTTAATAACTATCAAGATAGTATAATTACCTTACAAACATGTTTTCTTTTTTACATCCTTTCTTTAATTAGTTAGACTATAAAATCATAAAACAAAGAGATATAAATGTAGCTTGACCTCTTTAGAATTTATGTGCTTGCCTAGAACTACTTATCAACTACAGAACATTTTGTTATTGTTAAATGTTGTTCTCTTCTCATGTCTTTAATCATTCTTCCATTGCAATGAAATTATGCACTTTTTCCACCCACCATTATTTTATCTACAATAATGTGAAAGAACTAGTAGTCTTTTTGTATAGTTTCTAAAAGTCCTTCTCTAACTTAATTGTTAACCTTGGAAGCTGTTTCGCCTTATAATGTGATTCTCCAATTCAATCACTGTAGGTTTTTCTTGACTAGGTAACACAATGCTTATCTTTTTGACCACAAAAAGGGTTTTATGTAAAAGAATCTTCCATTTATAAAATGCAGTAGATTAAAATATGGATGTCTGATAGCTGATTGGGGGTGTAAAGAATAGAATAGTGAGGTCCTTAGTGCTCTCTGAATTTGGTTGTTTTCTTGCAGATGTTTCATTATCAAACTAGATGACATCATCAATTCATAGAATAGTTTGGGCTGGTTTAGGTGATTGGGAGGATGGAAATATTCTCCCATGTAACAAGGTAATTGTAATTGAGTAAACGGTTGTTTTCTCTCCTTGTTCTATATAGGCACATAGCCAGTGGCCAGAGAGCAAGATGTGTACTTTCCTGACAGTTCAGGAAAAGGCACTTCCTAGTTAGAATTGCATCATAGCTTTCTGAATTCAGACAGCGCATTGTATGTGTGTGTGTGGAAATGTATGTTCCTTAGGTACCTTTAATCAAGTTGTTGTTGTTGTTTCAGTTTCAGTTCTCACCCACCTCGGCTGAGCTACTGTAATGGTACATGGGAATGATCTTGGGAGAAAGGGGGAGGGGGTGCTGCTTAGGGAACATTCAAATAAGAGAGTGTATAGCCCAGAGGTGGATAATAGGCAAAGAAAGAAACTCAGAAGGTAACCTTTTTTTTCAGACTTTAAAAAAAATGGCAGGAGATTTTACTACTGGTAGTCCTTGACTTACAACCACAACGGAGCCCAACATTTCTGTTGTTAAGTGAAACATTTGTTAAGTGAGTTTTGCCCCATTTTATGACTTTTCTTGCCACAGAAACATTGAAGTTCTTAAGTTAGTAACAAGGTTGTTAAGTGAATCTGGCCTCCCCAGTCAGAAGGTCAAAGAACGTGACCCCAGGACACTGCAACCGTCATAAATATGAATCAGTTCCCAAGCATCTGAATTTTGGTCATGGGACCATGGGGATGCTGTAACGGTCATAAGTGTAAAAAGCACTCATAAGTCACTTTTTTCAATCCCATTGTACTGTAACTTTGAATGGTCACTAAACGAACTGTTTTAAATCAAAGATGATTGATTGAAGTATAATTAGCTCATCTGGTCATGATTCCTGTCTGATCTAATGGAGAAAAGTACAGGCTCCCAAAGTTTTTCTTTGTTTTCCCTTTCTGTATTTAGCCAGACCCAGAGTGGGGTAAGGATTTCCCCTTCAATCCTCTCTTGGTTCCCCAAACAGCTGGTGTGGAATGGAGAAACCAGTTTGTTACAAAGGGTTGCTGTTCACCCCAGGTTCAGGAAACCTCAGAATCGAAGTACCTTAGAGAAAGGGCTGGTTACACATTCTTTTCCCCTTATTATGCCTTGCTTGATCTAAAATGTCTATGTCTATAGAGACTCTCAGTCATCCAGGTCACGGTTGTCCCAAAGGTGCTTTTTCACAAGGCAACTGGACTTCCTTGTTTTTCTTTGAAGACCTATTACCATTGAACATTTTTCAGTCATTTGTCTTTTATTGTTATTTCTTTTCTTTTAGTGATGTTGAAAAACATTTGAAACATGAAGTTATTTAAATGAATAGCAGGGACATGCTATATCTGTGGAGATTCTCAGTCATCCATAGGTTGTCCCAAAGGTGCTTTTTCACAAGGCAACTGGACTTTCTTGTTTTTCTTTGAAGACGTTTCGCTTCTCATCCAAGAAGCTTCTTCAGCTCTGACTGTATGGTGAGGAATGGAAGGATTTATATTCCTTGCAGACAGCTGGACATATGCATTCTTTTAGAAAGTCATTGAGGCCACTTGGAGGTTTATCTGTATCCTCAAGGTCACCTGACTGGCACAAATGGGTGTGGAGCCTTCTTGGAACTGCTGAAAGGACTGTGTTGTAGACTGGAGATAGATGATGTCATATCCCTCCCCCTCTATTGAGGGAAGGCTGCTCAATTTGGTATAGATGGCCTCTTTGACCCCTCTTTCAAATCAGTGGTCTTCTCTGTCTAAAATGTGGACTTTGCTGTCTTCAAAAGAGTGGCCTTTTGTCTTTTAAATGCAGATGGACTATATTTTTAAAACATTTCCTTCCCTTGAAGTCAATTTTGCTTCTCTGTGTAGAATAATTCAAAAAGAAATTGAAAGTGCTTATTATGAAGGTAAGTTAAAAACATACAATAAAACCAGTGGTTCATTATAGATGTCAGTGTTTATTTTTCACTTTTTGCCTTCGGCAACAATAGTAGAAATAGCAATGGAGACAAACAGATGCTCTGATAATGAATCTAGTGGCTGCTGTTCCAATTATTATTTTTCTTGGTATTCAAACCCAGAGCTGAATCATTCAACCATTAATTTTAGGTTTGCTGAAAGAGATAATATAAAAATCAAAATTTTGTAAAAAAAAAAAAAAAAAAAAAATGAAGCATCTTTAAACTTGAATTTTACATCCTGAGACCTGAAGGCTTCATGTAATTCCTGATGCTCTGAGATGAAACAGAATTACTCTAGCTCAATTAACCTTAAAAATTAAATGAACGAGAGAGAGAGAGAGAGAGAGAGAGAGAGAGAGAGAGAGATTTATTATAAAGTGTCTTCACTTCTGCTGTTTTATAAATCCCTGATTCAGATGTTATTCCTGCCCTCAATAAAATTCATAGCCATGTAAACTTGTTAAAAAATTAACAGCCGAAGGATACCTTGGGAAATATTATTTCCTTCCCTTTCCCCCCCCCACCAAATCACTGTTTCCAGACCAACAATCAAGAGAGTGAACATTTTAGTGTAATCCTTAAATGCTTTCTCTAATTTAAAAAATGGATGTCCATGTATTACACAGAAATCTATCTCTGCACTTAATGACTATGCAGACTACAACAGTAAGTTGTATCTTAACTAGTGCAATCACTTGTTGCCTAGTAGTATACAAAATAAGAGGCTGGACAGCAACATCTCATAAGTGTTTCCTTGCACATTGTTGAAGGTTAGACTATATGATTATTATGCTTCTCTACAACTCTGTAGTTCCACAATTCAATGTGGGTCAACTTTTGGAAACTACTCCTGGTCTAACTGCTGCAGGGTAACTCCTCCATTGCAGGATAACTGATTTTGAGATTGCTTCTCTGGCTACTAATAGGCTTCCAGGAATTTTGGTGTTGCCAAAATTGATTCTCATTGTTGGGTTTGGATATCTTGAGACAACTCGCTGCAGCCAACTTACTGTGGCCAATTCATCATGGCTGACTTGCCATGGCCAACTCACTATGGTCAATTTGCTGTAGGGCAACTCACCATGGCCAACTCACCACAGGAAACCTCGCCGTGGGACAATTTAACAATTCAATTTAAAATAAATTAAAAAAATATTTTATTTTTTGTCATTCACATTTCATTCTGACCCTCCTTTTGCATCCTTTCTTTAATGATTCTATTCCACCATTTTTTTGATATTAGTGTAACTCTTTTCCTGCAGCAAGTTGCCCATGGCAAATTGGCCATGGTGAGTTGTCCTGCAGCCAGTTGGCTGTGGAAAATTGTCATACACTCTCTTAAGAGGTCTTGCTGGAAGTCCCTTCCCTTTGAGAAATACCTTCGTCAGATGGCAGACCTTCTTGGTATGGCCCTCATGTTTTGGAATATGCTTCTCCTGGAAGTACACGTAGTACCCCTTCTTACATTCTTCAAAACAGCCAAAGCATTTTTCCCTTATAATATTTTTTACATTAATGAAGTGATTGCAAGCATTCCATCCTGGAATCGATGTCTCACTGTCTTTTTTATTTTATTTATGTTTCTACTGTTTTGTTGTATCCTTCCTGGTGTCTCACAGTTCAGGTGCTCTATAAATATTGTAAACCCAACCAACCCACAAATAAATCTAAAACTTCCACACTAGGAAGTTATAAAGATACCCATCCAATTGTGAAGCAATATCATAATGATATACATCGGTAGCAATGGCTGGAAGGGCTAGTACATGGGTCGGCCATCCGAAACGTCGGATGAGCCGCACGGACCCATTTAGCTTAAAAAAAAAAAACGCTGGGAGCCGCGCGTTCGCGCATGCGCGCGCACCCGCGCATGTGCGCGGCCCCGTTCGCGCATGTGTGCGCGCGCCGCGCACCCGCGCATGCGCACCCACGCGCCCGCGCATGCGCGCGCGCCATTCGCGCATGCGCACCTGCGTGAGCGCACCGCCCGCACCCGCCCGCACCCGCCCGCGCATGCGCGCATGCGCTCGCCAAAATGGCGGAGGAGGCTCCGGAGCCGCAGGTAAGGCCTCAAAGAGCCGCATGCGGCTCCGGAGCCGCGGGTTGCCGACCCGTGGGCTAGTATATAAAATCCATGGTTAAGACACTTAACTAAGGGAATAGTTTTAAAAAGTAGATAACCTCACATACTGCTTGTCATTTTATCATTTTAAATAATGCAAAATTTGGCACCATTTTATTGTTATGACATGCTTACTCAAGCTGGCATCCATATATCACTTTTCTGCATCTGTTACTTGTCACGCCACTGACTATCAGCAGGACTTACTATTTTTTTACAGCATGATACTTCCTTCAGAGTGGTTTTCACATAGCTAGTTGCCCCCAAACATGTCATTTTTACGCTTACGCAACCACACGTGCATTAATTTATGATTCATGCCAATCCTGCATACAGAAAAGGAATTCAGTTAGGAATTTTTCATTGCATATCCTTTATTTGATTTTTTATTTTTCCCCTCATACAGAGATTAATACAGGAAGATGAATCTAATGATCTACACATTTAGCTCTCCAGCCTGGATATCTTAAGTTTAAGAAAACATTTTACATTATTTATCATGTATATATTTGAACTATATAATATTTAGTAGTTCTATAATACCACAGTCCTGGCCAAATGTCTTGTACTACATGTCCTATCATCCTTAACATAACAAATAACAAAGTTCACTGAGGTAATCTGATAAATGTTGGATTGGGAAAGACTGGATTCTAGCATTAACCAGAATTTAATCTACATATTTCAGTTCATTTGTGACTAACTAAATGGTTTAAATGCAAACACATACCATTTGCTATATAATTTTATACTGACAGCCAAAAATTAAACTTGCTTTTACTTTTAAGATTATACCACTCCCCGCAAAAGTCCATTAGTCTTCACATTAGAACACTATACATAAAATTTTATGCCAACAAATAAAGAAGCCAAATCTTCCAGTTCATTAAACTCATAAGATGCAAATGTTCTTTAACACAGATTTTATCATTATCAATCACACTTTAAAGTTTATTGAGTAAGATTGTAAATGAACACACTTATGTAAATTTCAACACTGTTAAATGTAATAAATAATTTTGGCATGAAAAAAGAACTGAATATTGTGTTAAGTGTTAAGCTTTTATTCTTATGCATGTTGATTTTAGAATTTTAAACTCTTGGATTAGATTCACAAACACAGTTTTCAGGTAAAGTAAAGTGAATACTAGGAACACTGATATTTGCAAACTTTTTGCTACCAACTGACAAATTTCCAATTTCTATTTTTTTTTGTATGTGTGTTCCTATAATTAGGCTTTACAAAAAATCAATTCCTATAGCTCCAATGCATGAATATTTTTTTCTAGCGTGAATGTTTTGTAAAATGGGATTGAATAAGAAAGCTTCATTTTGCTGGCTGTCAATTTCACTGCCATGGTTTAACTATGACAACATCCATGCATATTGATTAAGATAAAGAGATTTGCCCATGTGGGGATATTTTGTCTTAACTTACACTCGACGTTTAGTGTGAAATTACACTTGGAAACAAAGCCAAGCATTGTCTACAGAAGTATCAATAGTTACTGGTCCTGGTACCTAAAGATAGCCTCCATATGCAAAGATAACATGTCTTTAAGTTATTGGTTAATGAGAAACAACCCTAGAAGGAGGTCACTGCTTTCTTCTGCTCCAGCCAGTAAGAAGCCATTGTTATGGATGCAAAAGAAATGGAACCAATTTATAAAATATATCAAAATGAATAACACTCATAGCAAAAAATAATACATACATTTCTTGTGAGACATTTGGCTGCAAAATCAATATTTCTCAAAGTTGCATCAAAATGAGGTAGTTACATAGAAAAAGATGTTGCATAGGATAACTTTAGATTTTTTTAAAAAAAAAGTTATAGCCATATATTCTTTTATCCTAATTTCAATCCCATCACTTTCTCTGTCCTCCTACACCTTGGCATTTTCTTCATTCATAACCCTGTCTGCTCAGTTTTCCCATTGCCATCTACCATGCATTCCTACCATTCTTTCTCTTGAAACTCCCTGTTTTGTGGAAATTTGCAAATGAAAATTGATACTTTTTAAAAAAAAAATCTTGTTCAACTGTATTTTTACAATAAATAGACTGTAATGTTTATCTTCACATATCCCCCCCCCAATTTCAATAGATACCATTCTGGTCAAAATGTAAGAGGTATATTTCTCTTTCAGCAAAATTCAGATATATGGGTCACAGAAAGTTATGTATACTTGAGCAGGATTTACACATTTCTATTATTATTATCTTCATCATTATTATTGCCTGTTCCTGCAATATTGAGAACGTATGTATAAATTCTATTGACTTCCATGTTCTGGTGAACAGTAACATACCTATTGTTCCTTTGTACATTCTTTTTGCAGCAATAAAAAACTTTCCTACAGAATCCAATGAGCTTAAATTTAGGATATAAGCATTCCCCCATCTTGCAATAGCCATTAGCAGCGTGACATTCGTTTTCTGTTTTAATTGTATTTCCAGTTCCTACAAAAACAAAACAGAATGGGTCAGAATTAGCCTTATCCTCATATGCAGCAGAATGAATGAGGAAAAAGTTAATACAGTAAGCAATAGGAGAAAGGGCAGTTTAAAAAGGAAGTTACTATAGTCTGAAAGGCCAAATGAAATATTCCTTAAATATTTAATGAGAAATCTGAAAGGAAAAAAGTTAGGAGTAGTGACTATATTAAGAAAAAGCAAGAAAATCTTTTTAACAATAATTATTGGGAAACAAGATCTATATCATGTTTTCCCAAGACTTGGGCCAATCATTTCCAATTGTCATGCTGTGTCAGTATATTCAGATAGTATCAGTTGTAGAATATTCATCAAGAGGAAAATAATGTAGAATTAAAACCTTATCACTTCCAGAAGAATTTTACTGCCAAGAAAAAACAGAGAATTCTGGTGGTGAACTGTTGGCTCAAAAAATGGCATCATCAAGAACACTTTGGATTACTGGACCATAGTCTATTCTATGTACAAGAAGGACATTTGGTGAGAAGTCGGATGTACTTCACAAGCACTGGGAAGAATGGGGTTGGAAAATGTTTTTTGTGGGTAATCTGATGGTCTTTAAAGTGAATCTGTAGTGAGAAGGGAGAGAAGGAGAAAAGAGGCAAGAAATTCTGGAAAAAAAAAGAGATAATTAAGATTGCAAAAAGAAAGAAAAATTGGAGAACCTCAATGAAACTGGCAGGAGTATAAGAAAGGACACTGATAACTGAGAAAACAAGGTTAAGGTTTAAAAAAAATGAAAAGGCCATAAAACAAAAGCAGAACAGCAGGGAATAGCCCAAGCCTGAATGTGTAAGGTTTTTTTTCCATAACAAGTTTTATTAGTTTTTTTTGTTTGTTTTATAGCCAAGTGCTTATAACACATCGTGGAGATAGGGCACTCCATAGAACACAACAAAAAATACAATCATACATATACAATTTAAACTACTTCTTTAAAGGTTCCCTCTCTATTTTATCAATAAAAAAAGAAGAAAGAAAAAAGAAAAAAAAACACACAAAAACAAAAAACAAAAGTTATCAATCATATTTTCACCCGTTTTCAGGCTTAACCAACTTTCAATTAATCTATTTCAATTTAGTCTTGCATAAACATATAGTATACAATTCAAGCATTCCTAAAATATAAATTGTTTCTCACCTATATCTATTATTTCAATTTCAATTTATACTTCTCAATCAAATTATATCTCTTATTCTATTCTATTTCACATACATATTTTGTAAATAAACATAAATTTATATATTTTAAAACCGTTACATAAGACATAATAATATAATATTATAATAATAATAATAGGACAATAATTATTTCTATCATAAACTAATAATATAACTATTATATCTTAATATTTCTCAACTATATTCTATTTCATATATTCTATCCAATATTTTTATAAATCAGTCCAAGTCCCTAAAAATTCCTCAATTGTTTCAATTTAGTCCATTTAATACATCACTAATTACCATTCAATTCTTGTAAGTAAAAATATCAATAATACTTCACCAGTCTCAATCTCAATCTAACTCCTTTAATTTTAAGTTTTCCAATTTTTCCTATTGCCATTCCAAACCATAATCAAATCCATAATTTAGATCTAATGTTGACTCATACCAGAGTAACCTTAAAAATCTCAAAAATATTAGCTCAATCAACATCCAAAAGCCCTTTTTACCCATCAGATAAAATTTTAACTCTCATTTTTAAATCTAATTCTAGCTTTCTTTTTGTGCCAGGTAGGTTTCCACAGCAGGGCCTCTAGATCCTCCCATCTTAGTGACTGGCTAAAGGCCTTTTCCCACCATTGAGTCCAATCATATTCTTTTTCTCTTTTATCCAGTGTTGTCTGTACTGTTATGTTGTCAACGTTTTTGGTGCCTCGTATTTGGAAGTCCAATCCTGTTGCTTTTAAAGTTGTAAATGTTTTAGTTGAGTTCTGCCTTTGATCATCAAAGATGTCCATCATGTGGGATGTGTCCTCTTCCTCTTCAATAGATCCAATAGATTCAATAGATTGTGAATGTATTCCATCCATCTCATTAAGTTGTAAATCTGATTGTGTATCATAGTCAATCAAAGGTTGAGCTTCAATTTTTAATTCTGAGTCCTCCTTTTTGCTAAGCGTTCTAATATATTCTTTAAATTCCATTCTCATTTCCAAAAAAATTTCTAATATAAGTCCATAATTAATCTGTGAGTAGGATTCCATCCTCTTTTTTTTTTTTTTATAGAAGTTCAACTTAAAAAATAGATTGCAGCGTTATAAAATATAGAATCCAAACAGAGATATATTTCCAAAGAAAGATAGAAAAAAAGCCAATAGTCAAGTGCAGCACAGAAATAAAAGAAGCAGCAAGAATCCCAAGTAGCAGTCAGTTATTATGTTGTAATCCAGTCTGGGCATCAAGCCAAAATCAGGAAGTGGGAGTTCAACTGGAGAAAGTTACATTGTATCAGTCATAGTTTCTGGGCTTCGTGCCAAGTCCCAGGTTGCATTGTATCCAAAACAATCTACATAAGTCCGCCCAGAGAGCAGAAAGTTTTTTAGGCAATACTGTTCAGGAGGGGGGGAGGAGAAAAAAGCATTCCACCCCCTCCCTAAGGGTTTTCACCTAAACTGGAGATAGACAAGCCAAAAGAGAGAGTCACAGTAAGGGTTTTTTTTTTCTCAGGATGCCCGAATTCCAACTGCTTATATAAACAAAATAAAATAATAAAAAACAATAATTATTTTTCCAAAGCCCGTTTTCCCCAGTGATCAAACGCTGCTTTCTCAAAATAGGGAAATAGTTCTTAAAGCTGTTAGCAGGGAAATAGGTAAATTAACAAGAGGGAAGGAAAGGTCTCACCCGGATCTTCCACATGGTTCTTTTTGCTTAGATGTTGCTGTGACTTTCGGCTGGAGCAGCTGAGTGATGTTACTGGCCGATCTTTTCCCCGTCGGCCCAAAGGTGATTTCTCGGACCGCAGAGGGAGCTGCCGCTCCCTCCGTGATCGACGAGTGCCCTCCTCTACGGTGGTCGCCCCTCCAGGGCGACTTTCGACCCTGTCCAGGGTCTACCGGCGGGGGGAAACCAGATGGCAAAGAGAGCAAGTTCTTTGCGCATCCGTGGGCGCTGCAACCGGAACCGGAAGTCCGAATGTGTAAGGTTTTAATCAAGAAGATTTAGGAACAGAATGAGTTGAGACTTGCAATAAATGCTAAATTCTCTCTCTCTCTCTCTCTCTCTCTCTCTCTCTCTCACACACACACACACACACACACACACACCCCACAAAAGTATGCACACACACACACACACACACAAAGATGGAGGGAGAGAGGGAGGGAGACACACAAAGAGACAGTAAAATGGTGGACAACAGGGAAACGGCTGAATTGCTTAATTCTTATTTTGCATCTGTGTGGTTTTGCTCCAATCTTTAAAAAAAGGGGAAAGTAACATGGCTCATCACTTTAGTGTTTAAAGGTTCTCCTATTTTTGTTTATGGTTGGTTAATTAAACTTTTTTTTTACCTGGAGTAAACAAAAAGGCTATGCAGAAGAGCACACATATAAGGTTAAGGATCTTCATAATAAAGCATGTAGGATTCTGACACTGCTAAAAGGGAAAAGATAAGAAAATATCATTGAGCAATGTCCAGGGTTTTTTGCAAGCAGTAGCTCCTAAATTAATATATTTTGGTGCATTATTTTTCTATCATATACTTGGTATGCAAGTATGAATTTGCTTCACCATTTACTTCCTTTATTTTTGTTTGAGGGCCTTACCTAAGACATATATTACATTTTACCCCAGGCTCAAGTCCTTTTCATATGATTGTGAAGACCATTTCTTGTATACTCTACCACTTCTTTCTGCTATTCCAGAAAGCAGGGATGACCATGGAAAAATTATGTGTCTAAGGTCTCAGATTCGTTTGATTGGTGGGATTTGGAGCATTCCAACTCTACCAGATCTAATAAATAGGCATACATAACTGGAGAAAGGTGATCCCTCAGATTTAATCTCTGAGCTATTAGAGTTTTATAATTGGTAAACAGCATTTTGAACTGCACCTGGAAGCCAACTTGTAACATTATAATTATTTGACCGGATACATTTTATACCGATTCTAACTTGTGGTCCTCACAGATACCTCCATCTAAACTACACTGCAGAAGTCCAAATGTGAACTAATTAAAGGCATGAGTGATCATTAGAACAGCTTCTCAGTCCAAGAAAGTATTTAACTGACATGACGTTTGCAAAGGCTCCCTTTGCTATAACAGCCACTTGCTCTTCAAGCAGAAGCTGCAAATCCAGGAGAATCCTCAAATTATATGCCAGATCCATGTGGGGAAGTGCAATGGGCTATCATCTGATGATCTCTGACCTCCCATGCTGGCAAATGACCTTCCTCTTTGGCCTCATGTAGATGTTAAATAATAGTGGGAAAGCACTATGCCCTGAGGACCACAACAAAGGAGGGGGTCTTGGGCTTCAACTCTCCCCTGCTATCACACCAAATGAAATCAACCACAAAAAAGGAAAAACTATTGCTTACTGACTACTTGCTTCTTCCCATATGCAATTTTGTGGCCTTTATAACTCTAGAAACATTTGAAGTATCTAACATCTCCCCAAACTTTCCAAAACAATAAAGAAAATACTTCCCAAATGTTGCTCACTGTGTCATTGGTCCAAATGAATGCGTGAAGAGCACCAGCATTTGTTTCTTTGTGTGAGTCAGCCCCTTTGAGGATTTCAAACTCTCTCCCAAAGCAAGTTCACAAGTCTCTCTTTTCTATGAAAGAAAAGACATTAGAAGAAAAAGTTAAACCACACCTTAACCATTATGACTACATTTTCACTCTTTTCATTCTCAGACTTAATCAAAACCTTACACACCATAAGCAATGAAGAAGTGATTAAGTCTCCCTGAATTTTCACCTCCCTCCTTCCTGTTATCCACCCAGGAAGTGAACTCTGGTCCTGTCAACTACGTACCAAAGAGGAAAGGTTGTTCTGTTGCTATGTGACAGCTGCCTTAGAATTTTCCTCAATTATCACTTAGCAGCAGCCATTACAATAGTTCCATAACAGATGAAAGAAAGACAAACAGAGCTATTCTGTCACTCCCTCACTCCATGCTTTATCCACTAATCAGATGGTCTCTTTAAGCAATGTCAGAACTCTGTTCCTATTGGTAAGTCTATTGGGAATAGGGATGGTTGGATTAGCCATAATTTCCTCTCCTCTATACAACAGTGACAAAAACATCTGATTTTACATAATAGAAGGAATCATCTTCAAGTAAGACCTCTGGGAAGGTGTCATTTCTCTCATTCCCTCTTCCATTCAAGAACTTTGTTCTTCTATATTTGTGCATAGGATACTTTCAGTCTAAACATAGAATTTTAATTTTATTTCTGCCTTAATTCATTTCATTTACTTTGAGCTAATTGTTTAGACTTATCAAGGTTGTCTTTATCCTGGTTGTAGAGCATTTACAAGAATCTTTCTTGGATAGTCTCTACAAATGAAGAGGGAACCATCCAAAATATGGTTGAGTATGATCAATTGGTAGCGTAGGAACAGAATATACTGTAGAGAGAATAGCACAGGAGATCCAGTTAATAAGGCAGAAAGTGATAGGGAATGTAAAGAGAAATCAGAAACACTGCATGACAAATAACAATGAATTGACAATATGCAGTTAGGAGGAAAGGGTCAAGTCAAAAAGTAGTGATTGGAGGGAGGGAGAGACATCTTCAAAAAGAGAAAGGTGAGAAGTTTAAAAACCAAAAGTCAATGTATGAATAAATGTACAGGTTTAGTGAAATTAAGATGTGATGAAAGAGCACCTTTCCCCAGTTTTGATTGGTGCACTGTTTATGCCCCTTTTTGGAATGGGGGATCCTGCCAACAGTCACATATGTCATTACCTCAAGAGCAGATTATAACATGGCATTCTATTGGGTCTGCCTTTAAAGATCACCCAATCAATGCAGAATGCCACAGTCTGCAAGGTAAGATTAGTTTCAGCACAATATAAAGTGGTGTTTTGACTTATACAGCCTACTATATATGGTTTGACTCCATATTATTAACAGGAGCATGTTCTACAAATCCTAGGCAAAGAGAGAAGAATAGCCACCTCAACAATGGAACCCTCTAAGTATGCCTCCAGTTCCCTGGGAGACCCAGGCCTAATAACATACCCAAGTTTTGGCAGGACTTCTGAAATATCAAAAGGGATGGAGTTAATCTAATCTTGGGGAAAATAATGTTCCATAATGTTGACACCATGGCAGAGAAGGCACATCTCATGGGACTCACCAAATATAGCTCCCTAGCTGATGGTACCTGCAGCATGCATTTTCTGCCAGATCTAATGGGGCATACTGATGTAACTAGGGAGAGGCAGGACCTTAGATTGCCTGGTCCCATTCACGCCATGAATGGCTTTAAACACTAGCACCTTAAATTAGACCCAGAAGCAAATTGGCCACCAATGCAGTTTGTGGAACTAAGTATAACATGCTGTTCTAGGAGCTCATATAATTGCTTACACTGCTTTATTCTATACCATTTGAAGCTTATAGATACTCTTCAATGGCAGCCCAATGTAGAGGACATTGCAGTGACCAGGACATGAGTGACTATAAGCAGTGCCTGCCAATATCATAATAGCAGAATTGGTACACAAGATGAATCTGTGGAAAGGCCCTCCTAGCATAATTGACATCTGCTCATCATTAAAGATTGTTTAAGAGTGTTGACCTTTACCTTGGTCTCATACATCTCTTAGCTTCCACCTGCTGCATAAGTGATAGATGTGAGTCCAGGAGAACCACCAGGTTATGGACCTTCTGTTTCAGAACAATGCAAGTCTATCAATTTTAGCATAGAGGCTGCCACCAAAACTGATGACTTCTTGAAAACAGCATTTATGGAATTCAATCTCATCAACAATCCTTTGTTGTTCTCCCATTATTAGGTAAAATTCTCTGCATTTAATCAGGCATGGATGTACTTTAAAACATGACTTAAATATAAATATTTTAAATAGAACTGGAAGAAAATATTGCAGATTATTGCATTTCTATCAGGATAGGAAGATATTTTGTTCACAAGCCCTGCATTATTGCATACCCATACTTTATGAACGTCTCTTAATCACTGCCTTGAAATAGATCACCTCAGCCTTTCCTTCTGCTCAAAATAAAAGTGGGATTATTTAGTAAAACCTACATAGAGAACTTAGAGGAAGCCTAGGAAAAGAGAGAATGTTTTCTATTTTTTCCAGCACCCTGGGTTAATGCAGTCTTTCTCATTTTCAGGAACTTTAAGATGTGTGGATATCAAGTCCTAGAATGCTGATTGGGGAATTCTGGGATTTGTTGTCCACACATGTTAAAGTTGCTGAGGTTGAGCAATGCTGCCTTAATGAACTGAAGATCCATTTTTTAAAAACCTATTAATGACTACAGAATCGGAACAGGCTCTCTACTGCTCATGTCTCTGGGAACTTTGGATTGATTTTCTAGTTCTCTGTCAGGTATAAAATTCTATCCAGGGTTGAAGAAAAAAATAGCATTATTTATCCCGTATTTGAAACAATAGTAGACACTGATTAGGATTAGAGTAAAGATTTTTTTCTGCTATGTCTATTTTTCTTGCACCATTTTATTTTTACTTTTTCTTTGATGCACTTAACCACTAAAACAGCTGACATGTGCTGTATTAAGATGGACCAGCTCTGAATATTTGACTGGGGGGCTGGAGGGCTTCCATAAATGTTTTTGCTATGCCAGCTAATGCTAGAAGCTAGAGGTGAGTAAATTGTAGCCTTCCAAATACACACACACAGACACACACAGACACACACAGATAAAGAGAGAGAGAGAAAGAGACAGAGACAGAGACGGCTGAGAGGCATACTACCAAATTTCTCCCCAAACACTATAAGACTGTAGACACTCAGTGTTCAATGCAAGAGATTTTTATTTGCATAAAAAAGTGCAGGATCAATCAGCTATAAGCATCACATTGTATTGCAAATGTAGGAAAGGAACTTTGCGTTGCAGATTAAGCAAAGAAAAATGAATTTCAATGAATACTCAAGCCAGGGAATCCATCGTGAGTAGCCAATGCTATGATTTTACCTGCACAAAGAGCAAAACAAAATAGTCATGTTAAAACTTTTCATCTGATATGTCATTTAGAAACACATATATGTATACATATTAACTCAAGTAAATGGAATATAGAATAAATACTCTCAAATTCATAATTAAAAAAACTATTGAACAGACCTTTCTATCCAAATTTAAATGACTTAAATTATATCAGTGGAGTGTATCTTCCTTTCTCTATATTTAAGACAGCTCAGTAAGTTTTTCAGAGATAGTTTATTAATACAAGTAAATAAAAGTGCTATATTTTTTTCCATTCTTAACCTTTTTGAGTAAGGATTAGGGAAGAAACTACATCCAAGCTTGTCCCAAAGCTGCTTTTTTTCAAAAGGCAATTTGGACTTTGTTTTTCTCTGGAATACACACTGAATAAGTGGCTTGTTTTACCATCAGTCTCAACTCAGTCCTTATTGTTGCAATTAAACAGCTGCTACAGGCAAAAAAGAACATGCCACCTCAATTTGTTTACCTCCAGACAAGAGAATCTGTGGTATTCCATATATTGTTGTATTATGATTCCAAGCTTCGTAGCTATTATGGGTACTTTAAAGAATACTTAAACACATAGCTCTGTATCTCTGAAATTCTTTGCTATACCTTTCTGAACTGTAAGTAGATTTTACTGAGGCCTTGAGTAAACAAAAGAAGCAGACAGAGGAAACAGATTATAAAATAAAAATGAAATTACTGTTTTTTGCAGCAAACACCACCACTTTTATCACACTTTCCAATGGCAGTCAGATTTGTTGGGCATCGTAGAAACCTGCACTTGCCACCTTCACGGTCGCAGTCCGCAGCTGTCTTTGGTGTCTTACATGCTAGAGAGAGAGAGAGAGAGAGGGAGGGAGGGAGGGGCAGAGAGAGAGAGAGAAAGGGAGGGAGAGAGAGAGAGAGAAAGAGAGAGAGGGAGAGAGAGAGGGAGAGGGAGAGAGATATTTATATTTGTGGACCCAGGAACCCTCTATCATTCTTCTTGCCATTTGTTGTCATAACAGCACAATCTAGCCAGTAAAAGAGGGCCACTCTGAAATCAGAGAGCATATACACAGGCTTTGCCCACCATGTTCTGCTGGGTAAATAAAAGGAGATATAAAAATTTATATATGATAAATGGATTACTAGGATAGAAAAATGTTTGGAATAGAATCAATCAATACAATATGCTTTAGCAATAAAGTCAAGTTCCAAAGTTCAATCCCAGTAACAAGATCTATCCAAACTTAAACCATTTTTGAGTTCAACTGCTCATTTAACATTTTAATAACCCCATAGGACTAACTAGTGCTGGAGAGAAATTTAATATCCTTCAAATCGTGTTCTGATAACTAGAATGACAATTCCTTTTTTTAATGGAAATATCAGGGAAATGGTTTGCCATTGCCATCTTTTTCCAAATTGTTTTTTGTTTGTTCGTTTGTTTGTTTTTGAATTTCCAATCAAGCCTAAATTCCTGGCATTCTATAAAGGTCTCCAATCTCTTTTAGAGCCCAGACAAGATTAGTCAGATGTTACAATTTCCTGAGGTAATTTAATAAAAAATATGCTGCAAATATTTCATTTATCTCTATGAAAAGACCTAGAAATGTTATGCTAGCTTTAGAATATTCATTTAAATAAATGCTGTGTTGATCTATTTATTAAAAAATAAAATAAACAGTAAATACTGCAAAATCCTATATCAGAGAGAATGTGTAGGAAAATAATGGAATTAACTATAAAGTGTACTCTGAATGTCTCCACTGCATTAACATTCTTTGAACAAAAAGAAAATATATCCCACACTATCATAAGAACATGAAAGAGCATCTTCATATTTATGCAGTATTCTTGATTAGTTTGAAATTAAGATATACCTTACCTATAGCCATTATCAGGGCAAAAAAGAGAATAGCTGAAAAAATGCCAAAAAATTTCATGTTTAGGAAGCTGGATAGATTATTTTGGACAAGCAATGAGAGGCTGAAGAAATGACCCAAACTCCTTGTATTTATAGTGAAAATCTGGATTTTGTCATGCCATAAATAGGTATATGATGTGGTTGTACAGTACTATGTGCAATAGTCTGCATTGAGTAGGAAATGTTTTCCAGACACCTGATGAAATTATCCAGGCAGGTTTTGTAAATGGGGAAACCAGCATTGCTCCATCTAGCTGAGAATAACCTAAACTCGGTGCTAGAGGCAGTTCTGCTGTATCTGAACCATATATTGATAGGAAACATTATTCCATGATGAAGACATTTATTACAGGCATCTATTGGTGAATGAACTTTACTCTGAGTATAAATTTGCCAGAATAAAATTACATAATGCTATCAACACTGGATAAAAGTAATCCCTGTGAAATGAATAAGGCTCTTCTCTGATAAGATGTCACAATACATTTCTTAGGTTCTCCAACACTAATCTGGGATTCATTTTAGGATGAATGAAGTTCTGTTAACAATAGGTTCACTATTCGGACAGTTGACATTGAAAAAAACATTGATAAACTGAAAGACAAAGAGGATAAATATAAAAAAATGGAAAGAACATAGAGCATCAGAATTGGAAGGGTCTTTGGTGGTCTTCTAGTCCAACCCCCTATTCAAGCAGGAGATCCTATACCATTTCAGACAAGTAACTGTCCAGTCTCTTCTTAAAAGCCTCTAGTGATGGAGCACCCACAACTTCTAAAGGCAAGCTGTTCCATTGGTTAGTTGTTATCACAATCAGGAAATTTCTCCTTCATTCTATGTTGCTTTTCTCCTTGGATAGTTTCCATCCATTGCTTCTTATCATGTCTTCTGGTGCTTTGGAAAATAAATTGACCCCCTCATCTTTGTAGAAGCCCTTCAAATATTGGTACACTGATGTCATGTCACCCCTAGTCCTTCTTTTCACTAGTCTAAACATACCCAATTCCTGTAAATGTTTTAGCCTCCAGTCCCCTAATAATCTTTGTTGCTTTTTTCTGCAGTTTTTCCAGAGTCTCTACATTTTTTTTTATATTGTGGCAATGAAAACTGGATGCAGTATTCCAAGTATGATCTTACCAAAACATAAAGCACTTCACATGATCTTGATTCTGTCCCTTTGTTAATGCAGCCTAGGACTGCATTGGATATTTTAGCGGTTGTAGCACGCTACTGGTTCATATGTAAGTGATTGTCCATTAGGACTCCAAGATCCCTCTTGCAGTTACCGCTGCTGAGACAAATTTCACCTAGTATGTACCTGTATATTTCATTTTTCTTGCCTAAGTATACAATTTTGCTTTTCCCTACATTGAATTTCATTTTGTTAGATAGGGCCCAGTGTTCATGTCTGTCAAGAGCCATCTGGATCTTGAGCCTAAGATTGCAACAAATGTCAAAAATAAAAATAAAAAAGTTTGTTTCAATATGTAAAAAAAACAAGAAAAAAGTCAAGGAAACAATTGGTCCACTAATGGGAGAAGATGGCAAGGAAGTGACAGGAAGCAGGGAGAAAGTTGAGCTGCTTAATTCATTCTTTGCATTTGTCTTCACACAAAAGGAAAAAATAGCCCTACCCACCAAAAATAGAAATGTAAAAGACAAACTAGGAATTTAAATTAAAGTTGGCAAGAAGATGGTAAGAGAACACCTGTCCATACTAGATGAGTTCGAATCACCAGGATCAGATGGATTACATCCCAGAGTTCTTAAGGAGCTGACAGACATGATCTCGGAACTATTGAACCATATTCATCAAAGATCCTGGAGCATTGGGCAACTTCCAGAGGACTGGAAAAAAGCTGATGTGATTTACATCTTAAAAAAGAAAAAGAAAAAGAAAAAGAAAAAAAATGGATCCAGGAAACTACTGACCAATCACCCTGACATCAATAGCTGGGAATGTCATAGCCTCATCGGAGCCTGATTCAGAGGAGAAGGAGGAGGACCGTCCGATGAGGGTGGCACAACTTCTTTGGAATATTTGGAAAGGCCAGGGGCTGAGGACAATGCTGTCCCAGGCCCCTTAGGCATTGGGGGAGGTGGTCAACTGGATGGAGAGTGGCCTGTCTTCCTAGGCACAGGGGAAGATCGGCTGCTGAGAGGCAGTGATGCTAATAGGCAGCAGATCTCCTCTGATGAGGAACAGCTGCCTCCCCCTCTCAATCCAAGGGCACAGAGAGTAGAGCAGAGGCAAGCTCAAAGGAGAGCTATGAGGCTATTTGGGAGAAGGTCGCCTCACCCCTCTTCACAAGGAACACCTCGTGTGGGTTGACTTAAGGAGAAGCTGGAGAGTTTGTCTTTGTCAGGAACAATTGTTTGTTTTGGCTTACACTCCCCTGGCTTTGATTCGTTCTCTTGCCTGTGACTTGCTTTTGCCTTGTGGACTTGCCTTTTGCCTTGTAGACTTGCTTGGCCCTTTGTACCTGGACTCTGGATCTTGCCCCATGAGTTTCCACCTTCTCTTTGGACTTCCTTTGTTGTTTACTTGCTTTTGGAAACTGAGGGTGCCTACTTCAGGTTAGTGTGGAGCCTTACCAGCTGTTGTAGGATCACTTGTTGTGGCAGCTAACAGGGCAATAAAGGACTCTATCATAGCCTGCCTCTGCCTAGGCAACCTGGGTCATAAAAAGGAAGATCCTGGAAAAGATAACCAAGTAACAAATCTGTGAAAACCTAGAAGCAAGCAAAGTTATAACCAGAAACCAACATGAGTTTGTCAAAAACAGATTGTGACAAACAAATCTTATTTCATTCTTGGACAAAGTGACTAAATTAGTGGACCAGCAAAATGCATTAGATATAGCATACTTGAATTTCAGTAAGGCATTTGACAAAATAGATCACAACCTACTTCGTGGGGGCACAGTGGTTAGAATGCAATATTGCAGACTAATTCTGCTGACTGCCAGCAGTCCAATTCTCACCTGCTCAAGGTTGACTCACCCTTTCATACTTCTGAGGTTGGTAAAATGAGACCCAGACTGTTGGGGGCAATATGCTGACTCTGTAAACTGCTTAAAGAGGGCTATAAAGCACTGTGAAGCGGTATATAAGTCTAAGTGCTATTGCTATTGCTACTTCTAAAAAATGTGGTAAGCTGAAAAATGTGGGCTAGGCAACAGCACCACCAGATGGATTTGTAACTGGCTGACAAACCACACTCAATATGTAATCCTTAATGGAATTACATTTACATGGAGTAGACAGTGGGATACCCCGAGGTATCCAGTACTCTTCAACATCTTCCTAAATGATTTAGATGAGGGAATAGAAGGTGAACCAGATGACACTAAACTGGCAGGAACAGCTAAAACCAAAGAAGATAAGCTCAAGATCCAGATGGATCTCAATAGACTTGAACATTGGCCCTATCTAATAAAATGAAATTCAGTGTAGAGAAAAGTAAGATTTTACATTTAGAAAAGAAAAAAAACAAATGTATAAGTAGAGGTTAGGTGAAACCAGGCTCATGAGCAGTAACTGTGAGAGGGATCTTGGAATCCTACTGGACTATCATTTAACTATAAGTCAGCAGTGTGTTGCAAAAAAGCCAATGCAATCCTAGGTTGCAATAACAGAACATGTGAAGTGTTAGTACTGTTTTATAATGCCTTGGTTTTGGTCACCACAATATAAAAAAGATGTTGAGACTCAAGAAATTGTGCAGAAAAGAACAACAAAGAAGATTAGGGATCTGTAGGCAAAAACATATGAAGAATGTTTACAGGAATTGGGTATGTCTAGTGAAATGAAAAGAAGGACTAGGAGTGATATATCAGTGTTCTAATATTTGAGAGGCTGCCACAAAGAAGAGGGGTTCAACCTATTTTTCAAAGCACCAGAAGGCAAGACAAGAAACAATGGATGGAAATTAATCAAGGACAGAACCAACCTAGAACTAAGGAAAAATTTCCTGACAGTGAGAACAATTAATCAGTGGAACCGCTTGCCTTCAGAAGTTGTGGGTGCTCCAACATTGGAGCATTTTAAGAAGAGATTGAACAGCCATTTGTCCAGAATGGAATAGGGTATCCTTCTTGAGCAGGGGGTTGGACCAGAAGACCTCTAAGGTTCTTCGAACTCTATTATTCTGCAACATTACAACAAAACTGTTGTAATGTAATGTAATGTAGTAGTAATGTATGTAAATATTACATATAACATTGCAACAAAAGTGCTGGGAAAAAAAATCAGAAGTTATTTCTTCATATTGTTTTTTCTGTCTTTTTTCCTGCACTCTAAAATTTTTTAATTTATTTGTTTCCTCTCTTTATCTTAAATATTAGCTTCTGTTAGTTTGCAGAATAAAATATTTTTTTATTCAGGAGCACTTGTGCTATAATAAAGCTAGAACAAAGTAATAAAGCTAGGTAATCCTATAACCACTCTTTTTGAGTAAAAAGAAGAAAACCCTAAAAAATCTTATCTCCTGCCTATACAAGTATGTGAATTTCAGATTTCAGCTATGGGTCCATAAAATTCCTTGCTCTCTATCTTGTGAGAGACCAAGATGGCTAGCTGCCCATCTGGAAGCTGCTAATCTACAATATCCTTCTTCCACCTAACCCCTCCAACTATTTGCAACTTTCAAGGCCTTTTCACATTTCTGAACTGAGTGTTCTCTTCCCATACCTAAATCGATAGAAGATTATCCTGACTGGGATTCCCACTGCTCCCTATGCTGCCTCTATTGCCTTTGTTTCAAGTCATAGAGATCGCATGACTTTCTACAAGGCAGTGGGTAACAATTGATATTATATACCTTGAAACTCTACTTGAAAGTTGTTGAAAGAAAGAGAAAAATACTGTTTAAATATTAATATAGTCCAGGATGATCCAAAACTGATTTAATCATGATTGGGACACAAGATGAAGGCAACACCACCAAGACATAGGATAGGAAAGTTGTTGCCAGAGCATATTTGTACATGTTGGTAATTAAGAAAGTTATACAGAATTCCTAATCTTTATGCAATCCCGACACATTAATAAAGAATGGGATTGGAGAAGGTTCTTCTGGTTTCAAAAAAAAACTATAGCAAACATGGATATATAAAATGTAATATATTTATCTCATTATCAATTAAATTTTAAAATATTTCTTCCCAAATTACAAAATATATGTGAAATATTTGGGTATAAAGATTCTGAAGACAGAAACTAAATATCTTGAACCCCAATGGTTGAGTTTACTATTTGCACATCTTAATCAGGAAGTGGTATACTTTATAAACCATGCAAGGAGATCAGAAAGGGGGCAAGCATATTGAGAATTACTAATAGGCAAAACTAGGGACTGCGGTTCCCAGTCAGACTGATACCATAAAAGAACATCACATTATCAAGTACTGAAAGCATTATTATTACATTATTACAATCTGGGAATGCAGATAGATGAAGGCTAGCCTTATTATGTACTATACATTATGTATTATGCATTTTCCATATTAACATTTATTAAGATGTGAAGCCAGAAGGATTAGAAACAATCCTTCTATGAGCATAGATGCCTAAACATTAAGGTATTTAAAAAAATTTTAAAAAGAAAAGTAATTTTCTTAATTGGTAAGTGTTATACATTGTGATAGACCAGGAGACAGAACTTCATTTGTGATTCCGTGTTGAGCAACCAAATGTCTAAGGATATCTCTGGGAAAAGTGGAACTACTCGAGTAGTTCCCCATACTTATTTGAAGTCTGGACAATCTTTCACAAGCCTTTGAAACTCATGACATTTTGGGGAGAAGTAGAGTGGGGGAAGGAATGCTAAAATAAGAAAAACGCAAAATCCAATATCGCAAGACAAAGCATTACCAGAGCATGATGCTGTATGTCTTTCATAGGTTGCTGATGCTTTATGCAACTAACAGACAGCCACTATCAGGTATAAATTGATTGAAGAGTACATATTTTCTTTGTAAAAGAGTCTCTAGTTTATTTATATAGCTACCCATCTCAACAGAAGATGACTCTGGATGGTGCAATCAAATAAAACCACACTCCATTAAACATTAAGAAATCATTAAAAATTAAAATATCCAAACCACAAACAGAGAAAAAAATAGACCAACCACATACCACCCACGTTAAATTGTTGCTGGTTCTCTGGGACCTCAAGTCTAAACATAAACAAGTTTTGAGGAACTTATTGAATATTAATAGAGATGGAGCTAATCTGGTTACTCTCAGGATCAATCAATTGGACTAGGAAATATCCATGCCACTATCACGTGAAACAGAGCCGAGATAGACAATCAAATGTTCTTTGGGTGCTTTCAGATTCAATTCTGTGGAAACTAACTTTGCTGTTTGAGGTTTACTGCTGCTGTAGTCAAAGTTTCTGAAGGGTATAATATCACATAAAAGAGTGAATTAGAGAGGCCAGTGGTATGATCTGATATAAAGCAGTTTTTGGTATTAGAACACAGAGTCCTTGACACATCAAATAATAAAGGATTAGGATTACCCTAACCCTAATGGTAGATTCCTCCTGTAAATGAGATGCACATTTATAATAAACACATTTTATTTGATCTAAAGCACTATTTAAAAGTCACCGAGAAAAACTAGACATGGAAGTCCAAGACCACAGAGACATTATATGGAATCTTGTTCCACTGTGTTGAACAATGGATTAGGGCCGTGTAAGCATTTCCTTCTAAGTTGTTGTCCTATGTAGAGTGCCTTGAACTGATTCTTGAAAAAATATGATAAAGATGGTTTTCATTTTTGAAACATAAGAGTTAGGATTTGAACCTGTTGCTGGAACCTGGGATGTGCTTTGTAGTTGTAGAAAATCTGCTTTATAAATTTATCTACCATTAGGGTGGGCAGGGCCTGCACGTGACGTATCTGGCCCGAGGGCTGGCAGTTTGACACCCCTTTTCTAAGGGTTCTTTATTTATACTGACTTTCTTCTTAAAGACCTTCAAGCACCTGACATACATTCCTAGCACATCACAGATTATTCTGAAACAAGATGTGTTTAGTTTTTGGATCGACCCCACCCCCTTTTGGAGACTCTATTTAAAAAATAAATTGAGATTTTCTTTCCCAAGATAAAATAAAGCCATACCTTAGTAGCTAATAAGATTAAATAAGGAACAGAAAGTAGCTACTGCTGCTCTTCTAGTATTTAGGTTTTCCTGTTGGAACCTATTCTAGGAGTTAGAGTTTGGTGAGGCCCCCATGTTCTTATATAGTCCAATCTAAAACATGAATACATTTCATTGGGTCACTAAGTTACTGTTTTAAAACCTTCTGTTTTAACAGGGAAACAGGGAAAGGGTGGTGGTGGTCAAAAAAAAGGAAATTATTTGGCAGCTGGGCTGATCCAGAGTTTTAATCATATTGCCTTGTATGGCTCTTCCATACAAGAATCTTCAGCAGCTTGTCTCCCCTGCAGAAAATGGCCGGAAATTAAATCAACAAAAGGAACTTCAAACCACATTCCATTCTTCAGTTTTGGGAGTGGTGCTGTCCATGGGATCTTTGTGGACTGTGATTACCATAGCTCCTGACTAGTTGATTAACATGCTTGTTTTCATTAATAGCCATACTGGTAATCAACAACCACCAATTATCTCCTATGGGTTGTCTTTGTACACATGTAATCTCCATTTGCGACTTTTTGTATGATCCTCCACATTCCTCTTCTACTTACTTGTTTGAGCTTCCCTATAATGCCACATCCAGTGGTCCACCAGGTTCACTTGATTTTAATAATAGACTAGAATAAAACAGAGCTGGAAGGGACCTTGGAGGTCTTCTAGTCCACCCCCTGTTCAAGCAGGAGAACCTATATTATCTCAGATAAGTGACTGTCTAGTCTCTTCTTAAAAATCTCCAGTGATTTCTGGGGGCAAGCTATTCCACTGGTTAATTGTCCTCACTATAAGGAAGTTTCTCCTTAATTCCAGGTTGCTTCTCTCCTTAATTGGTTTCCATCCTTTGTTTCTTGTCCTGCCTCTGGTGCTTTGGTGAATAACGTGACCCCTTCTGCCTTGTGGCAGCCCCTCAGATACTGGAATACTGCTATCATGTCTCCCCTATTTCTTCTTTTCTTTAGACTAGCCAAACCCAAGTCCTGCAGCTGTTCTTCATCTGTTTTAGTCTCCAGGCCTTTGATCATCTTAGTTGCTCTTCTATAAATTTTTTCCAAACTCTCAACATCTTTTCTGTGATATGGTGACCAAAATTGGCTGCAGTATTCCAGGTGTGGTCTTACTAGGGTTTTATAAAGTGATACTAATATCTTGCGTGATCTTGATTCTATGTCTCTCTTTATACAACCCAGGATTGTATTAGCTTTTTTGGCTGCTGCTGCACACTGCTGGTTCATGGTTAAGTGATCGTCCACTAGGACTCCAAGGTAATATGTGTCGATCAGAGTTGAACTATTGGGCCTTTGATGCTCTTTTAGTGTGGTTCTTGGTACTCTCTGAGGTTGGTTGCTTCCTTGCAGATGTTTCATTGCCTAAGTAAGTAACATCATAAATACTAGAAGGGAATGGAGCTTGCTCTCTGTTTATCCTGGTGTTCGCTTTTCTTTTAGTCTTGTTAATACTAATTCTCTACTAATTCAGTCAATTTTAAAATCCATTCTTCAGTGTTCGACAACTCCTTTCCTTTCCAGTGCTTAGCGAGTACAGTCCTCGCAGTGATCACCATGTAAAGAAATAATGTCCCAAATGGTTTTTTATTTCATTTATACATAATAACTAAAAGAAAAGCTTCAGGTATTATTAATATTTGTATCTTAAGAATTTTCTGCATTATCAATATAATGTTTATTCAGAATGTTTTCACATACTTGCAACACCACAATTTTTTTATTCTTGAAGTAGGATATGGTCTATAATTACAATGAAAACACTTTCTTTGCTTTAGAGTCATGCTAAACACTCTTAATTCTAATTGTAAAATTCTACTTTTTATTGCTTTCTCCCTATGAATCTCTATCAGTTTGAAGATATAAATGAAAATGTAAATGCTCCAATGAAATGAATGAATAAATAAGTGAATGAGTGAAATAAATAAATATAAATGCATGTATGTGATTTAAGTATTTTTCTTTGTGGATGAATTGTGGGGAATCTCACTCAGACATAAAAAGATATATATTCAAACTATGGCTTTACACTTGTGCATGCAGGCAAATATCTTGTCAAGAGGTTACATGAAAATAAGTTACAGGAAAATTTAAATGCAAATTTAACTTTATTAAAAACAGCAAAGAAAAAAGCTTCTTTTTAAAGCAAATCTTGCACATTTTACTTGTGAAGAAAAATGCTTTGGAATCTAATGAATAATAATTTGGGTTTGCCTAAAGGAAGCTGAAGCAATTACAGGCAGTGATACCACATCATGGCTGGATCCTGAAGGTCTTCATGTGGATAGACAGTAAGCCATCATTTTCCAAATGCTGTAATAAAATAAAATAATAATTTTGTGTAATTGGTAGATCCTGCTCAATGAACCCCAGTCTCTCTTAAATATCTCTCACCCTTCCTTGATCCCAATGTTTTCACTGAAAACATTAGTTTCTCTTCATAAAAAAGCTTTGTAGTGCTTTGATAATACAAATAGCAAACTGGCATAGTGCCAGAAGTTCCTAGAGATATTTCTTACATCGTACACAGCAATGCTGAAAAAAAAGACAATCTTGTTCCCATGGCTTGCAGTGCCTTCAGGACAATGAATTCTGCAGAATCCATGCCCATTTAAACAGCTCCTGCTCCACCCTATGGAAAGAAAAAAAAGAGGCCAGTCATAGGGTGAGTAAGAACACACACACATACACACATCTATCCCAATATATATGGGTGTGTGTCTGTGTCTGTGTCTGTGTATAGGTATGTATGTATAGGGACATTTCCCCTTTAGGACCTCAGCTGCTTTGAAGGTTTACAGAAAATAATTACATTTCACATAGTTCCATTTTAAGGCACTGCTGATGCCTGACCCAGATCTGAATTGTTTGGCTACCATATATCTGTTTCTAAGGAAATTAGGAAAAGAAAATCACCTAACTTCTGAGACATGTTTTAACCTATTACCATGAGAAGTTGCTTTTCTGAAGGAAAAGAATCTTGGCTTAGAATGCCTCATTATAGTGTGAGGCTAGAGTAGAAAATCATTGGACAAAAAATAATCAGCTTCCTCTTCCTTTGCTATCGCATACCAACTTGCCTCTGGATGTTTCCCCCATTACTTCCTTTAGAAACATTTTCAATCTCTTTTCTTGCTCTGATCTTCAAGCTGATGTTTGTTGATTCTGGTTAACTCTCACATGAAACACCACCAGGAAACTCAGGCCTGTAGGCTAGACTACAAGCTTGGAAAGAAAAACCTCAGACGACGGCATTGATAATCCATTCCAGTATTGCTTTAAAAAAAATAAATCAAAAACCTTCTTGATATAGTCATCAAGACTGGAGGGAATATTTAGAGTTCTGTGTACTGTATTAGTATTATGTAGGAAAAGACTTATTTCTGTGTTTCTAGATATATTATATAATAATAATAATAATAATAATAATAATAATAAAGTTGGAAGGGACCTTGGAGGTCATCTTGTCCAACCCCCTGCTCAGGCAGGAAACCCTATACCATTTCAGACAAATGGCTGTCCAGTCTCTTCTTAAAAACTTCCAGTGTTGGAGCATTCACCGCTTCTGGAGGCAGGTTGTTCCACTGGTTAATTGTTCTAACTGTCAGGAAGTTTCTCCTTAGTTCTAGGTTTCTTCTCTCCTTGATTAGTTTCCATCCGTTGCTTCTTGTCCTGCCTTCAGGCGCCTTGGAAAATAGCTTGACTCCCTCTTCTTTGTAGCAGCCCCTGAGATATTGGAACACTGCTATCATGTCCCCCCTCGTCCTTCTCTTCATTAAACTAGACATACCCAATTCCAGCAGCCGTTCCTTATATGCTTTAGCCTCCAATCACTTAATCATATTTTTTGCTCTTCTCTGTACTCTTTCTAGAGTCTCAACATCTTTTTTACATCGTGGTGACCAAAACTGGATGCAGTATTCCAAGTGTGGCCTTACCAAGGCATTGTAAAGTGGTATTAATACTTCATGTGATCTTGATTCTATCCCTCTGTTAATGCAGCCTAGCACTGTGTTGGCCTTTTTGGCAGCTGCAGCACACTACTGGCTCATATTTAAGTGATTGTCCACTAGGACTCTGAGGTCCCTCTCACAGTTACTACTATTGAGCAAGGTACCCCCTATACTATACCTGTACATTTGGTTTTTCTTGCCTAAATGTAGAACCGTACTTTTTTCACCATTGAATTTCATTTTGTTAAATAGCGCCCAGTGTTCAAGTCTGTCCAGATCCTCCTGTATCTTAAGCCTGTCTTCTGGAGTATTGGCTATTCCTGCCAGCTTGGTGTCATCTGCAAATTTGATGAGTTCCCCATCTATCCCCTCGTCCAAATCGTTGATGAAGATGTTGAAGAGCACTGGGCCCAGAACAGAGCCCTGGGGCACCCCACTGCACACTTCCCTCCATGTAGATGCGGTTCCATTGAGGACCACATGCTGAGTACGGCCGGTCAGCCAGCCACGGATCCATCTGGTGGTGATGCTGTTGCAAGACTAGAAATTTCTCTGTTTTATTTATGTTTTCATGCTAATTACATAAAGATTCCTTTCATAGTTGTTAACTTTCTCTATCCATTTAGCAATGAATAGGTGCATAAAAATGCCTAATTCAGTCTAAGCATCTGGCTAGTTATGCAATCAACCATAAATAAAAATTAAAAATCAGATATGATTGGAATAAAAGAATAAAACCAATGTATTCGCTTTCCAAACCCCTCTCACCATTCTACATTTCCCTGGATGTTCAGTTTTAGTACTGGGAAAAAAATCAGTGGTGCATTTTTCAGATGTTCTGAGACACAAGCTATCATCATTACACCCTGCTATAAAATTAAAAGATAAGAACATAACCACATTTTTCATAAATCCTGGAGCACCAGGGAAATACCCAAGGATTGGAAAAGGACTGATGTGGTCCCCATCTTCAAGAAAGGGGAAAAAAACAGACCCAGGAAACTACAGACCAATCAGTTTAACATCAATACCTGGGAAGATCCTAGAAAAGATAATCCAAAAACAGATCTGCGAACAACTAGAAGCAAACAAAGTCATAACTAGTAGCCAGCATGGATTTGTTAAAAACAGATCATGCCAAACCAATCTTATCTCATTCTTCGATAAAGTGACTAAACTAGTAAACCAGATAAACACTGTGGACATAGTACACTTGGATTTCAGTAAGGCATTTGACAAAGTAGACCACGACCTACTAATTGACAAGCTAGAAAAAGGTGGAATAGAAACATCACCACCAGATGGATCTGTAGCTGACTAACAAACCGCACTCAACGAGTAGTCCTCAATGGCACTACATCCACATGGAGAGAAGTAAGCAGTGGGGTACCACAAGGTTATGTCTTAGGCCCAGTACTCTTCAACATCTTCATAAATGACTTAGATCAGGGAATTGAAGGGGAACTCATCAAATTTGCAGATGACACCAAACTGTCAGGAATAGCCAACACCTCAGAAGACAAACTCAGGATCCAAAAAGATCTTGACAAACTTGAATAATGGGCCCTATCCAACAAAATGAGTTTCAACGTGGAGAAAAGTCCTACACTTAGGCAGGAAAAACCAAAGGCACAAATACAGATTGGGCAAGACCCAGCTTTAAAAAAATAACTGTGAGAGGGACCTTGGAGTTCTAGTGGATGATCACTTGACTATGAGCCAGCAGTATGCAGCAGCAACCAAAAAAGCTAATACAATCCTGGGTTGTATAAACAGAAGCATAGAATCAAGATCATGTGAAGTACTAGTACCACTTTACAAAGCCCTAGTAAGACCACACCTGGAATACTGCAGCCAAGTTTGGTCATCATATCACAAAAAAGATGTTGAGAGTTTAGAAAAAATTCAGAGAAGAGCAACTAAGAAGATCAAAGGCCTGGAGGCTAAAACATACGAAGAATGGCTGCGGGAGCTGGGTTTGGCTAGTCTAAAGAAAAAAAGAAATAGGGGATACATGAGAGCAGTGTTTCAGTATCTGAGGGGCTGCCACAAGGCAGAAGGGGTCAGGTTGTTCACCAGAGCACCAGAGGGAAGGACAAGAAACAATGGTTGGAAACTGATCAAGGAGAGAAGCAACCTGGAATTAAGGAGAAACTTCCTGACAGTGAGGACAATCAACCAATGGAACAGCCTACCCCCAGAAATTGTGGGTGCCCCATCACTGGAGATCTTTAAGAAGAGACTAGACAATCACCTGTCTGAGATGGTGTAGCTTCTCCTGCTTAAGTGGGGGAGGTGGGGTGGACTAGAAGACTTCCAAGGTCCCTTCCAGTTCTATTCTATTCAATTTTATAGGCCAATTTAAAGTCAGTTTCCAGAATGACAGTGAATAATGTCATTACCAAGTACATGTAGCAATTTCCATATTACTTTTGGAGTCAATTCTGTACAATTCTTCCATTTGTGCTGTTTTTTCTTTGCATCTTTAAAGTTTCCTCATTAGTTTTGCTGCACAGGTGCATTACTTAAAAGAATTATTTTCTTGGAGAATAGAACTCTGCATTATTGCTAAACTGGAAAGCATTGGAGTGATACAGTTGGTTTCCAGAGTGTCTATTTCACTTCCCTCCTTTGGTTGTTTGAGCACCTTTCATCATTAAACACTCACCACTTCCCAGTTTTAGCATGTACACAAGCCCTTTTCCAAAACTGACCTGTCTCCTAGTGTATATTATACACCCCTCTGAAATATGTTCTGCTTTTAAATATATGTCTGTCCATGAGGGAGTTGTGCATTAGCAACTCCATGACCAAGTAATAGGAGAGGTCAATGGCTACAATGAAAAACCGACTCAACAACTATCAATGGGTCTGCCCTGAAAGAGCACATATCAGCACTGGGATTTGCATTTATCAACATGCATACCACAAAGTGTCTAAATTGGAGGGGCCAGTAGTAAGGTCTGATATAAATCAGCTTGTGGTGCTAGAACATAGCTTTATCAGATCAGATATTAAAAGGTTAGAGTTACCCTAATTCTAGTGTTAGATGTGGCAGATTTTGTACAACTGCAAGGGATATTCCAGGCTCCAGCCAAGAGTTCAAATCTTAACTCTTGGGTTTCAATAATGACAACCATGGAATCAAAGATAATATAGAGCAATTCCAACCATGCTTATTCAGGAATCAGTTCAAGGCAATGTACCTAGGACAACAACTTAAAAGAAAATTCTTACTGGGCCATAAGTTTTATTAAACACAGTGGAACATTTCTCTTGTAAATAAGATGCACATTTGTAATAAACAAAATTTTATTTGGTTTAATGTACTATTTAATCTCTACCAAGAAAAATAGACATGGAAGTCCAAAACCACAGAGGCATTATGTGAAATCTTGGCCAGTTTAAAGCCAAATCCAACTGTCAGTCTACCTTAATTAATGAATTAATTTGTATCAATATATTAAAGATTTTTTTGATTTTTCCCCTAACTTCAAATAGTGTGCTTCTTAGCTGTCTCTGTCTCTGTCTATCTCTAAAATTAATTTGCTCTATTCTAGGGTTTGAAGACTGTTGAATGGACAAATATGTCCTACAATGGATTCTCTAGTCTGAAACATTTATATGAATTCAGTGTTGGTTAATCAACAATGTTTAGTTAGGTAATCATTATTATTTTACATGTGGCAGATTTGCCAGATAGTGAGAGAATATAGGAAACTAAGACAAACCCAATGTCAGAAATCTTAGACATAGAGAGAAAAATCTTACTATGCAAAAATCTGTTTGCATTTTGTGATTTTTCTCCAGCTCTTATTCTTCTCTTCTGCTGTCTCTGGGTAATGCAACATCTACTATTTGGATTTTCTTGTCTTAGTTATCAACAATGTTTAAGTCTGGTGTGTTATGTAGTGCCTGTCTGTTTAAAGTTCCCAGAGCATTTTAGCTCCTTTGTTTTCTATTACTTCTGTTTTTCCCACCAGCTCTTGCTTGCAGACAAATATTATTTCTTGCAGATCTTCCAGTGCACAATTGTTGCTACATTTGTCATGCCATTGTTTGTAATCAGTCTGTGTGATCTTTTTGCAGCAGCTAACTAGGTGATCCACTGTTTCTTCAGCTTCTTTGCAGAGGCGGGACTAGCTGTCCGTTGCTATCTTTGCAATTCTGACTTTGTATGCATTTATTCTTAAGGTTTGGTCTTGTGTAGACTCTGTGTCTTTCTTCAATTTTTCTGCTCTTAGTCATTTCCAGGTCTTGTTATCATCTGCTTTGCCTTCTATTGGTACAAAATAATGTGCTGTGATTAAGTGTGTTACATATGTGTTACTACCAATGCTGGTAAAATTTTAAGTTAGGAAAAAATACTTAATATTAAATGTTGGTTTTATCAATTTAAATTTGGTTTTAGGTACTTTCTTCATTATCTGACTGCCAGTGAGTTTTCAGATTACATTCTAAATCCAAGACTCATGCTATTTTAGTTATTTGTCACATGTTACTGGCCAATTGCCAGAGACATATTTATATAGTCCTTGAGCAATAGGACAAAAGAGAGTTTGCAAGTCACTAACAAGTGACAAAATATGTTTTGTTTCATTATTTAAGATAATGTGGAAATGAATCATGCTATGTATTGCTTTTTGTTAGGCTTCTGTGGCTGCGAGGATTTTAAACAAATTTTTCGATCTTTTCTTCTTTCAAGTTATTCTCTTGTTGAGTAGGCAGATAGCTAGACTACCACTCTCTACTTTTGTGGCTATAGACTAAAAATAAGAGAGCAAGTTTCCATTGTTCCCTTTGATAGAAAATTTGAAATACTTTTACCCTTGTTCTGGAAAGAATATTCAAGACATTCAATTGTTTTCCCATCAAAACAGAGGCAACGCCAAAGGTCTGAGTGATCCCAATAAAGATATGTTGTCCTGAAGCAAAAAGAAAATGCCTTTGCTATTTCATATACACCAATTCAACATATCTTGTCCAGGAAATATCTTAGGAAGATGATGAAATCCTTTATTAGGTTCCTACATGGTCTGAACAACAGTTCCTTCAACATCTGGAATCATAAACAGCATCAAGCCCTTTATTGATTTAGCATTTTAATGTTCACCTGTTTTTAAGGTTTGCAAGCTGCTTAGAGTCGCCTCTAGATGAAATGGGTGGTACACAAATCTAATAAATAAATAATAAATAAATAAATAGTTTAGAGACATTTCTGCTACAAATGCTCATTTTTATTCTTTAATTTACATGAATTAATGGACCCCAACGTTTTTAGAGAAGATAATGCATAATGGCTGAGTTCATACAACACACCAATCCCAAAACAATAAGCCATAAGCCATATTATGGTTGTATGAACACAATTGAGAGAGAATCTGTAACATTCTTTCAGAGCAAAGATAATGCTACAAATGTGAATTAAAACATGTTACTGTTGTTCCTACTGCTATGATTCCCAGCAGATCACTACATTCCATCAAAGAACTATCTGTTATTCTCCCACAGTTTTCCTTCTCTTTGTGGTGCTGCCTTTCCCCATCTTATAACCACACTGATACTGTAGTATCTCTGATAGACAGTCATGAAGATCTTACTTGTGTGTCTTATTCTCTTTCTCTCATTGTCAAGTAAGATACTTTTCTCTCTCTGTGTGTGTGTCTGTGTGTCTGTGTCTCTCTCTGTGTGTGTGAGACAGAGATTACACTACTATAGTTGAGAGAGATGAAATCATAGAAAACTTTATCCACATTCTGATAGGTTTGAATTGCTCTGAACACAAATAACTGCATTCTCTATCTAGAAAATGTTTTCACTTAAGAAAGAACTTTATTTATGATGTTCAGTATTACCTTTCTTGTTTAATTTTCTAGGATTTACCCAAGCCAACCGGAAAAGATGTCCAGATGGTGGTGTGTGCCGATCTTACAAAGAATGTTATAGGGAAGAGACATACTGGGGACTTTGCCCTTGGAACCGTAAGAAGATCTATTGTTGCTTCTGGTAAGTTGGATCCAGCCAAAGAGCAAATATATATTCATTGAACATTATGTTGATCATTTAATGTAGAAACAATGGTATTCAGATCTCAGTTTATGTTACCGTTCTTCTCATGTTTAAAAATTCCTTTAGAAATCAAATTATAATTTATCTACCAGCAAAAAAGCCCATTCAGTTTCTGAACTTAGTCTTTTCCTTTCTTCAGTTCTAGAAGCCAAAGCATGATACATTAAAACTCCTCAGGTATTAACTTTTTCAAAATGGGTAATCCTCCAACAGTAATTTTGGTCAATTATCTTCTAGTAGAAGTCAAGCAATTGTGTACAGAATCAATCAGCCAGTTACAAATCCATCTGGTGGTGATGCTGTCTATTCCCCATTTTTCTAGTTTATCAAGAAGTAGATTGTGGTCTACTTTGTCAAATGCCTTGCTGAAGTCTAAGTATACTATGTCCACAGAATTTTGCTGATCTACTAATTTAGTCACTCTGCCAAAGAATGAAATAAGATTGGTTTGGGATAATCTGTTTTTAACAAACCCATGCTGACCACTAGTTATAACTAATTATTTGTTTCTAGATGTTCACAATCTGTTTTTTGAGTATTTTTTCCAATATCTTCCCAGGTATTGATGTTAGGCTGATTGGTCTGTAGTTTTCTGGGTCTGGTTTTTTTTTCTTCCAACTTTTGAAGATGGGAACCACATCAGCTCTTTTCCAATCCTCTGATGGTTCCCTGGTGCTTTTTAAAATTATAGTACAATGGTTCTGAGAAGCCCATGCTGATCTCCAAACATGTAAATTATATTTTCTTTCTTTCATTACTCTTCAAAATAAATACTGTCATTCCCTGCTAGCTGTGATAGGAAAATAATGATTTTCCTCCAGGAATTCAAATATGAAAATTATTGCTTGCCATTTTTATCCAGTAGCCTGCATAAAAATAATAACTCTGCACATCACTTGTTAAATAGCATTATCTTCTTTTGCATTTTTGTCATGGATACATGCCATAATAATAATAGCATATAAAAATATGCTCATAGTTGGATATTGGTTCTTTTGATAGGAGCTTTCATGAAACAATTTAAGCATGAAAGTCAGATACTGACGATTTAAAGTCACAAGACTGAATATTTTGCTCAATATCCAGTTCTGAAATTGCATTTCAGAATTTTGGAAGTTGCAAAGTGTCCCCTAGATTTTTTCCCTTTCAGTGCACTGGAGTCTCACTTGTGTTTTAAATAAATGAGGAAAATGAGACCTTAATTCATCCGTTACCATGCCTGTTAATATGTTTGGACTAACATTCACAGCCACGTTGGAGACTAGTTAGAAATACTGGTGTACTAGTTCTGAGGAATTACAAAGTTGCAACGATTGCCTTAACTGACTGAGAGCTAGGGGAATATTCATTCATGTTTCTACATTTTTACATGAGATCACTTAGTACCTCAAGGATAAGCTCACTGAAAATTGGTAATCTCATAATGTGTGTTTTTCTGTGCACACGTGCCTGTAAGCATACAAACTTAACATATGAAAATGTTATTAATGCCTATACTAGAGGATGTAGGGTAGCTGATTATTACATCTTTCTAGAACACCATTACGTTTCCTAATATCTGATAAAGTGCAAGAAGACAACCTTGATTTCTAAAGAGGAAAGAATATGCTCTAGTTTCATATGCTTTGGCTTTGTGAACCGGCTTAATTGAAGTAGGGACAGGGTCTAGGGAATCAGACCAAAGTCTCCTTGAAAATTGTGGGGTTTGCAGAGAGATTTGAAGAAGGAAAAAACAAAGATGATGATATCCAAAAAAACACTGGGCCAGTAGGATTTTTTGGATAAAATAATTGTACATGTTCCCCCTGGCTAAGAGCATCCCATATTCTGAGATAACTGACAATAAAGGAAGAAATTATGTTAATGTCTATTCTGCAATATTAGGCAAGATATTGAGATTAAAGGATTGGAGATAAAAGATCAAAAATATAAACTACAGGCTTTTGCAGATGATTTAGTTTTTATTTTGGAGGAACCATTAGAAACAGCTGTTAAACTCTTGCGGAAAATAGAGAAATTTGGAGAAGTGGCAGGGTTGAAGATAAACAGGGAAAAGACTAAAGTATTAACGAAGAATTTAACAGATAAACAAAAAATTCAATTTGCTAAAAAGACAAACCTTCAAATAGCTAAAAAAGTTAAATATTTAGGTATCCATTTAACTTCAAAATACACAACAATAAAAGAAGACAACTACGAGAGACTACTAAAACAAATAAAAGTGGATTTGGAGAAGTGGAAAAATCTTCAATTATCATGACTAGGAAGGATAGCGACTGTTAAGATGAACATTTTACCTAAGGTAATTTTTCTTTTTCAAACAGTTCCTGTTAAGTTAAATCAAAATTCTTCGATGAATTGAATGCTACAATAATGAGATTTATATGGCAAGGCAAAAAAGCTAGAATTAAAATTAAATTATTACAAGATTCTAGAGACAGAGGGGGCTTTGGACTCCCGGATTGGAGACTTTACTATCAAGGAATCTATTTTGCTTTGGCTTAAAGAATGGATTACATTGAGAAACAAAAGACTTCTTTATTTAGAGGGGCATGATTTGCAATTAGGTTGGCATGCATTTTTGTGGTATGAGAAAAATAAAGTACATAAATATTTTCAAAATCATGCTATAAGGAATGTATTGTTTTCAGAGTGGGAAAAAAATAAACATAAAATTTACATGAAAATACCTGAGTGGATCTCGACAATGGAAGCCTTTTCCTATCCAAACTTAATTAATTATGATAAACTCGTTAGCTATAAAGATATTTTGGACAAAGACGGGAAACTTAAAGACAGACAAATTCTTCAGCAACAGGGTATTAACTTAACATGGTGGTCTTACTTGCAAATTCAGACAAGATATGAAAAAGATATAAAGTCTACAGGATTTTATAAAGAACAGACACCACTAGATAAAATATTGCTAAAAACAGATGAACATTTGATTAAAAAACTATAAATTTCTGCTAAGATGGAAGATGGAAGAAGAGCAAGTAAAAGAAACAATGATAGTATGGGCTAAGAACTTTGGATATTCTATAGACTTAGAAGATTGGCAAAAACTATGGGATTGAAATATTAAACTTACTAAAGCGGTTGCATATAAGGAGAATTTATATAAAATGTTTTATAGATGGCATATGACACCAGTTAGACTAGAGAAAATGTTTAAAAATGTATCAAATATTTGTTGGAAATGTAAACAAAAACCAGGAACTTATTATCATATCTGGTGGATATGCCCTAATGCAAAGAAATATTGGCTTAAAATTCATAGATGGTTAGAAAAGATGACTAAGATACAGATAGAATTCAAAAACTGCTTGCTTTCTTGTTTGTTTGATTGATTGATCGATCAGATATCATCAAGTCATTGTTAACTCTTAGTGATCACACAGATAGAGTTTCTTGTTTGGGATGTTTTTAAAACTTCTCAACATATCCTACAACCGCTTTCCTGATTCACTCCCATGCCACTTTGAACCTACTTATATTTTCAACCTAAGCCAAAGTTGGGTAGATGCTGCCAACTAGTGGTGCTACATAAAATTATAAATAAAGCAAGACATCCAAATTCCTGTAAAACAGAACATAAATAGGTGAGGTTGGTTATTCTCTGTTCTGACAAAGTAAAATCAGTTCTCGGAACTGAATTCTATGTTCTTTAATCTCTCAAAATTATCTATATTGAGGAAATACAATTGAACTGCAAGAATCTTGATTCTTTATTTTTTCAAATCTTCTTAGGGCTGACTGTAGGATGTGATCAAAAAACACCATGGTCACAATGGTGGGATAGAAGCTCAATACACTTTATTAGTGTTGCATATAAAAAAACAAGGAGTGCTTGAATCACATCATCACAGCCAGCATCTCTACTTCTTTTAACTATAACCTGTAAACACTCCTGATAGTTTTATAAATACTGAGAATTAATGAAACATAATGAATTCTGGGCTCTTTATTTTTGTGGAAGCCCTTCTCTCTGACCCCTGTGGTTACTTATATTCTTTTCTCATTTGCAAATGGAGAGGGGGAAAGGACTGAAACTCTGTTTCAAATAGTTGAAGAAGGAAAGCATCGGGTTAACCATTTGCCCTACTGCTTCTTGCATTATAAAACTTGATTTCTGCTAGGAGTTTGGAGTTAAGTATTGTAACTCATTATGCTACTTTTTAGCACAGAATTCCTTCCAGTGTTTCCAGACAAACCTGATATCAGAATAATGTCACCAGGAATGCAATCAAAAATTTCCATTCTATTTTTATTATGGATTCAGACAGGTTTGGGAGATTTTAAGAATGCAATAATATAATGAGTGCATTTTGCCATACATAGCAATTTTTGGAATTTTTTGCAGAACTGAAAGTATTTTCTAGCACCATGTATAATTTAATTGAAAGCATGGCTAAATCACCAAAATTATATTTTTGGCTGCATGAGCTGTTAGCCAGGAGAACAGGCTTCCACATGAAGAAGTAATCTCTCCTTCACTGGACTTGTTCAAATAGAAACTAGATAATAACCTGTCAGCAATGCTTGATTGAATCCTGCGCTGAGCAGGGTTGGGATGCATTGCTTCTAAGGTTCCTTCCACTCCATGACTCTGTGATCTGAATGGATCTTAAACATTACAAAACAATATGGCAAATCTTAGCAAAGTCATTAATAGTTTTGGCATAAATGAAATGGGGTTAACAGGAGCTGGGTTGACAAATCAACATGGGTTTGTCAAAAACAGATCATGCCAGACAAATCTTATTGCATTCTTTGACCAAATGACAAAATTAGTGGATCAGAGGAATGCTGTGGATATAATTTACTTGGACTTCAGTAAGGCATTTGCTAAAGTAGATCACAATCTACTACCTGATAAGATAGAAAAATGTGGGTTAGACAGCATCACCACCAGATGGCTGACCGGCCGTACTCAGCGTGTGGTCCTCAACGGAACCACATCTACATGGAGGGAAGTGTGTAGTGGGGTGCCCCAGGGCTCTGTTCTGGGCCCAGTGCTCTTCAACATCTTCATCAACGATTTGGACAAGGGGATAGATGGGGAAATCATCAAATTTGCAGACGACACCAAGCTGGCAGGAATAGCCAACACTCCAGAAGACAGGCTTAAGATACAGGAGGATCTGGACAGACTTAAACACTGGGCACTATCTAACAAAATGAAATTCAATGGTGAAAAAAGCAAGGTTCTACATTTAGGCAAGAAAAACCAAATGTACAGGTATAGTATAGGGGGTATCTTGCTCAATAGCAGTAACTGTGAGAGGGACCTCGGAGTCCTAGTGGACAATCACTTAAATATGAGCCAGCAGTGTGCTGCAGCTTCCAAAAAGGCCAACACAGTGCTAGGCTGCATTAACAGAGGGATAGAATCAAGATCACGTGAAGTATTAATACCACTTTACAATACCTTGGTAAGGCCACACTTGGAATACTGCATCCAGTTTTGGTCACCACGATGTAAAAAAGACGTTGAGACTCTAGAAAGAGTACAGAGAAGAGCAACAAAGATGATTAGGGGACTGGAAGTTAAAGCATATAAGGAACGGTTGCTGGAATTGGGTATGTCTAGTTTAATGAAGAGAAGGACGAGGGGGGACATGATAGCAGTGTTCCAATATCTCAGGGGCTGCCACAAAGAAGAGGGAGTAAAGTTATTTTCCAAGGCGCCTGAAGGCAGGACAAGAAGCAATGGATGGAAACTAATCAAGGAGAGAAGCAACCTAGAACTAAGGAGAAACTTCCTGACAGTTAGAACAAATAACCAGTGGAACAACCTGCCTCCAGAAGCGGTGAATGCTCCAACACTGGAAGTTTTTAAGAAGAGACTGGACAGCCATTTGTCTGAAATGGTATAGAGTTTCCTGCCTGAGCAGGGGGTTGGACTAGATGACCTCCAAGATCCCTTCCAACTTTATTATTATTATTATTATTATTATTATTATTATTATTATTATTATTATTATTATTATTATTATTATTATTATTATTATTATTATTATTATTATTATTATTATTATTATTATACAGTACATGGATTAAACTTCATTAAAATGTTACCAAGATAATAGGGGGAGCTTACTAATCACCACCCAGTCATCTTGATGGCTGTGCAATAATGTTAATTTTAGCCTTTCTTGTCCACCGGAAGGCAGATTCACTTAACAACCATGTTACTAACTTAACAACTGCAGTGATTCACTGAACAAGAAAAGTCATAAAACGGGGCAAACAAGATAAATCTATTTACTCTTCTCTTTTCTGAATGTAATATATTACTTATTTGCCAGGTATTCTTCCCACTTTTTCTTCTCTTTTGTATATGTGTCTATGTGAAGATAATGCATTGGATCTCTTGGAAAAAAAGCTTAAGAAGAGCCCTGCTGAAGATGGTTAGGAATATTTTGCATCTTGCAGTGGATCCTACGTTTCTTATCTTCTGTCCTAGTCCTCTAAGAAATAACTTTTTTGCAGTTCTGTTTCTTTTATTTTAGCAAAATGTATCAAAATATTTCAACAATCACATTATAAAAACAAAGTTAAAAATATTACTTGTATGTGTGTCTCCTTCAAAAGCATGCTAATAATTAAAAACCAGGTTGTTCATTGTTGTCCTTCTAGCTGATTCATTTCTTCCGACATATCATTGATGTATTTTAAACTACTAACAGCAGGAACAATATGTTTGTTATTATTGCTAAATCCTTTGAAAAAAGCTGAACAAATTTTATCAGAGCATACAAGGTTTGTCTGCACTGTAGTTTTTATAAGTATCTTCCCTTCCAATGCTGCCCTCATGCCCTGAGATTTTAAATATCTATAATCACACTTGACTCCCTAATTTTATAATGATTAAGATTCATATTCTATAATCAAATTGTTATGTCTCTGTAAATCATGATGGAAACATTGAAATGTCTCAGGGTCCTGTGATCACCTATTGTAGCCTTCTAACAAGCAAAGTCAATAGAGAAGACAGATTCACTTAACAATCATCTTGATGGTTGTTACTAACTTAACAACTGCAATGATTCACTTAACAACTGTAGCAAAAAAACTCATAAAATGGGACAAAATTCACTTACCAATTGTCTCCCTTAGCAACAGAAATTTTGGGGTCAATTCTGGTCATAAGTTGAGGACTACTTGAACAAAAAGAGGCACAAACTAAGAGGCCCAGCCTGGATTTGAACCAAGATTTTTTCTTCTAACAATTGGTGACCACAAAGGGACCTTAGACTAACCTGGCTGGATGCACTCAGCCTGAGTAACTTAACCCAACCAGCACCAAACCATTTGTATGGAGGATGCTCCACCAGACTCTGCCCACTTTACCACAGATAATAAGAGAGTTTTGGTTTTAGTCCAAACAGTTACTTGAATCCAGAGGCTTCCCCATCAGTAAGTACCCCCAAATTCTCTTTGTGTTTTTCCACTGCTGTCCAGAGCCTGCACCCTACATCATTCTCAGCCACACCTAAACTCTTGCAAGCCTAAGTCAGGAAGAGACTTGGAAAGCAAGAAAGTTTGACTGTAGAATCCAGCAGGTTGCAACAGGGATTGAATGCTTGGACTTACCTGGGTAGGTGCCATTTTGCTCTCTGATCTAGTTGGGCAACAGAGGTGCTGAACTCCACTAGGGAGTCCTTCAAAATGCAAGGGGAGTGGCAGAGAAAAGGATAAACATAGGGAAGTGCTCTTACTTCACTAGGAAGTCTTCCCAGGTGTGCAGGACACTCAAAACTATAAGTGAGACACATGTGTCAATTAGGGCCAATGGGAAATTCTGCATCAGAAGTCTTCCCAGCTTCCCCTTTGGAAGATTGCTTGCTGCCTGGGACAGAAGGAAAATGCTTGTCCAGGAAGGAATAAGAAAAGTGCCTATGTAGGAAATGGATGGAAATTAGAAACATAGCTAGCAATCTAAATTGGCCAAATGATGGTAATTTCGACTGTGCAATATTAAAGTCTCTGAGACCACAATTAAAGTCATTATACTTATCCCACAGGTTTTGGTGGGCAGAACTTTGCAATCCCATGACTACAATCCCCAATCACAACTCATTCCCCAAGTTCCCACTTGGATTGTGTAGACTTTGGCTAGGGCCAGTTCAGCACCATTCCCACTCAACTGAATACAGATGAATAGGATGGAAAGGCATGGTACCACTTCTACAGAAATGTATTCCCAGTCTAACCTAGTGGCAAGCAGAATATATCTTTACCCATCTCCACTTTTCATCATTAGATATGGTTACTATTATTATTTAGTGTATGATGTGAACATGACAAAGAGAAGTAAACATAAACACAGAATCCACATAATTATATACAAAATGTCTATGGGGATATGACAATAGCCTCATAACCAATTTAGCTTTCCAGGCAATTGCCTCAGGTGTTTCTTCCTGCAGATTTTCTAGGGAGCCAGAGAACACACATCATGGACAATCTTGCACAATAAGTTTAATACTTTGCATATCAGCACCACAATCACAACAAGGATAAATTTTCCATTCCCATTGATACAGGGCAAAGGCACTTCATTCTTTGATGAAGTGACCAAATTAATAGACCAGCAAAACCCTGTGGACATAGTATACTTAGTTATCAGTAAGGCATTAAACAAAATAGACCACAATCTACTGCTTGGTAAGCTAGAAAAGGATGGAATAGACAACATCACCACCAGATGGATTTGTAGCTAGCTGACAAACTGTACTCAATGAGTAGTCCTCAATGGTACTACATCTACATGGAGAGAAATAAGCAGTGGGGTACCACAAGGTCCAGAACTCTTCAATATCTTCATTAATGACTTAGATGAGGGAATAGAAGGGGAACTCATCAAATTTGCAGATGACACTAAACTGGCAGGAATAGCCAACACACCAGAAGACAAACTCAGGATCCAAAAAGATCTTGACAAATTTGAACAATGGTCCCTATCCAACAAAATGAGTTTTAATGCGGAGAAAAGCAAAGTTTTACATTTAGGCAGGAAAAAATCAAAGATATAAGTACATATTAAGTGAGACTTGGCTCAAAAATAGTAACTATGAGAGGGACCTTGGAGTCCTAGTAGATGATCACTTGACTATGAGCCAGCAGTGTACAGTAGCAGCCAAAAAACTAATACAATCCTGGGTTCTATAAACAGAGGCATAGAATCAAGATCACACAAAGTCTTAGTACTGCTTTATAAAAACCCTAGTGAGACCACACCTGGAATACTGCAACCAATTTTGGTCACTATACTACAAAAAAAGATGTTGAGACCTTGGAAAAAGTTCAGAGAAGAGCAACTAAGATGATCAAAGGCCTGGAGACTAAAACATACGAAGAATGGTTGCAGGACTTGGGTTTGGCTAGTCTAAAGAAAAGAAGAAATAAGGGTGACATGAGAACAGTATTTCAGTATTTGAGGGGCTGCCACAAAGAGGAGGTGATCAAATTATCATCCAAAGCACCAGAGGGCAGAACAAGAAACAATGATTGGAAACTGATCAAAGAGAGAAGCAACCTGGAATTAAGGAGAAACTTTCTAACAGTGAGGACAATTAACCAGTGAAACAGCTTGCCTCCAGAAATCGTGTGCATTCCATCACTTGTGGTTTTTAAGAAGAGATTGGACAGTCACTTGTCTGAGATGGTATAGGTTTTCCTGCTTGAGCAGAGGGCTGGACTAGAAGACCTCCAAAGTCCCTTCCAGCTCTATTCTATTCTATTCTATTCTATTCTATTCTATTCTATTCTATTCTATTCTATTCTATTCTATTCTATTCTATTCTATTCTATTCCAGTATCACACTAATTCTATTCAATTTTGTCCAGACAGAAGAGGCAGGTCAAAACTGGGTGGTTGGTAGAAGGATCACTAATGACCAGGCCACAAGCAGGTATCTTGGATCATTCCTCTCTCTAGGCATTCTTAGGGTTAAACTGGGTAGGTAGTTAAGTGAATAGCTGTTTACCATTCTGGTCTACAGGATTCCAATCCTGTAGGCTGTGTATTGTCCTTATGATAAATGGGGAGGGCATTGTTGTTCAGCATCCTTGACCATAGCTGAACAAGATGCAGCTGTACTGCCCTTTTGAGCCTCATGGCCATGACAAATAAAAGTGCATAAAATCAAATTGGATTTGGTGATTTGGTAAAATGAGTACTTTCAACTAATCCAAAAGCTAAAGCCTTTTCTTAGATGGGAAGATAATTTTCTTTAACTTGAAAATTTGAGCAGGGTAAAAATTATAAGATTTAAGTTCTACAGCAAAAAGTTTTGGTCATTTTGTGTAAAACTTAAGCTGTCTGATTTTTTCCTTTTCCCCCTTTGTATACACCCATGTTCTAGATGTTGTGCATGTGTGTACGTATTGTTGAGGCTTTTGTGTCTTTGGTGGAAGAGAGAGTTGATGTAAAATGGTGAGTTGATAGCATTGTTGGTAGTGATGTCCTTGCTTTTCCATATTTGGCTCATGTTCATCATTGCTGTGTGACCCAATGCAATCTGACATCTTATTTCTGTGCTGCATTCACTGCTTTAAGCTATCTGTGAATTTTTCCATGCATTATACCTGTTTATTGTCAATTTCTATTTTGTAATAACTGCTGAATGTATTCACAGAGTAACGTAGGCAGATTTTATTGTATTGTTTTCAAACAGTCCTCCTCAATTTTTTCCTAGACCTAAATGTCAGCACTAGCTTTCACTTCTTTTATTTTATTCTTTATATTATTTAACTTTATTACTAAATACCAAATCAGTTTGACCCTGAGGTTTCCTCATTACCCTTCCTTACATAATTATTACATAAGATAATCCACCAATTCTTGGATAATAGCAGTAGCTCAATGTTACTTCTAAGCTACAAGGCACTTTGATTGATATAGTTGGCTTTGAGAATTTCCTCATCATCTGCTTCCTGTGGTTCTTGAGCTAATAACCAAATTATTTAACACTAACTTTCTTTTCAGAGCTGGCAGTTTTAGCATTTTCAATCCTAATATTTAATATGCTTAATTATTGACTTCTGATTTTGTGTTTCCGCTTTCATGAGGGCCTGTAGCTACGCTATGGGGGAAATCATGTGTAGTCCAGAGAAATGGGCCCCACCCTCAAGATAAAGCTTTGGACATGTGGCTGAATGTCCTTTTCTAGTTGTTGCCTCTAAAGTATTCCAAACCCACTTCCTGCCCATTGCCCACCACTACCCAGGCTCAGTATTTGACTCCTTGAAAGACTTTCTCACTATGTTTTTCTCACAATTCTTTGTAACTTTTTTGCTCAGCCTAGTTTTTGGAGGGAGGATAAATGTAACACAGAAATCACTGTGTTGGATTTTTTTTTTTAACCAGATTTCTTTTATCCACTCTTGTGTTCATTTGTTACTCTTAGGGTCCTTTCTCAGAGCAATTCTATTGCAGGCAGGAAGAAGAAAGGAGATGGACTAGTCGAATGCAGCCTGAAATGTGTTTTCTCCCCTTTTCTATACCAGTTCTCATTCAGTTGAATAAAAGAGTCCATGGAAATAATGTGGAATCCTTACACCTAGTTTTTGATGATTCAAGTAAACAAGTGTGTTGTTACACCAGTTACATACTTCCCTCAGCTGGCAGCCCACAACTATAGATGTTCCAGACAAATTTTGAAAAGCCCTATTTAGTTTGGGTCTAAGACTAGTTTGACTGCATAACTAAGTCATTATTGTGTTGTGTGAAGTACAGGAAAATGTGTTTTGTTTTACAGTGAAATCATCTCTCCATGTCTATAACATCCATAGAAGCTAAAACCTCAGTCACATCCCAGGTGAGATAATGTGAGGGGCTTCCTCCCAAAGGACTTTTTCCACACCAGGTGCAGAGTGATGGAAAGGTATGTAAGAGAAACCCAGAAAACTAAAGCAGCACCCTTTGCCATTTCCAGCAGGAAGTGAATTTAAAACCAGCACCAAAATAATATGAGCTAAATCATCAGAGCAAAACAAAGAAACAAAAGCTCCTTTCATAGTGGAAGAGAACCTCTGAGTACCTGCAAATCAGATTTTGGTTCAGAAGCAGCAGCAAGATCTCCAGCCTTAGCACCTGGATATCTTGGGTAGCCATTGGGTATGGGCCCAATCCTGAAAGGTTGAAGGCTGGTGAAAGCAATCTAGAAGTTTTAGTATGGAAATCAGTGGGAAGGATCTCCTGTTGGAGCTTTCACTCACTGTGGGTGAGTCAGTATTTAAAACCTGAAGCAGGAGAGACAGTTTGTCATATAACTAGGTCTTATACAATGTACACTAGGGCCTGTTAGATTCTAAGGATCTTGAAGCACACACTAACAGACAGTGCAGCTTATAGAGCAATGCAGTACAGAGAAGCTGTGATACAGCAAACCTGTTCCATAGGTAGCCTGGCCTCTTGCCAGGTGATGGTTTATAGGTGATAACCCACACCTTGAATTGGACCCAGAAACAAACTGGCATCCATTGTTGTTCACAGAGCCAGGGTGTTTTATATGCACCCTTCTTTGAGCACCAAGTATGACTCATGGCAGCTACATTCTACACCAGCTGAAGCTTCTGAATACTTTTCAAGGATAGCAACATGTAGAGTGCATTGCAATAATCCATTAGGAGATGGCCAGGGCATGAGTGACTGAATGGAGGGTCTGTCCAGGAAGGGACATAACTGGCTCACAATGCAGAGTTGGGCTCTTTGATCAGGAGCTATGAGTCCAAGAAGATCCCCAAGTTACACACCAGACTAATTGTGTTGTTCATCAAACTATTTATTGTGTTGTTCATCAAACTATTTATTCATTCAATTTATATGGCTTCCCATCCCATCTCTGGGGGGTGAACAATAAAACCATAAAACAGTAATACATAAAAACAATTAACATCTAAAAAAGTTAAGCAATTGCTACAGTGAAAATGAATATATTACCAAAAATATTGTTTTTATTTCAAATGATACCTATAAAATTAGAGAGATTTTTTTTTGAAGATTTAAATTCACTAATTTTGAAATTTATTTGGCAAGGAAAGAAAGCTAGAATTAAATTGAAAATGTTACAAGAAGCTAAGGAAAATGGAGTTTTTGGCTTGCCAGAGTGAGTTTTATATTATCAAGCATCTGTACTAACATGGGTAAAAGAATGGATGGATAACTCTTAGAAATAAAAGGCTGTTATATTTGGAGGGACATGATTTACAACTTGGTTGGCATGCTTTCTTATGTTATGGGGAAAACAAAATTCATAAGTATTTTCAAAACCACTATATAAGAAATGCATTACAATTAACATGGGAAATAATAAAATGTAAAATATAATTGAAAATTCCAGGATGGCTTTCAATAATGGAAGGATTTGTAAATCCAAATTTAGTTAATTTTGAGAAAATATGGACATATAGAGATATTCTAAATTCTGAAGGAAATTGAAAATCTAAACGAGAGATAAAAAATCAGCATATGGATCTACCATGGTGGGCATACTTACAAATGCAAGTTAGATATGATAAAGATGTTAAACTGTACGGATTTTATAAAGAGCAGACCTTGTTTGATCAGACATTATTAACATCTGATGAGAAACTAATTAAAAAAATCTATAACTTTTATTGAATTTGAAAATGGAAAATGAACAAGTTAAAGAAATAATGATAATATGGGCAAAGAATTTTGAATATAACATAGATTTAGAAAAATGGCAAAACTTGTGGGAAAGAAATTATAGAATGACAATGTCAACTTCTTATAAAGAAAACTTATATAAAATGTTTTATAGATAGTACTTGCCACCAGCAAGGTTAGCAAAAATGTTTAAAAATATGTTAGATAGATGTTGGAAATGTAAACATAAGTCAGGTACTTATTATTATGTATGGTGGACATGTGTTAAAGCAAAGAGGTACTGGACAAAAATACATACTTGGCTACAAAAGACGTTGGGAAAGCATGTAGATTTTAAACCTGAACTTTTTTTACTAGGTATAATGTAAGAAAAGATTGATAAACAAAGTATATATTTGATTTTACATGTGATAACAGCAGCAAGAATCATATTCACACAATATTGGAAAAATGAATACCACCAGAGGAAGAAATAATTAAAAAAAATACTAGATTGTGCCGAAATGGACAGATTCACTATGAGGTTGAAAGAAAAAGAAGAAACAGCATGCTTTCAAACTTGGGACTTATTTTATCAATGGCTGGAGAAAAGAATAAAGGATTAGGAATTAAATTTGTATTAGTGAATGATAAACTCAGACAACATGTTTGTTGAATAAATACTACTGAATTGTATGAAAAATAATAATAATAAAAATTTTACAAAAAAAAAAAGGTTGGCTAGATAATGACCCATCAATGACTTCATGTTCTTGAAAATGTTCAAATGGTGTTGACAAATTTGAGATTATAGTTGAATGATCCAAACATTGTATTTAGTGTATTGGACTCTCCAAAACTGTAATTGAAAGGATGAACATTATATTTCCTACATTGGTTGTTTAAAAAAATGGAGGATTCATTGAACCATCTGATATGATCCTATAATCTTTCGTCATTTTGGAGAATAACATTTTCATGGATATGAGGAGATTTATGGGATTTATGATTAATGAGATGTTGAATTACATGCAGTACCAATGCTGTATAATTTTACTTTAATTTAGACATTATTGTTATATCATGTGTCATGGTTCCGAAAGAAGAAGCTCTTCAAAGAACTTTGAGGCATTGTTTTCCTTAAAGAATCTTTAATAGCTTTGGCACGTACATAGAGAAGCCAAAATGCATAGGAGTTGTCTGGAAGAATAATACTGAGAAATTTAAAAGGTAATCTTATTCCATATATTGATTTTTATTGTTTTTCTTTTCTAGTGGGTTTTAAAAATTTAAAAATAAATAAAATTAAGGAATAGCTTTTGGAAAAACTTTTTAAAACATTGAAATATACAAAGGTTAAGGCAATACAGTATAATTCAATATGATACTTTAGAATTATACTTTATAACCATAACACTATGGTTATTCTATGGTACTTTTAAGCAAACCAATGACTATCCATATGCTTAAAAAATAAGGAAGGGGGGTTTGTTTGGTAGATTTCCCTTCACCTGTCTTGCTTATATCATTTTTTAATTTGGGATTTTTGCATTTAATTTATGTCTCCAAGGTCAACAGTAAAAATCCAGGTTTTTTAATTTGCTTCTAAACTGAATCACGGCATTTCCAAAACTCCCACCACAGCTGAATATGGCTAAGCATTATCTTTCTGAATTGGTAGAGGTTCAGCAGCAATTCAGAAAACACTTTTCCTTGCCTCACCTGGACATGGAAAGTGCTGAAGCTGCAATATTTTGAAACCACAGTAGGTTAACCATTCAATTAAGTATCTTGCTCTTCCAAGGAATCCCAAAGAATTGTAAAAATAAATAAATTCAAATACTCACTTGGGATTCCAGGAACAGAGTTTTATTGAGATTTAAAACTTTTGCAAAAGTTGGTGGTCTTAGTCTCTCACAGGAGATCAAGCCACATCAATAATTCTTAAAATCACATATTTATACCCTTTTCACGACGCTGGTTTTCCCCCACCCCTATAGCACTCAAGCCCACCTGCTTCCCCCCATCAGCTAATCCGAAGCACTTAAACACAATAAATTTTGTTCATACCCTCCCAGGAAAAAGGCCCCTTGCATCTGTTGTACCTGCATCATTTAACTGTTTAACCATGACCTTTAGCTTAGCATAAACTCTATCTTTATTTTTTGTGTTTCCTCTGCTTGCAGTTATGCCTAGCTTCTGTTAATCTTATATATGCTTATATAAACCACAACAGCTTATCTTGCATGTGCCAAAGCCCCTAAAGTTAAAAGCCTAAGTTACTCCATTTTATAATTGATAAACTCACTCCTTAAATTTTAGTTAAGATTATTAAGATTAAATGTCATTAACCAATTTCTAATCTATATATTTGTATATATATATTTACCTCTTACAATCCACCACTTCTCTTTTGATCCTTTTAGAAATAAAGCCCCATTTCTGCCATCCTCCCCCAAATACTTGACCAACCGAAAAGGTGTCCAAGATACCTATCCATTTTTGCACAGGTACATGAGCTAGTTTCCTCATTTTAGAAGTGATTTCCTCTATTACTTTACCTTGATCATCTATTTGGAAGCAGCAATTTGTAAGATTAAATTTTCCACACACACCTCCTTCTTTAGCTAGCAAGTAATCTAAAGCCAAGCAATTCTGATATACTGCTGTTTGTAGTTGGGTACTAGTTTTAGCAAGCATATCTAAAGTTGAAGCTGTTTCATTAGTAATAATCTCTAATACAGCTTGCAATCTTATCATCCTATTAAGCATATATATTGGGATTCGATAGCCATACATTCCATCCTTTGCCCATGTGGCTGGTCCATACACTTGTATAATTCTTTCTGGAGGCCATTCTTCTTCACCCCATTTCTTTTGACTTGATATTTGTATACTTCGTTTTTCTCTATGACCTATCTCATCATACACTGGAATTCCTAGTTTTTCTCCTTGTTGTATTGGGAGAAGGAAAAAACTAGGTTTAATTGCACCCAAAATGCAGGCTCCATTCCATCCTTTGGGGAGTATTGCATAAGCATATCTCCCACAAATCCAATATATCCCATCAGGTGCTTTCCATTTTAAGGAAATATTTCCTGGGTTATCCCATAGTTCCTTCAGTTGGGTAATGTTTTCAAAAGGGTTGGAGGGCTCAGTTTTATTTCCACCACTCCACCAAGTTCTAATAGGGTTGCCCTCTACTGTTCCATTTGTCTGTATCCCATTTTCACAGACCAATTAGCCTATTGGGATATTGAAATCTGAGAGGCTTTCCTTATAAAACATATTTCGCCTATTATAGACATTTGGGTAGTCCACCAAGAAGGTCTATCCCATGATGTCCAAGTGAAATTCATCTTGGCTAGGCCAGAGAGTTCTATCTCTTTTGTCTCCCAGGGCCATTGTTCTCCAATATTAGTGCCCCCACACACATAGCAGTTAGTGACATTTAGGGAGTCTACTATTTGTTCAGCCAAATAAATAAACAGATTTTTAGTTATGGTTGGGATCTCAATTTTTGTTGCCATTTCTTCATAGAAAGAGTGGAAAAGCCTATGTTCTTTAGGAGTTATGTTTTCTTGAGTTACCTGTATGTATATTGATTTATGGGGATCAGTTTATAAGATAAGATAACCTTTATTGTCATTTTTTTTATTGTGGCACAACAGCACACATCAAAAATGAAATTTAGTTGCCCGCTTTCAAAGTGAAACACATACATGACACACACCTAAGCATACTATATACAACATATGTATAGACCCACACCCCTACATATACATAACAAATAAATATTAAATACTGTCCATCTTGAATATATAATGGAAGGAGGAGGCTTGAGAGTTCACAAGGTTAATGCTGTATGGAATGAAACTATGGCTGAATCTGGATGTTCTGCTATGGATACCATGAAGACTCCTCCTAGAAGGTAACAAGGAAAACAGGTCGTGAAGAGGATGTGTAGTGTCCCATATAATCTTACGGACCCTGCTCAAGCAACGCTTCTGTGCTATGTCCTGGATGGGAGGGAGGGAACTGCTAATGATCTTTTCGGCCATCCTCACCACTCTCTGCACCGCTTTCCTGTCTGAAGCAGTGATGCTTCCAAACCAGACTGTGATGCTGTATGACAGGATGCTCTCAATCACCCCCCTGTAGAAAGTGGTAAGGATAGGAGAAGGAAGATGTACTTTTCTCATGCGATGCAGAAAATGCAGGCGCTGCTGTATCTCGCTGTTGAGTGACCAAGCTAGCCTACTCGTGAGCTGCACACCCAGGAATTTGATGCTGGTAACCATCTCAATACCTGTTCCATCAATTCCAAATCCATATTCTTTAGATCCAATCTTAGGATCATAAAATTTAAAACAAACAGAATTGCATTCTTCAATACCACAATTAGGTTTGCTCACTCCGAAGGTTAAATTGAACCAATTCTTACTTTTACTTTGTGGTTCTCTTGGACCAGGCTGAGAGGAATACCAATAATCTTCATACCTGCCTCCATATCTTCCTGAGAAAGTGCTTCATTTTAGTACTGAGTGTACATACTTCTTTTCTAATCTATAACCTTGCCTCCAACTTAGAGATCCACACTTTGTATCTATTCCTTTTTCTATGGCTTTGCAAGCATCAAAACATATTTGGACCTTTCTAAATCTTGTAGTTGTCAGATTAGTTCCCAATAAGTAGCCCTGTTGTTTATTGTTACTATATGCCCATATTTTAATAATCATGTGGTATTTAACTCCTTGGGGGTCAAAACACACACTTTTTCCTTTAGTATTGCATATTTGATACCTGGTTTGATTGTGTTCACATGTTCCAATGACATTTTTACATTCAAGGAAAGTGTGATATACAAGAGTTTTGGTTATTTGTTTTCCATTTTTGGTTTTTGTCATACATGATTCACAGTCGTTCTTCCTCACTTTCCCATTCAGACCCATCAGTAATCCACTCAAGTACCACCAGGTCATCCAAGTCCACATCATTAGCACTATAGGGTCCTAAAAGATCTTCAACTATAACTATATCGCACTCTTCTACACAGTTATCATGAATGAGGACACAATTACAACAATGGATACAACAACAGCAGTTACACCAACACCTGCAATCACAGAACCAGCACATCAGGTAGTTGTTCAGCCTTCTGGATTGGTAGTTCAATTTCCTCTGGTTGTGGTGTGCCAAATAGCAGCATGAACATCCAATCTTCCCTGCAAAAGAAGAGCATAACCAACAACCATACAACAACCAAACAGTGAGCATATATCCTCCTATTTCAATTGCATTTAATGTCATTTAGAACACTGGAGAATTTTGAATTTCAGAGGATTCTCAGTAGGTTCAATGGTCCAAATTGGTTCAGTACTGGCTTTCACTCTAGTATGGTGAGTCCACCCCTTCTCTTTTGTATGGACTGCTGTTTCAGTGGTTAAGAGTACTTGAAATGGTCCTTCCCATTTGGGTTGAAGTTTCTCCTCTTTCCAAGTTTTGATTAATACCCACTGTCCTGGTTGGAAATGATGCACCACAAAGTCAAGTGAGGGCGTCTGTGCCAGTAGTCCTTTTTTCCTGAGAACAGATAAATATCTGGACAGATCAAAGACATATTTTCTAATATTCCTATCTTTTAGTTCAATCCCTTCTCCTTTTTCTAAAGTTCCCAAGTAAGGTAGTCCAAACAACATTTCATAAGGTGATAGACCAATGTCTTTTCGTGGTTTGGTCCTAAGTCTAAGAAGTACTAAGGATAAACACTTGGTCCAAGGCATTTTTAATTCCATCATTAATTTGGTCAGTTGTTCCTTCAATATGTCATTAGCTCTTTCCATGCGGCCACTTGACATTGGCATCCACGAAACATGATGTTCCCACTTGATTCCTAATGCCTCCATCACCCCTTGTAATATTTTAGATGTAAAATGAGTCCCTTGATCACTATCAATTACATTCACTACACCATACCTTGGTATAATATGCTCTAATATGATTCTGATTACAGTATTGGCTGTGGCTACAGCTGTGGGAAAGTATCCACCCATCCTGTTAAATGGTCAACCATGACCAATAAATACTTCATTCGGCCACTAGGTGGCAGTTCAGTATAATCTATTTGCATATGTTCAAATGGTCTCAATGCAGGAGGTCTCCCTCCCATCTCTGATCTCCTTAATGCCTGCTTGTTTACTTTCTTACAAACTAAACATCCTTCAGTTACTTGTTTTGCAACTGTATAAACTCCCTTGCATCCATACTTCTTCAAGAACACATCTACCAAAGCTTGAGCTCCCCAATGAGATCCCTCATGGAGTGTTTTGATCACCTCCTGTGTTAGGGTTTATTTAACCCTAACCCTTCTATCAGGCAACACCCATTTCCCTTTCTCATTTTTATGTGCCCCCATTTCCAGCAAATCTTCTTCTTTTTCACTAAAATGGGTAAAACTTCCTCTTTCAATACTGGAGTTACCAACATCAAGACTTCTTGATCCTGACATCCAGCTACTTTAGCTTCTTGATCTGCTAAATTGTTACCTATAGCTTCAAAAGTTGTTCCCTTTTGATGTCCATTTACATGTACTACCGATATATGTGTTGAAAGAAAAGTCTTCATCCTGGTTCATCCAAGCTGGGAATAAACATGGCAACTGCTTTGGGAAGAAGGTTGTAGTTTATTGGAGAGGAGAGCCAGACAGGAAGATGGTTCTGGCAGCAAGAGAAGTGAAGAAAAAGGACTTAGCACATGTAGGGAATAGGTTTTTTTATACCCTCTGGAGCCTTTTGTTTTGAGTTATTTCCTGTTCCTGTTTTGAGGCTATTTCCTGTGTCATGTATTCTGACCTGAGTTTGGGTGTGCCCTTTGCCCTTTGTGAGTTAATCCTACCATGTCCTGTCTCAGGTGGGGTATGCAGATTTTAGGTCTTTGTCTTCTTAATCTCCTAGCTCCATGGATTTACATCTGCATCTCTATAGAATTGGTTTCTGCTTGGGGAAGGGAGACTTGGTGCTATTAAGAAAACTGGGCATGCTTTCCTGCTTCTTTAAGATCCTTGGAGGAAATATATTTTTCTGCCCTTTTTAATATTTCCTTCTCTGGGGGGCTGACTTCCCACAATCCCCCATTTGTGCCATAAGTGTGTGAATGACACACTTACTGGCACAAGATTGAAATTGATCTGGTCAGGGAGACTTGGTAAACAAGCTTTAAAACTGTTAAGCCAAAAAAAGAAGACACTAATGGAGGCAAGCAGAAAAAGATCTCTGCTCCCAAAAGGGGAGCTTCCAACCCATAAAGTTCTAAAAGTCAGGGCAAAAATTTTGTTAGGTGGAAGAGAAATTTAGTTTCCAATATTCTGTGCCAATTATTTTCAAATGTTGGATGTCACTTTGAGCTTCCAGTCAAATTTGCACATTCCTCCCAAAATTCTTCACAGCCATGGTTTGCCTTAGTACATAACCACTGGCTTCCCCGTTTTCAAGGGTTGTTTCCTGCCTTAGCTCTTAGTTCAGTGCATCCAGGTTTGTAATGTCCAATTGAGGTTAGCCAGTATGTAAGCCAGGCTATTACATTTTCTTAAATTGCACATAGTGAGCCCTAGGACTCCCAATCTGAGTTCACCAGTGCAAGATATTCAGGGCTTAGGTTTGGAGATCTGTTTCCTGCTACTTCCTCAGTCAGGGCATATGAATTGCAAATTGCCTGAGGGGGCCTGGTTCCCTCCCGCTTGGAATTTGCTGGAAGTTGTGCATGCAAAGCTTTGGTGCAATAGAGCAAAAATCAGCCTGGGGAACTTTACTGAAGGTAGGTGGAAGAGGCTCAGTGTGATTATGAATGGTGTGTGTGTGTGTGTGTGTGTGTGTGTGTGTGTGTGTGCGCGCGCGCAGCTACTAATACAAACAGGCAATGCAAACATTCTGGATAATTTTTTCCCTCCCACCAGACAGAAGTCCAAGGTGTTCAGTACTTGCTGTGCCAACTATTCCCAAATGCCATCACTCCATGAATCCATTCAACTGGCTTATTACAATACAAATGGGGCAAGAAAGAAAAACTTTACAATGAGTTTCCACCCTCCCCCCATAGTCTTCTAATTTTCTTCTGAGGCTTCACATGGGGACCAATGGCTCCAGGACTCCTTCCTTCCTTTGCAGCGTTCACACGCATCACAGGCAGTGTTCACAGGGGGAATGGTAGGACTTTGGAAGATCTGTTCCATTCAGGTTGCATGGTGGCTTTTTAGTGGATGGCTGGATTCAACTCAATTCCATGGATCAAATGTATGGACAGCATCATCACCAGATGGATTCGTAGCTGGCTGACCAGCCGTATTCAGCATGTAGTCCTCAATGGAACCGCATCTACATGGAGGGAAGTATGTAGTGGAGTGCCCCAGGGCTCTGTTCTGGGCCCAGTGCTCTTCAACATCTTCATCAACGATTTGGACAAGGGGATAGATGGGGAACTCATCAAATTTGCAGACGACACCAAGCTGGCAGGAATAGCCAACACTCCAGAAGACAGGCTTAAGATACAGGAGGATCTGGACAGACTTGAACACTGGGCGCTATCTAACAAAATGAAATTCAATGATGAAAAAAGTAAGGTTCTACATTTAGGCAAGAAAAACCAAATGTACAGGTATAGTATATAGGCTCAATAGTAGTAACTGTGAGAGGGATCTCAGAGTCCTAGTGGACAATCACTTAAATATGAGCCAGCAGTGTGCTGCAGCTGCCAAAAAAGCCAACACAGTGCTAGGCTGCATTAACAGAGGGATAGAGTGAAGATCATGTGAAGTATTAATACCACTTTACAATGCCTTGGTAAGGCCACACTTGGAATACTGCATCCAGTTTTGGTCACCACAATGTAAAAAAGATGTTGAGACTCTAGAAAGAGTACAGAGAAGAGCAACAAAGCTGATTAGGGGACTGGAGGCTAAAACATATAAGGAACGGTTGTTGGAATTGGGTATGTCTAGTTTAATGAAGAGAAGGACGAGGGGGGACATGATAGCAGTGTTCCAATATCTCAGGGGCTGCCACACAAAGAGAGGAGTTCAAGCTATTCTCCAAAGCGCCTGAAGGCAGGACAAGAAGCAATGGATGGAAACTAATCAAGGAGAGAAGCAACCTGGAACTGAGGAGAAACTTCCTGACAGTTAGAACAATTAACCAGTGGAACAACCTGCCTCCAGAAGCGGTGAATGCTCCAACACTGGAAGTTTTTAAGAAGAGACTGGACAGCCATTTGTCCGAAATGGTATAGGGTTTCCTGCCTGAGCAGGGGGTTTGACTCGATGACCTCCAAGGTCCCTCCCAATTATTATTATTATTATTTTATTATTATTTATTATTATTATTATTATTATTATTATTATTATTATTATTATTATTATTATTATTATTATTATTATTATTATTATTATTATTATTATTATTACTATTACTATTACTATTATTATTATTATTATTATTATTATTACTATTATTATTATTACTATTATTATTATTATTATTATTATTATTATTATTATTATTATTATTATTATTATTATTATTATTATTATTATTATTATTATTATTATTATAAACAATATGGAGGGAGGCAACCTAAACTCAGGAGGAATGCTACGCAAAAAGATGGCTAACATATGAAAAGGCATGTCCCTATAGTTCCTAAATATGAGAACTTTAAAAGATCCAAGAAGGAGAGAGCCCATCCTTTCTCATCTCTCATCTGCAGAAACCATTGCAAAAGACAGTCTCATAGATACATAGATCCTAAGAGTGAGAAAGCCCCAGACCAAGACAACAAGCAAGATTATCTTCTCTTGTGGAGAATGTGGTCTGGAGTAACCTTCTTTGGAGAAAGTATATTATCTAGACTTACGTAGCAGCTGGGTTTCAGGATGAGATTTAGGATAGACATAGTTTTTGCCATGTTTGTGAAGAACTTGTAGTAGAGCCTGTATGGAGGTGGAGAATCCCTCTTTGTGCTCCTTAATGTCTCAACAGCTTTTGTTAATGTTATGATATTCCTTTTCAACAACTCCAAGGGCTGGAAATAGAAGGCGCCATCTTATAGTGATTCTCTTAATTTCTCAAAGGCTGAATGCAGTAACTGTTGGTTGGATTCGTAAAGCATGAGTGACTGGAAGAAGGAACCTCTGATCCAGGAAAGGCCATAATTGGCATGCTAGCTGCCATCTGCTATTTTAACAGGAGCTTTGAATTCAAGAATATTTCCTAGTTATAAGTCAAAACTTCCACTCTGAACTCATGAAGAAAGTAAAATGCTATGATTAACAGTATCAAAAGCCAGAGAGAGGTCTAGACAGATGGGGCAGTTATATTTCTTATTCCCAGTCTTATTACAGGTTACCCTCGAAACCATTTTGTTTGGTGTCAGTACCATGCATGATGTTCCAATCTGATAGAAGAGAGTCAGGTAATCAGTTTCCTCCAGAATTCTTTGCAATCACTACTCCACCATGTCACAACAATCTTCCAAAAAAAGGGAGGCTGTCATCAACCAGGAAAGCAGGAATCCAAACCACAGAAGATCAGGCTAAAATAAGAAAGAACTCTGAATCCCTGAATTAAAAATTAAAAATAGGAACCTTCCATTCTATCTGATACAGTCTTTAACCTTAACTTCATTACAAAAAATCCCTTTGAGTCAATACAGTAGCAGAAATGAGCCCATGGTGTGAATGGTTGCAGGTTTCAACCTATTTTGCCATATCATTCTCTAGATTTTTCCACCATACTTTTACTCTGGGCGTGGAATAATTTTCACTATCAGTAGCATACCATTGCCTGTTGTCCTCTTTAACTGTAGTGAATGAAATATACTAAGATGCTACAGACTGTGTTTTTATTGGACAGTTTTTCCAAAACAACTGATAAAAATGAAATAAATTCTATGGCATACTAGTCATATAATGCTATTAATAAAATCAAACTTAATAACCTTTGAATTCTATTGCCTAGAGAAATATTCTGTTGGATGTTGTTTCATTCATCCATAGATTGGTGGATACGTTGCTAAATTAGGAGGCTGAAACATCTTAACACAACTGAGAGCTGACAGTAGCAGTCAAGTTTAAGTTCAGTGAAAGAGGGCTGTATTTTGGGCCCTTTTCAGTATTAATGTGAATTCAATGGTCATTGCACTATGGTCTAAATGTGTGAGGTCCCGAAAGTTATACAAACTCTGGATTAAAAAATATTAGAGCTTAATATTGTGCAACACTGAAGGAAGCCAATGAAGGAGTTTGTGATGAAATTAAGCATGTGAATACAAAGATTTCATGCTCAGAAATAACGGTGATATACCAACAGTAACCAGTAAACCTCAAGCTGTCTGATGTAATTAATGTGTGTGAAAATATGGAAATATGGAGAAACCAGAAGCCTCAACTGACTTGGAATTTAGCAATCACAATCCTAAACTAAATAATAAGAATAAATAATAAGACTTGCCTGCTTTTAATCTGCTCTTGAATTAGCACAACAAGGGTGCCCCCCTTTTTTCTCCCCTCCACTGCCCACTTCTCAAATGCATTTTTCCTTTCTTTTTCTTCTTCTTTCACTCGGCAGTATCAAAGGATCATGGAACCGCTTGGTGCGTCTTCCTGAATTCTGTGGATCTCTATCATTTGGTACCTTTGCTGTGCCTTTACATAATGATGCATTTAGTTTTGCATACTTGGTTACTTTGGGAAGTTTTGCTGGGTTGGGGACAACTCTTCGGCTCTTGACCTTCCTTCCCCATCCCCAAACTAATGCATTTTTCTACAAGTTGTGTGTGAATTTAATGCTCAAAATGTGGTGATACCACTGCAATTAGCAATAGATTGACATTGTCACAGCTGCTGAAGTTTAATGAAAAGAAAGCCTGAAAGAAGAAAAAAGGAAGTTGGGAATCATTTTAAAGTAAGCCAGCAGTAATCTGAAACCTACCTTTCCAGCAAGAGACACGCACCAACACACACACACACTTCCATGGCCAACTCCAAAGTTCATCCTAGCCAAACCAATAAATGAAACACAATTAAGCATTATCATTTAATTTAAACCCATGGAAGGGGACTGCGTGTTGGTGCATTTCTCTTGCTGGAAAAGTAGGTTATAGATCCCAGTTATAAGAACAGTACATATTAGCCACTCTCTTCATCTCCCACCCTGGGCCATCCAAACGCTGCTGGTAAAGCTTCTCTGTCACCCCCTCCCCTCATCATCCAAACACTGCTGGCGAATGTGACACCGCAGCCCCCCAGTACCCCCTATACCACCAGTGCTTTACAGCACTGATCCTGCCAATGACCCCTATGACCCTTACCATTGGGCATGTGCCAAAGGTGCACCAGAAGCTAAAAGTACCAGAGGCCACAGGGGGCATGGGCCATGAAGACTTGGGTTGTGATGCATCAGGCACAATTAGGCACCTCGGAGAGGCAGTGGAGAAGTTGTGGCAGTGATATTAACAATTAACTAGTGGAACAACCTGCCTCCAGAAGCGGTGAATGCTCCAACACTGGAAATTTTTAAGAAGAGACTGGACAGCCATTTGTCCGAAATGGTGTAGGGTTTCCTGCCTGAGCAGGGGGTTGGACTCAATGACCTCCAAGGTCCCTTCCAACTTTTTTATTATTATTATTATTATTATTATTATTATTATTATTATTATTATTATTATTATTATTATTATTATTATTATTATTATTATTATTATTATTATTATTATTATTATTATTATTATTATATATCACTGGTTGCGGACCAATCATGGACAAAGGTCATGGTTGGTCAGCTATACTGGAAAGGGCAGAATGATGTGGCTGTGAAGAATTGTCTCATTCTGATTTCAGAGAACTGTTAGAAAATAGAAGAAATGCTATGACAACATCATCTATACAGACATCAAAGATGGAAACAATGAGAGAAAAACAAAGATAGTCTGTTGTTAAGTGAGTAACTGCAGTTCTTAAGTTAGTAACAGGGTTTTTAAATGAATCTGGCATCACCATTGACTTTGTATGAAGGTCACAAAAGGTGTTCACATGACCCTGCAACTCTCACAAATATGAGTCAGTTTCCAAGTGTCTGGATTTTAATCACATGACCATGGGGATGATGCAATGGTAGTAAGTGTGAAACAAGTCATAAGTCACTTTTTTCAGTGCCATTGTAACTTTGAGCAGTCACTAAATGAATTGTTTTAAGTCAAGGAATACCTGTAGTGCTGATGCATGCTGGTTAATTGAGAAAGCCAAATAATATTTTTAAAAAACCTCACTATTTGACTCATTGATTATAAAAAGTGTTTTGACTGTGTTAATAACATCAGGCTTAGGAAAGTGCTCAGAAAAATGGGAATCTTGGGATCTCATTGTCCTTAAGAGAAACTTTTGCAAAAATCAGGAAGACACAGTATAGATAGAATATGCTGGCTCAAAGTTAGCAAAGGAGTGTGACAAAGCTGTATAAAATCCCCTTGTTTATTCACCTACATGCTGAATATAAATTAAGAGAAGCTGGATAGGAAGAAGATTGGAAATGATGTTAAAACTGGAGAAAGATGCATCAATGACTTGTGTTGTGCTGGTGACATTACCTTCATAGCTGAAAATGCAAAGGATCTGCAAACTCTAGTAATAAAAGTTAAGGAGCAATGGAAATGGACAACTCAAGAATTAATGTGTAATTAACCAATTAATGGGGGAGTTCTCCTAAGTTCATTGATCACATGTAATTCATATCCAGACTAAGAATGATAGTAATTAGCTACTGCTTATTCTGATAAAATCTGTTAAAATCATCCTTGATTACTTGACTAGTTTGACAATCAATATGAAATTGATAAAATATGCAAGCAAAATATACAAGCAGCTAATAAAGCAGTAAGAAAAAGCACAAAAATCCACTTTAAACACCATGGGATTAGAAAAAAAATCAGCATTTTACCAGTCGATTAACATTTAAAAGGAAAGATAAAAAGGGAAAAAGAAATATCCAAACATGCAGTTAAAACCAATCCTTGATCATTTTTGATGAACATCAACTGGAAGTGCAACCTCTCTATTCAGTGTAATATTTAAGATATTAGTATATATCTGAATTAATGAAAAAGGCCTATAATAAGCACAAACTTATTTGGGATCCTTATCTGGGTTTAAAAGTAACCTTATATAAAAATTAAAAGTAAAAGTTTTCTTTGCCTAATCATGTTTCTCTTGGGGTGGTGCTCACCTCCATTTCTTAGCTGTGGGAATAAGCATTGTCCAAAGACATTTCTATGGTCATGTGGCGAGCACAACTTTATGCCGAGGTCCTGTTACCTTCCCACTGAAGTGGTACCTATTAATCTACTTGCATTTGCATGTTTTTGAACTGCTAGGTGGGCAGGAGCTGGAGGAAATAACGGGAGCTCACCCCATCGTATAGCACTCGGGTCTCAAATCCAAGCTATCAGCTTTCCAGCTGACAAGCTCAAGTTCTTTAACTGCTGAGCCATCACGCCCCCTACAATGATGGTGGCCATTTGCTATCCTTCAAAGATTCATGACATCCCTCCAAAAGTATAAGTTATAGAGAACCTGTAAATGCCTCCTATCACTTTCCTGGAAAGCCCTTCAGGCCAGTATGTTTCAATGCATAAATGTTTAGATAGCATTTTGGATAGATAGCACTTTGGATTTATATAAAGGAAGATAACAGAATACGTTGATAGCAGGCGATGATATTAGATCATTGGCCAGATCTTAAACACATTCAGGTAGTAGATGGAGATGGCATTATTTTCTCCAGATGCTACAGATATGAGATAAAATAATAAATTGACCTAAGCGACTTCTCCCCCCTGAACCCAAACAATTATTTTCTTCTGCCCTCCTTTCTACTCTGTTTGCCTGGAAATCCTTTTCCTGTCCATGTCAATGCCTTGCAATGCTTTGCAATGCAAACAATATCAGGCAAATTATCCCAATCTACATGTGTGGCATCTCTATTAGAGAGTGGTTTTCTTATTGTTCACAGCTCTATCACAATCCAAATGTCTTAAAGGGATGGTGCCAAAAGGACAGGCATTGGGAATGCGAGATCCTCTTACTAGTTTACACAAAAATTCAGAATTCCCTGTGAAAAGGAAAAGATGAGACAAGTGAAGGATGAGTAGATATTTACAGTACCTACATTTCTCATTCCAAGATACCACCGAAAATGCAGAATTCTTGGGACTTTAGGGAAATCTTCTTAGAAGAGGAATCAGTTTCTACTGGTCTCCTTGAAATACCCCAAATAAATCACAAGTCAAGCCAAGTCTCAACTCCGGGCCAGAGTAGAATTGGCTGGTAGAGGTGTATCTATTGAGAGGAAACAATCTGGTTCATCACAAAGGAGACCTTGCTTTGATCTCTCTCTCTCTCTCTCTCTCTCTCTCTCTCTCTCTCTCTCTCTCTCTCTCTCTCTCTCTCTCTCTCTCTCTCTCTCTCTCTCTCTCTCTCTCTCTGTCTCTCTCTCTCTCTCTCTCTCTCTGTCTGTCTCTCTCTCTCCACTATTACAATGGATTCCTGCTTGCTAGGAAATTACAATGTCTGGCTCTATTAGTTGTTTTGGATGGAGAAAGTTTGAGTGAGAATAGATAATTTTCTTTGAATTTCAATTCTTCACTTAATGTAGAAAATCTTTCCACTGCTGCTCTTTTCTGCTCTTGAAAAACTGCATATATGAGAGCTAGTTATAACTTGCAATAGGGAGCCTCAGGATATTCCAGCTGTCAAAACAGCTTTAGAAAAGATGGGAAGGACACACAACTTCTGTACTGCTCTGGAAGAGAACTATATTGGGTTTTTCACCTAATCCCCAAGAGTCAATTTTTTCTTGAGGGAGTATGAAAAGTCTGCATTCTCTATTAAAGAAACAATAATAGAAATAGTTGCAATTGCTCCATCTCAGTGACACTAATAAAACTACCTCATCCTGCTTTTTGTTTAAAAACCATCCTTTAATAACCATTGAGACACTAGCAGTTCATTATGACTCAAACCTTATTGCTGTCAATAAGAAGGCATAATAAGTAATTCAGATAACATCAGAAGACTAGAATGCAAACTATTTTTAACATACACTATAGTCTGTGGAGAGACATAGGCGAAGCAGGCCCCCATTCTCTTGGCTTTCCAGAAAAAAGTGAAAACATGGCTCTGCAGCCTTGTGTGAGGAACTCAGAGGAGTACAGAGCAGTGGGACAGGTTAGCACCCTGAAAGTACTTCACCTTTTAATTAATTTTTAGCAGTGTCTTTATCACCCTTAACATTTTTAGTGCTATTTTTTTTAACTTTTATATAATGCTTTTATTTTTAAATATTTTATTGTGCACCTCCCATGCTCCATGTGTACAGTGGTACTTGGGTCCCTTGCCAGGTTGTGGAAACACTACACTTTTTAAGTTCTCAAAAACTCTTTTTGCTTTCAAAACCTGTTTCATTGGTTGTGGTCCAGCTTCATTTTTTTCTATTTGGGAACTTTGAATGGGACCCCCTGAAGCCTAAAAACAGTTCCTAAAGGATATGCTCCAATTAGGGACATTAGCTTTTGCTTTTAATTTGTTTTCACTTTCATTAAATAAATAGAAAAATAAAATAAGAAAGAATCAACATAATAAAAATGTAAACATATAAAGACTAAAGGAAAGAGGGAAACCAGAAAAAAGAAATGAAAACACATAAAGCAGAGAGAGAGAGAGAGAGAGAGAGAGAGAGAGAGAGAGAGAGAGAGAGAGAGAGAGAGAGAGAGATATGCAACTTTTATACAATTGACCCCAAGGGAACCATTGGGAACCAGGCCATGCAAGCAGTGGGTGAGTGGGTGAGCGTGCAGAACTCCAAGTGTGCAAATGGAGCTTCACAAACAAGCGTGTCCACTGCTTGCATGGAACCATCCCCTTCCCCCCCCCCCGCTGCTGCCACCAGTGGTGGTCCACAAAGCTGGAAAGATTATGGACCTCTGGATTAGAAGACCTCCAAGTCTTTTTAAGCCCTATGATTCTACGATTCTATCAACACCATGATAATAGAAGCTATGAGTTCTACCAAGCCCAATAACCTCACAAAATTCATTTTTGCCCTTGAATTCATCTTGAGCTTGGATTCCATTTGCAAACTAACTGCCTATTGTAATATATGCTTATTATTTAGCTTAGGAATTGTGATTGCTAAATTCCAAGTCAGTTGAGGCCTTCTGGTTTCCACACTTTCACATACACATTGCATCAGACAGCTTGAGGTTTATTGATTACTATTGGTATATCACTGTTATTTCTGAGCATGAAATCCTTATATTCACATGCTTAATTTCCTTACAAACTCCTTCCTTGGCTTCCTTCAGTGTTGCATAATATTAAACTCTAATATTTTTAATCCAGAGTTTGTGTAATTTTTGGGACCTCAGACATTTAGAATGGCTTACCTGTGCAATGACCATTCAATTCTCATTAACACTGAAAAGGGCCCAAAATACAGCCCTCTTTCACTACATTCTCAACTTAAACATGGTTGCTATTTTCACTTCTCAGTTATGTTAATGTATTTCAGCCTCATAATTGATCAAAGTATCCAATATTTGGATATATGAAACAACTTCCAGCAGAGTCTTTCTGGAAGCAACGAAATTGGAAGCATTAGCTTTATTTTAACTGTGATATGGCAGTTCTACCATAGAACTTATTTCATTTTCACTGGATTTTTGTAAAAACTTTTCAGTAAAGAATACAGACTGTAGCTTCTTTATATATTTCAGTCAACAGGGTTAAAGAGGCAGCAAGTAATAGCATGCCAATGCTAGTTAAAATTACTCCATGTCCAGAGTAAAATTAGGGTGGTAAAGTGAGAAAAGGATAGATTGAGCCCTCCAACCATTCACACTAGTGGATCCTTCCTGCTACTATATTTACTCAAAGAGATCCTTTGCAATACAGTAAATATTATGGACTGAATCTTGCAGAATGGAAAGTTCCCATTTTTAATTTTTAATTCAAAGATTCAGAGTTCTGATAATCTGTGGTTTGGATCCTTGCTTTTCCAACTGATGAAAGCTTCCCCTTTTTAGGAAGATTGTTGAGACATGGTGGGGCAGTGGTTGCAAAGAGTTCTGGAGGAAACCAATTACCCGGATCTCTTCTAGTCTGATTGTAACACCATGTATGGTACTGACGCCATATGGTATTGTTTTGAGGTCAACCGGTAATGAGACTGAGTATAAGAGTTATCACTGTATTTCCCATCTTTCTGAACCTCTCTCTGGCTTTTGATACTGTTAATCCTGGCATTTTAGTTTCTTCATGAGATGGGAATGATATCTGTTATGTATTTAGCTAAGTCATAAGGTCTGTTATAAAAAACGGTTAACTGATTGTTCTGTTTGAATTATAGACTGCCTGTCTGTATAACTTTAAGCCTCTGTTTTAGGCGGGAATGAGTACTTCAAATTGATTGGCCGCCGCCTAGTGGTGGTTCGTATAAATATAAGTCAAGCAGCTGCTAGAGCTGCTTCTGTGAGAACTAAATAAAGAGCTGTTATTTCAACAACATGTCTTCAATGCCTCGCTGTTCCCACTACACAACAGTGGCGATGAAGGTGGGATTACGCTGCTAGGAGGAAAAGAGCTAAGTCACTAAGGGGTAAGACTAGGCATCAGCGCCCTGGTTGGAACTGTGTTCCCCCCTTCTGCCTGCCAGTACGCAAATGCTGGAGGTAGCACATTCCTTGGGACCCATCCCTAGGAACCTCACAGAAGCCCTAGCAGCATAAGGCAGTGGAGATGCCGTAACAGCCTGACCATGGCCAAAGTCGGCAAGCTTTCCGAGTTCGACGTGATGCACCCTGAAAGATGGAGTTCATACGTCTCAAGAGTAGAAAACTATTTTAGAGCAAACCAGGTCAGAGAAGATAATTTAAAAGCTGCAACCTTGTTGTCTGTGTGTGGACAAGCCACCTTTGATATAGCGGAGAACCTAATCGCTCCTGCTTCTTTGGAGTCAGTCACTTTTGCTGACTTGAAACAAAGGCTCAAGGAGCACTTTGAACTGAGATTGTCCATTATCGCATATAGACATGTGTTCGAGCAGCGAGAACAGCAGCCAGGTGAAACCGTTGCTGAATTCATGGCTGCCTTATGCCAAGCATCCCGGCTCTGCAAATTTCTCGACCTAGAGGACAGGCTACGGGACCGACCGGTATGTGGCCTGAGAAGCAGAGACTTACAGCAGAGGCTGTTCGCTAAAGAGACCCTGACATTCCAGGATGCCCTGAAAGAGGTGATGGCAGAAGAGGCCGCAGGTGAAGCCGTCAAGGCTTTACATCCCTTGAAGAATTCCCCCAGCCAGATGGCTGTGCATCAGGAAGAGTCAGAGAGAACCGAAGACCCAGACGTAGACATTGAGATCGACCGGGTGCAGAAGATCCCAGAAAGAAGGCAGCGGCCGCTTAACAAGGCAGCCTTCTTCCCTAGCTGTCAGGGCTGCGGAGGTCGACACCAGTGGTCAGAATGCCGGTTCCACGCAGCTGTGTGCCGAGCATGTGGCAAACAAGGTCACATTGCTGTCGTCTGTAAAGGTCGCCAGAGGGAATCTCTATGCGACGACTTCCCCAGGAGAGGTAATGGGGCCCCCAGGCAGAATAGAGTAGGATTTTGCTCCATAAGAAAGAGCATTCACAGAACTGGAGCCCATCACCCTCTAAAAGAAAAGCTTAGACTAAAAGTCAAGCTACAAGGAGTTCCATGCACCATGGAACTGGACACTGGGTCAACTGTATCTATAATGTCTTACAAGACTTTTAACTACGTTTGCAGAAATGGCGGGAAATGAGTCAGGCTCAAGCCGTCTGATTTAATTTTGACAGATTTTCAAAATTCCCGCGTAGCGGTTAAAGGAGAAGCTACGCTTAAAGTAAAATTCAAAGAGTTTGAGGGTCCCCTCAACATCGTGGTGGTGGAAGGCCAGCGAACAAGCCTGATTGACTTAGACTGGTTTGATGCCTTGGGCATCCATGTGACTGGCATCAACAGATCCCAAACAGCGGATTTAGTAGCTGTTTGCAAGGAGTTTGCAGACGTATTCAGTCCCAATTTAGGGAAATACAAAGGAGCACCAATTGCTCTCCACCTTGATCCAACCGTGGCCCCAATCAGAGTAAAGCCTTGTAGAGTGCCTTTCACCCTGAAACCTAAAATTGATGCAGAGTTAGACAAGCTCGTTCAACAGGGAGTCTTGCAACCCATTGACAGCTGTGTGTGGGAAACCCCCATAGTTACACCGGTCAAGCCTAATGGAAAGGTGTGCATCTGTGCTGATTATAAGTGCACTATTAATAAGGCACTGCAGCAGCATGTGTATCCAGTACCTGTAGTTAGCCACATTCTGGCATCCTTACAAGGAGGTCACTTATTTTCAAAGCTGGATCTGGCACAGGCTTACCAGCAACTGCCTGTGGATGACGCCTCTGCTGAGGCTCAAACAATAGTTATCCATAGAGGGGCATTCAAGGTCAAGCGCCTGCAGTTTCAGGTCAGTGTAGCCACAGGGCTCATTCAGAGTATGATGGAACACACATTAAAAAACATTCCAGGTGTGTGTCCTTATTTCAATGACATTTTAATTGCTGGGGAGTCAGCAGAGGTACTTGCAGAGCGTCTAAGGGCTGTTCTTCAGCATTTCCGCGAAGTGGGGCTGAAGCTCAAAAGAGAAAAATGTCAAATAGGAGTCAGCTCCATAGAGTTCCTAGGTTTCCGGATCGACGCTGCCGGAATACACCCCACTGATTCAAAGCTTAAGGCTATTTTGCAGGCTCCCCGACCTAAGTCTAAGGGGGAGCTGCAGGCATTTCTGGGGTTACTTAACTTTTATCATGCCTTTCTTCCTCACAAGGCTGCGTTAGCAGAGCCTCTACACAGGCTCTTAGATAACAGGGCACTATGGCAATGGACTAGCGCCCACGAAAATAGTTTCAAAGCAGTCAAATCACTGCTGTTTTCAGATTCTGTGTTAACACACTTTAATGAAAAACTGCCAATCAGTATTGCATGTGATGCATCATCATACGGGATAGGAGCAGTTCTGAGCCATATAATGGCAAACGGGCAGCAAGCACCCATAGCTTATTACTCAAGGTCACTTTCTTCCGCAGAAAGAAATTACGTGCAAATTGATAAGGAGGCTTTAGCCATAGTTGCTGGAATAAAGAAATTCCACAATTTCCTTTATGGTTGCCCATTTACGGTCTTTACAGACCACAAGCCTCTTCTTGGTCTGTTCACTGCAGACAAGCAAACCCCTCAGATCCTGTCTTCAAGGATGCTGAGGTGGTCAATCTTTATGGCAGCCTACAATTACAGGCTAGTCCATAAGCCGGGTAAAGAAATGGGTCACGCTGACACACTCAGCAGACTGCCCCTGCCTAACTTAGAACCAGACCCTGCACCTGCTGCACGCATCCTGTCAATTCAGGATTTGCCAGAATCTCCCCTTCATGCAGGGGATGTGGCTGCTGAGACAGCCTCCGACAAAACTCTTAGCCGAGTTTTGAACTGGGTGCTGAGGGGGTGGCCAGGAACCAGTCCTGGAACAGAGTTTCAGAGTTTTATTAGAAGACAGGACAAGCTGTCTGCACACAAGGGATGTATTCTATGGGGGAGTATGGTCACAGTCCCACACACATTAAGGAAAAGGGTCTTGGAATCTCTGCATGAGGGACATCCGGGAATAGTAAGGATGAAGGCACTCGCGAGAAGCTACCTATGTTGGCCAGGGTTGGATAAGGATATTGAGGCTCAAGTTAAAGGATGCCAGGTTTGCCAGCAGTCCAGATCTGAAATGCCTCAAGCCCCAGTACATCGCTGGGAAACTACGCAAACTCTCTGGTCTAGGATTCACATAGACTACGCAGGACCCTTCCAAGGACAGGTGTTCCTCATTGTAGTGGACAGTCACTCAAAGTGGCTCGAGGTAGCACCTGTCCCTTCCATGACTACTGCCAGGACCATCCAGGAACTGCACAGGATCTTTGCCACACATGGCTTACCCAATGTAATCATATCAGATAATGGGGCACAATTTACTGCTGCAGAATTTCAGTCATTTCTAAAGTCTAATATGATTAGACACGCCACCTCTGCCCCGTTTCACCCAACCTCTAACGGTCAAGTGGAAAGAATGGTCAGAACAACCAAAGAAGCACTTAAAAGAATAACCAAGGGCGATTGGCATCACAGGTTGGCAGACGTTTTGCTGTGCCAACACACAACTCCATGCACCTCAATGGGTCATAGCCCAGCGGAACTGAGATGGGGACGTCAGCTGACCACGAAGCTGGACTGTCTCCATCCAGACTGAGTTGCAGCAGAGACAATGCAGCACAAGCCCCTGAGGAATTTGCGAGTTGGCAACTGAGTTTGGGCAAGGAACTACGGCCAAGGAGCACTGTGGGTGGTAGCTATGGTTTGTAAGGTGTCAGGACCACTCTCTTACGAAGTGGTCCTGGAAGACGGGCACGTTTTGCGCCACCACATTGATCAACTGCGTTGGCGGCAGGCCAGTCAAACCCTCACCGCTGACCAAGAGGAGAGTCGAGGGCTACCTGACAGCTGCAGCGCGTCTGAGCCGCCAGAGTCCTGCGCGACTCAAGGAGACATGGTGGACGACTCAGTTGCACTCAAGTCACTACTGACAGAAGAAACAGTGCCCACAGATCAGAGCTTGCTGGAGGACTTATTTCCCAGCCTTTCTGGGACTGCGCCGCTCACAGACATGTGTACTGGTCTACCAGGACAGATCAGCCAAAGCGGGACTCGTCAACCCGGCCAGAAAAAGCAAACACAAGAACACTTGAAAAAGAGTCTTTTGGTTTTCTTTTCTACCGTAAAACTGACATTATATATTATTGAAGAGTATTGACAACTTTGAAGTTACTGTTGGAGATCTGGAGCATACCATGCAGGGCAAAGAAAATTTAACTGGATCATTGAACAATCAACTCAGAGTTCTCACTTCAGAGACAAATTGTTTTACTCAAATTATCTTACTTCAGATATTAGATGCAGCCCTAGCTCTCTGGAGCAGACTCTAATTCTGAAGAAGTTAGAAGGAAAGAGGGGAAAAGCTGAAAGTTAGATGAACTTAGTTTTAGTGGGTAATGGGTAATGATGCACAGAGGGGACAACCCCTTCACTCTGGAAAGAGAAAGGAATGTAGATATGAGGTTTCAAATCCTCATTCCACAGGTTATTCAAAGTTACTCAAGAACTATCAACCGTTCAACGGTTTATTCCTAATGCACGATTAAGTGTAGAAATAGCTATTGCCATCTATGTACTTGGGCTACTGCAATTTTGGGTACTATAGAGGTTTACAGAATTGCTCTATGTTGACATAACATTGTTGCTACAGAAAGTGAGGCTTAAAAAAAGTGTCATCAACCCACACAAAATGAAGATGGAAATTTAAAGATTTGTTCTATCTGCTACTTGTATTGAAGGAAAAGCTTGTATTGGCATGAAGATAAACTGTTTGCTAAGCAAGGAATAGTCACCACAACTCCATCTTCCTGAGGCCCGAGCTCAGCACGCCCGGCTGTCCGGCGACGGGCTGGAAAGGGAGGATGGCGGCAGGTGCCCCCAAGCGGTAGGTGGGGTGGGCACTCCCGATGTCCATGGGGGAAGAAGAATTAAAAGCTTATTAAGTTTGGTTTTAGTAATAACTTGTGAAATCAAAGGTTATGCCATTGCCAGAACCCCTATTTACCTCTCTTACCAATTCTTTCCCCTCATTTTGGGGTTCTGCCAATCTAGCAGTGGGGGGGGATGACCTATGGGTATTCTGCAGTGTATTTCCTTTGCTTTGTTCCTTCCTCTTTGAAGTATCTTTCTTGGGATGAGAATGGAATGAGCCTCCAGCCATCTGCCTTATCTCCAGGCAGAAGGAAGGGAGAGACCTGACAGCCTTGAGAGTGGCACCTTATTGGTTCTTTCCCACAACAATTTGACACCTGTGGACTGGCTCTGTTTGAACCGGCCGGCCGGACAGTTGGGGTGGGGTTGAATGGTTTCTTTTAATCTAACGTTTCACGCGGGAAATCCTCAGATCCTGCCTTACTTTCCTGCTGTCAATACCTTCCAATAAAAGTTCCTGTTGAAACAATGCAAGTTTCAACAGTTCTGCTTTCTTGGGAGGTTTAACCAAGGTAGTTCCTTTCAATCCAAAATAGTTTTTGCACAAGGCAAACAGAATGGGGAAAAAAGAGAAATACTGTACTTATTCCTTAAACTATAATAATCTTAGACAGGAATTATACAATCTTTCAGAAACATTGCAGAAATATTTCAGAAATATTTTTATATAAATTTCTATTATTTCACATAATTTATTTCAGAAGGCAAGCAAGGGACAAACTATTAAAGGTTAAGTTAACAAGTACAAAAGGGTATTTATGTTAGTTAAACATTTTGAAAGAAATGCAGGGGGGTTTGTGGGTATCAACAATATGATTTTTTTGGATCCTTGTTACTAGACGGTAATCTAAGATCACTCCTTCCTGAGTCCAGTAATTTCTGATCATCCTACGTTTCATTAGGCTCGTGGAAATAAATTTCAGGTTTGGGGAACAGAGAGAAAACTCTAAACACTGAGTATAAAGAATAAAAATACTTAAAAACAATGGGCTTATTAAAGTGGCTATATCCGGGGTGAATTAGCAGGGCTGTGCAATGCTTCAAAATGGATTCCAAAGTGAGGGATGTAGGAGGGCAGGTCCAGAATCTCCTAGTGACTCATTAAATCATCATTGTCAGTCTCAAGCATCAGGCAGCTATAACAAAAGCCACCGTGTAGCAGATGTCATATGGCAACAGACAAAACTCGTTCTTTCTTTAAACCACTGCAACTTTTAAATTGCTAAAATCTCCACCTAACAATTATATCCAAACCATCCTCATGCAGAAATTAAAACAGCAGAATTCTTTTAAGATAGGAGGAGAATGGTGATGCCAAAAAGGCTGTGTGACCTCTTTATGTTTCTCCTGGTGAGGCTTCACACACACAGAGGAAATCCTCAGCTCCCTCTACACTTGTGCCCTATTGAGTAACTATGCAAAATACTGATAGATATGATTCAGTGAAATGAGTCCCCTTAATCCTGACTAGAGTGAAGCCATATACAGAATATTTATTCACTGTAGTATATTTTACTTATCATATAGATTGCAAGAACACTTGAAAAAGAGATGCTTGATTTTCTTTTATGTCATAAAACTGACTTTATATAGAATTGAAGTATATTGACAACTTTAAAGTTGGTATTGGATATCTGGACAGGCACAAAAACTTGGTTCATTAAATAATAACTCAGAGTTCTCATTTGCTGAACAAATGCCAAGACTCAAATTATCTGACTTAGAAACAGTACATGAAGACCTAGCTCTGTGGAGAAGACGCTAATGCTGGGAATGTTAGAAGGAAAGAGGAGACGTATATATGAGGTTTCAAATTTCAAATAATGAATATAGTTGAAGATGGGAACTACATCAACTCTTTTCCAGTCCTCCGGTAGTTCCCCAGTGCTCCAGGATCTTTGAAAAATATAGTTCAATGGTTCTGAGATCACATCTGCCAGTTCCTTGAGAACCCTGGGCTGTAATCCATCTGGTCCTGGTGATTTGAATTCGTCTAGGATGGACAGGTGCTCACTTACCGTTTTCTTGCCTATCTTAACTTGCGTTTCTATTCTGTTTTTTAGGGCACTATTTTTGGTAGGTTGGTCTGTTTTTTCCCTTTGTGCAAAAAACGAGTTAAATAGTTCTGCTTTCTCCCTGTTGCTTGTCACCTTTTTGCCACTTTCACCCACTAATGGACCAATCTTTTCCTTCACTTTTTTCTTGTTTTCCTTCACTTTTTACAATTTGACACAAACTGGAAAAAATCTACAAGGTTCTGATACAACAAGAAAAATGAATTATTAGAACAACCATCAAACTTTGGGAGACAGAAAGTATTTATCTTACTTACTTCATCTTTGGTATTCCCAACAACATTTGTAAAAATGCAGGCACTGCTGGTTAAGTGGATTACATTAACTTGGAAAATTACTTGGCAAAAGAAGAAGACCAAGACAGATACAAGAGATTTGACTCGCCCTACCAGATGGACTATTATGTGAATAAACATTTGTTTGAATATGGCTAAAAGAACAGAAAATTTTGAACATAAAAGGGTCTTATAACAAAAAGGATAAGAGATTTAAGTAATATAGTATGTTTTATAATATATGAAATGTTAAAATAGTAGGTTGATGTAACTTTTATTAATATATAAATAAAATATAAACTGATTAAAAAGGATGTTATATCTAGATACTATAAAATAAATAAAAAGTATAGTATTTTTATAATGCATGACATAAAATATTGGGATGATGTACCTAAATGAGAAAATTTAGACAGTTAGATGACTAATTTGAAGAAATTATGACTGATAAGAATTGGATTGAATATAAGGGAATTTAAGCGAATAAAAATAATAAAAATAGGATGTATGCTGAACTAATGAGATGACGGTTATGAGAATAATATAAGTTGAAAAAAAATGTTATATAGAGAGATTATTATTACTTGTATAAATATAAAAAATGCCTACATCTAATCATTTATATATTCAAAATATTAAGAATTATATTTTGGCTAAGGTTGAAGAAGGAGAATACAAATGGGAGAAGGGAAAATCAAAGAAATGTATGATTAATTAATATATTAGTTATCAAATTATCAAATTTAATCATTATTGATTGTTAATTAATTATTATTGTCCTTTTTTCTTGTTAAAATATAAACCAATGCAACAAGCTGTATACCAGGCACTGGAGATTGTTATAGTTAAAAACCAATAAAATATCTATTAAAAAAAAAACCTTAGATCATTAAACAATAACTCAGAGTTCTCATTTGCTGAACAAATGCCAAGACTCAAATTATCTGACTTAGAAACAGTACACGAAGACCGAGCTCTCTGGAGAAGGCTCTAATGCTGGGGATGTTAGAAAGAAAGAGGAGACGAGGACAAGCAGCTGAAAATTAGATGGACTCACTTAGATGGTCATGTTGCATGGTTAGAACAGCTGAAGGGCCAGGTTAAGCACAAATCTATCTATGTGGATGCTGAACATCAACACTGACTTGATTGCACATAGTCATTAAATCAATCAGGATGATCAGTGTCAAGAAATAAGTATGGTCAGATAGCACTGCTTTCAATCAAAAAATGTGATGCAAATATGCCAAAAGAGATAGAGTGGTAGCCACTTCACTCTGGAAAGAGATATATGAGGTTTCAAATTCTTATTCCAACTCTTTTCTTACCAGAAAGAGTTACTCAAAGTTACTCAAGGACTGTCAACCGTTCAACGGTTTCTTCCTAGTGCAAGATTAAGTGTAGAAATTGCTATTGCAATCTGTGTCCTTGGGATATTGCAGCTTTGGGTGCTATAGGTTTGCCATAACTTTGTTGCTAGAGAAAGTGAGGCAACCACCTACCCACCTGTGGGAGTAATGTCCTTATAGCCCACGTGTAGGCTGCCATGCAGCTGAACCACATGGACGGAAACAGGACAAAGGAGAATATTGAACAATCATCCCATTGAAAACTCCTCCCAGTCACAAACGGCTTGGACATTGTGATCAACCTCACGTACTCATATGTTAATAGGTTATCCCTCCTACTTGTTTCCTGTACACACCCACATTTTGCTGAGCTAATAAAAGAGATTCCCTGACTTTTGTCCTGGGTCTCTCATCCCGAGGAAAAACTCTGCGTGGTGTTATTTCTTCATTGTTTCGGCTAAATTTCATGAGAGGCCCTCTGGAAGCGGAAAAACCGCAACTGGTGACCCCGACGTGATCACTAATAAAGTGATACGTTCCTTCGACCTCCTACTACTCATCGCCCGGACGAGGCTTAGTGCACTTCAGATATCGTTGGTAAAGACGGTTATCTTTTCGTGAGTAATGGGGGGAAAATTTTCTAAGACGCAGGCCGTGCATCTGCAAGAACTTAGAGAATTAACGAAGTCTACTAATTTTATTCTCAAAAACAGCGGTAAATTATTGCCTGTTTTGAGTAAATCTGATTTGGTTAATTTATTATGTTATATTTGGGAAAAATATCCGGCATCTCCGGAAAAGGGCTCACTTAAAGTGACTACATGGAGTAAATTAGGTATCTCTTTCCATGAGCATCCCAGAGCTCCTGCAAAAATGCTATCATCATGGCGAATTGTTCTGGAATGCCTCAAAGTCCATGAACAAGGGCTCATGGAGACATTGGGCTCTGTGACCCCCCCACCGCCTTACAAGAGACAAATTTCACAAGGCAATGAGGCATTTCCTCTTACCTCCCCCTCCTCACCATCTCCTCCATCTCCCCCCCCCCTCAGTTCCTCTTTCTGCTGATCTTTCTATTGTTCCTCCTGCAGCTCCTCCCATGAGTGCTGTTGCTACTACCATGGCTGAAGTTCGAAGTCAGGGTTTGCTTGATTTTGATGAATTGTCTGAGTGTTCTGCATTTCCTGTCTCTTTTGTTCACAATGCTGTGGGCGCTATAAAGGTCTTTTTGGTGCCCTAGGGACCTTCTGCTCTTCCTGGAGAGGCTAATTCTTTTGCTTCTCCACAGCCATTGTACACCCCCATAAGGCAAATTTTAGAGGAACAATTGGGATGCTTTGAAACTTCAAGTGGCTGTTAAGTTTAACCCTGTCAGACAATGTCTGGTGGTGCTTTGTGTTGATGTGTGTTTTGTTTTATATATGTTTTAACTCCTAGAACGTTACGCTTGGACTTGGAATGGTGAGAAAAATAGGAGATGGTTAAAGGGCCCTATAAAAACCACATGTTTGGTTGGAATCATCTCATGATTTTTCTCGCTTCTTGCAGGACAAGCCATATGTCTAAATAAATGTTGTTTTAATGGTATTTGTGTATATATGTCTGTCTGTGTTGTTCTGTGTTATTTCCAAGACTTGGAAAAGGGTCAAAACCCTCTTTGATAACAACAAACAAAAAGGCCTTAATTAAAAATAAAAAGTTTGCTTGGAAAACGAATGAAATGGTGTAAGCAAACAGAATGGAAGTGAATGAGTTAATTTGCTGGTGTAAATGTGTGTGTGTTAGCCCTCACCCCTCCACCCATCCCACGCTGTGAAAGGAACAGTAAAACTGTAGTTTTTATAGTTGTAAAATGGGAACGCAATAGCAAGAGTTTCCATGAGAAAAGTTTTATGGAAGATTTGTGAAAGAATTTATAGAAAATGCATATGAATTTTTTTAGTGGTGAGATTTTTGTAAAATTTCTTTTTCTTTCCCCCCCCCTCCTGACTCTTTCGTTTTTCGCTGGCTGTATTGCTTTAAGAGCGAAGGAAAAGCAGACAGAGGGAGGGGGGCAGTTGTTCGTTTTACCTATTTTTTTTTCTCTCCCTTCTTCCTCTGCCTAGAAGTCTGGGTTGAGGAAGGGGGGTGGATGTGAAATTTAATGCCCACTCTTGCAGTTTCAGCTTGCAATTTTTTTTACTCGAAAGAGGAGACAGTAATTGTTGGGCAATTCTTTTGCAAATTTTTGAGTTTTAAATTTTTTAGTTAGACATATATGTCCATCAACCAAAAGAAATGACTCTGAATTGTTTTGCTTAGATTTGTAAATGTTTTCCCTATTTCATGGAAATTTGTTTCATCTGAATGGAATTTGATTAAATTGGAACCCCAAAAATACAATCTAATTGGCTTTTTGAAATACAAAATGATTCAAGTATCTATGGATTGCAAGTTGCCTTGGAAAAGATACAGTTACACTTTATCTTTATTTAGGGCATAAAATGTTGCAATCTTATTCTGTTCCAGTTTTTGTTATAAACAAGTAATCTGGCAAATGGATGTTACACAATATGCCCCATTTGCCCCATGGAAATATCTTCATGTTTCCATAGACACCTTCTCTGGCTTCATCATTGCAACCCCTCAACGGGGTGAAGCCACTAAGCATGTCATTAATCATTGTATTCGTTCATTTGCAACGTTGGGATGCCCAAAAGAACTTAAAACAGACAATGGCCCTGCTTACACAGGAGCAGCCTTTGCTGCCTTTTGTAATCAGTGGTCAATTGTTCACAAATTTGGAATACCTTACAATTCCCAGGGCCAAGCTCTGGTTGAACGTGCCAACCAGACGTTAAAACATGCGCTGGAAAAATATAATCAGACACAGGGGAAAACTCCCCCTAGCCTCCCAGCTTTGCAAAACAGGCTTAACCTGTGTTTATACACCATTAACTTCCTGAACCTGACGGGCACTCCTCCATCATCCGCAGCAACTCGTCACTTCTCTGCTTCTCCTGCTGCAGCAACATCCAAACCACTGGTGTACCTCAAACGACTTCCTGACCCCACCTGGAAAGGCCCTGCTGAATTCATCACCTGGGGACGAGGTTACGCCGCCATCCAAACCAACGGTGAGACTTTGTGGGTCCCTGGTCGACACATCCGTCCCTATCATTCCAAAACAAAAACAGAGGACCTTTCCCCATCTGACGTTAACAACTTGGGTTAACTGGTGAAACCATACCATGGCAAAACGAGTGATGTGCCTGGGTCTAGGACTGACACTGATAATGAAAGCCCTGATGTATAAGATGGATCTGAATCAAGGAATTCCTGAGCAGGGAGCATGGCAAGATAACACCTACATAAAAGACATTGGTCAACTGGCTGTGGCAATGAACAAGACAAATTGCTGGATGTGTATGCACATCCCACCACAAGGAAAACAAGGTTTGATGGTGCAAGCAGTCCCTTTGAATAACACCAGCTGGCTAACCTATGACAACTCCACACAGCCCATTAAACGATTATCAAACAAGAAAGGGATGGTTCTAGCGATTGGTCATAGGTTGCAGGAAAAGGCAGAGATTTGTTTTGAATACAAACCTGGTGATAGTACAAACAGCATCAAATTAGGGGTTTATCCTTTTTGTAATAAAGTCATACAGATTACTTCCCAAATGACTCGTAACGGGACTAACCTCAATGGAACAGTAAAAATATTAAAGGAACAGATCCACACCTACACACAGTATCAATGTATATATCAGATGTATACTTGTAATACTGGAGTCCAATCTGAAGGAAGTTGCTCTCCACCATGCCCTGTTAACACCTCAGCCAATGACATGTTTCATAAGCAATGCGGACAATATAATGTTTCCAACAGCAAGGTCATGACATGTCGATGGATTTCCTCTATAGTCAAGTTGATTGAGTCATCAGATAACTCCACATTTCCTATAATTGATCATGGACTATGGTTTTTGTGTGGCCGACGAGCATATTCACATGTCCCACCAAGGTGGTCTGGCTGTTGTACCTTGGGATATGTATTACCATCTCTGCTGGTCTCTGACACCCTGCCTGTTGGACGTCTTCGCAATAGGAGGGAGGATGTTAAGTCTCCATTAAATTTAAACTGGGGCGTTGCTATTGCTCGTGGGATGATACCACCACTAGGGATCGCTATGAACTATAGGGATCTGCATGCTTTAAATAATTGGACTGTTGTAATGTTTAATGATACCATTAATGCACTCAAATTAGTAACTAAGGAATTGACTGAGGTTAGAGAAGTAGTATTGCAAAATAGGTATGCCTTGGATTTTATGTTAACTTCTAAAGGTGGCTTCTGTGCACTGATCCACTCCCATTGTTGTGTATACATCCATGACTATAAACTGAATATCACCCACACGATACTACACATGGAAGACATGATCAACAACAACCCCCTTCAGACCAACGGCCCAGATGCCCTGGACATATGGGGGGCATTGTGGTCCTGGTTACCGGACGGCTCTTGGCTGCGCTCTCTGATTCCTACAATAATAACCATAATCATTCTTCTGGTTATGTTGTGTTGTTGCATTCAATGTCTTCCTTCCCTACTGCAGACATGTAAAGGTCTTTTACCTTCCCAAAGAAAAGATATGTTTATAGCCGAAAGACAATCACTTTTAAGCCTTGAAGGCCTATGTATTGAAAAAACAAAAACAGAGGAGATGTGGGAGTAATGTCCTTATAGCCCACGTGTAGGCTGCCATGCAGCTGAACCACATGGACGGAAACAGGACAAAGGAGAATATTGAGCAATCATCCCATTGAAAACTCCTCCCAGTCACAAACGGCTTGGACATTGTGATCAACCTCACGTACTCATATGTTAATAGGTTATCCCTCCTACTTGTTTCCTGTACACACCCACATTTTGCTGAGCTAATAAAAGAGATTCCCTGACTTTTGTCCTGGGTCTCTCATCCCGAGGAAAAACTCTGTGTGGTGTTATTTCTTCACTGTTTCGGCTAAATTTCATGAGAGGCCCTCTGGAAGCGGAAAAACCGCACCCACCCACCCAAAATGAAGATGTAATGATACAATATTGTTTTGAGGTTTATCTGTTCTGTGATGAGACTGGGCAGAAGAATTATATCTGCCTTTCCTGTCTTTTGAGACCTCACTCTAGCTTTTGATACTATTAATCATGGAATTTTACTTTCTTCATGAGTTGGGATAACAAGTCAATATTGTTGGACTCAAAGCTCCTGTTTAAATTGCTGATGGCAGCTACCTTGCCCATTATGGCCTTTCCTGGATCAGAGGACCCTTCTCACAATCACTCATGCTTTACATACACAGTGGAGACTGACTACAATCACCTCTTGAAAAATTAAGAGCATAACCAAAACTGTCTCTATCCTAAATGTCAGCCTGAAACCCAGATGAAGTGAGTATAGATAATCCATTTTGTCAAAGGAAGGTTCATTTAAGGAAGGTACAGTCTAACCATGTTCTCAACAAGAGAAGGTTGGAGACAGAGATGTAATCTGAATTTTCTATCTTGGTCTAATGCTTTCTCACACTTAGGATCCATGTATCTTTAGGACGGTCTTTTCCCAGTGGCTTCTGACCTACCAAGAGATGAGAAAGGATGTCTCATATTTGGGAAATACAGGGACATGTACATTGGCCATCTTTTCCCACAGGATCCATCCTGAATTCGGTTGCCTACAACTATATTCATTATTTAAAAATAATAATTAAAACCTGCCTTTTACAAACAATCTTAGTGTTTATTAGTTAAGAGAGGTATTGGATTTCGAAGCTGCTGCTAGAACAATATTGCTCAGCTCTGTTACAATGGTTCTTTGTTGTTTATTCATTTCGCTTAATTACTTTATTTTATTTGTTTCAGTTTACTTACTTTATTTTATTTGTTTCAGTTTTTTCTGTAACCAATTTTGAGCCTTCGTCATTTGACCAGATTATCCTCTATATCTTAATCTCCAAATTCTGCTCATTTACAAAAATCAAAAATATATATTATGGCTAAATAAATAAACACACACACAAACAAACAAATAAATACAAAGTAAAGCTAATATTTAAGTTCACATAGGATCAAGCAGAATTAGATGATCAAAACAAAGAAATCCATGTATTCCTAACATCAGCAAAGGGGCAGTATACATATTATTATATTTAGGGCCTCACCAAAGGCAAGGTCAATGACTTCTCTCCTATACTTCTAAGCTGTATAATGGCAATTCCAAAACTTTGCGACACTGTTGAATGGGGTTAAGCATTATCTTTCTGAATTACTAGAAGTTCAGCAGCAATTCAGAAAGGACTTGTGTCTGCCCCTTCTTGACATGGCAAGCCCTGAGGCTGGGATATTTGGAAACCACAACTGATTAACCGTTTAACTAATTTTCTTGCTTTTCCAAAGAATTTTGCAAAAGCAAACCCACATGAGTACTTCAATAGAAGGAAGATGCAACAATGCCTTATGTAAGAATGGTAAAAGTAACTTCTAAGATTAGTTGCAAAATTTCACTGAGGTGATGTAGTGCAATAATTATAACTATAAATATAGAGCTATGTTCTGTTCCCGGAGTAAGATTTGGTCCAGAACCAATTCCAACATGAAGATCTTTTGTCTGCTCTTTGCATTCCTTTTCCTTTCATTCCTGTCTGAACCAGGTAAGAATCTAACTTAATGATAATTTAGAAAGGACTGATAGCTCACTCCTTTCTGAACAAGTACTATCATCTTTGAAAGCAGGGTAATCTACTACATCTTTCTTGGGTCTATTATTCCATCCAGGAGCAGAATTTGTGCAAGCTTAAGGAACGAACTTCTGAAATTAAATCTTCATCTTTTAGATAGAAATATCTCAATCATTACCACATTTTACTTAAAGAATTAGTTATGAAGAATGGAATATTGATAATGTGAGCTTCCAAACACCTGAAAAATATATCATTGATTTTTCTTCTGAATTAAAATTAGAAATCCAATCTGATATACCACATCTAGGGACTGGAAAACCAATTTATTCACTATTCTATTTATGTTCCATTTGAGTAAAGAACAAAAATGGTTACACTATACTAACCATCGAGTGAATTTACTCATATGTATTTGGACTTTTAGCAAAATATCTTGAAGCAGAGAAATTAACTTTTTTCCATATATCTATCATTATGTCCTTAACAGAGAAAGCAAACTGTCCATACTCCTTCAAGAAAAAAATGACTCTTGGAGATTTAGTGAACAATCCAATGTACTTCTCTTTGAGAGCAGTCCAGAAGTGATGCAACCTTCTCATTTTTTCTAAAGCTTTTTTGACAACTGGGATGTCCTGAGAATCCCTCATGCAAGTCATAACTAGCTCTCATATATGCAGTTTGTCAAGAGCAGAAAACAGCAGCAGCGGAAAGGTTTTCTACATTAAGCAAAGAGAGAAAAATCCAGAGGAAAATCAGGCCCCAAAGTTCAAAGAAAATTATCCATGCTCACCGAAGATTTCTACATCCAAACACCTACTAGAGTAAGCCATTGTAATTCAGGATTATTTCCCAGCAATCAAAAATTCATTGTAATAATGGAGAGAGTGATGTTTGCTTTGTGATGAAGCTGATTATTTCTTGTCAACTGCCTCAATAGGTACACACATGCCAGCCAATTCTACTCTGAGCCAGGGTTGAGACGTGGGTTGATTTGTGATTTATTTGGGCTATTGCTTGCGGACAAGCAGAAACTGATTCTTCTGGTCAGATGAAACTGCCGGAAGGCACAGGAATTTTGCAGTGGTGGTGGTGTCTTGGAAGGAGAAATGTATATAAATATCAAAGTATCTTTACTCATCATCAACCTGTCTCCTGTTTTCCATTTCACAGGGAATGCTGGTCCTCTGTGTTTCCAAGAAAAAGGAATATGCTTTGGCCCTCCCTGTCCCCAAGGCCTATGCTCTGTTGGAAATCAGGATTGTGGTGCTGAATTGTGCTGTGGTAAGAAAACCTTCTCTAGTAGAGATGCCATAAATGTAGATTGGGATAATCTGCCTGATATTGTTTGCATTCACAAATTATTGCAAAGCTTTGACATGAACAGGAAAAGGGGTTTTCAGGGAACACTGTGTAGGAAGAAGGGAAGGGGTTCAGGGGACAGAAGAAACATTAAACCACTTTGATCAACCTATTATATTGTCTAATTTCTATAGTTCCTGCATAAAATGTTGCCATTTCCATCTACTGCCCTGGATATCTTCAACCTCTGGCCAATGACCTGACACCACTGCCTGCTGTCGCTTCATCTTCTTTTATATGAATCCAAATTGCTATCTATCAGAATCTGGAACAGTTATGCATTGAACTAAAATTTGGCATTTTTTCCTTGAAATAAAGCTTAATGAGCATTGCCGTTTTTGTGTGATATTTTTTTAAGAGGGCTCTGGGCAGTATATTCATGTGACTGCATGACTTTGTGTATCTGTGTGTGTATGTGCATGTGTCTTTGTTTCATTTTAATGCAGAAGACATTCCCCAGCCAGTGTCATTTTTTGCCCTTTTTATTTGCTGAATATCTAAGCTATTAATGAAGAAAAACCATTCAAAATAGAAATAAAATTAACTACCAATATAAGCTTTAGAACAACTGTTTACCCCATCCACCACTCTTATACAGAACTGGCCAATTATATGGAACAGAATCTTCCTTGCAGGATCCAATTTGAGTTGGTCACAGGGACCAAAGGTTCATTCTTCCAAGCTTTGGGGCTTTTGCTGGAGCCCATCCTCAGGGAACCTCTCTCTCTCTCTCTCCAGAATGTGTGCTGTTCCACACATTGTATTTATATGGTGCATGGTTGAGAGTGGCCTTTAGTTTCTGGCCCCTCTATCTCTACTGGTGAATATAGAATCTATATTCACCAGTAATGCTAAATTTACCACTGATGCTGTTATGAATTGTCTTGATGTTGTGTCTTTCATGTTAAGCCCCTCATTGTGTCCAAGTATTCCTAATTCCCAATTCACTCTATGCAGTCCTTTAACATAATGAGGCTTAGGATTGGGAGGGGCCAAGCCAAGAATGGCTTGGATTGGGTGGGTTCATAGCTAATCACTTGTTGAATTCAGTTACCAACAGCAGCAGAAATCCTGGGACTGCCATCCCTAAGCCATATGGTCACGTGATCTCACATGTTTATGAACAGATTGCTTAGTGATGGGAATTCCAGTCAGAATTGTGATTGTAGCGGTGCAATCTAGAGCCAATTTACTGTATAGATAGTACATTTCTTGGATGGCCAAATGTAATGAAATCACAGCAACAGTAAGAAAACAAAAGGAGTAAATCACTTGTACATTCCGAAGGCAAAGCTAAGCCGTTTAACAGGAGCAGAATTCATTCTTCTGGCATAGCTGCCAAGTAGAAGGAGATTCTCCAGGTGTTATTGTGGTTGGGACAAGGTGATGCCAATGAATAGATCAAAGCAATCAGCCAAGAGAAGTTCAGTTACAAAATGCACAAGCCTTTCTGTGGATTGACAGAGGAGAATGTATTCAGACAGGGAAGTGGAGGAGACATATAGCTTATAAGTAAAGAGGATGTTGGCTTTAGCTGGGCTTCAATGACTTGCTGGGAATATCTTCTTGGCATACACTCCAGCTAATTCTTCACTCCTGCTTCCCAGGAGGATTCTTTCTTTCCTGCAATGGTGAGGCACCATTATAGGAGTTGGTGAGGTGAAAGGGTTAGAGATTTAGGATACATAAAAACAGAAATAAAATGGAACTAAAATATGGTATTAAACAGCAGTAATTAAATTAAATTAAATTAAATTAAATTAAATTAAATTAAATTAAATTAAATTAAATTAAATTAATTAAATTAAATTAAATTAAATTAAATTAAATTAAATTAAATTAAATTAAATTAAATTAAATTAAATTAAATTAAATTAAATTAAATTAAATTAAATTAAATTAAATTAAATTAAATTAAATTAAATTAGAAGCAATGGAAGGAAACTAATCAAAGAGAGAAGCAACCTAGAACTAAGGAGAAATTACCTGACAGTTAGAACAATTAATCAGTGGAACAACGTGCCTGCAGAAGTTGTAAATGTTCCAACACTGGAAGTTTTTAAGAAGAGACGGGACAGCCATTTGTCTGAAATGATATAGGGTTTCCTGCCTGATCAGGGGGTTGGACAGGAAGACCTCCAGGATCCCTACCAACTCTATTATTATTATTATTATTATTAGTAATAGTAGTAGTAGTAGTAGTAGTAGTAGTATATAAAATAATAAAATATAATAGGAGAAGTATAAAATATTTCAGTGTTGTTCATTCTCCATTAACTTAGACCTGAAAGCCTATCAATAAGAAATTGATAAATTTAAGTCCAGATCTTTCTACAAGGACTGGATACAATAGCAACAGCACTTAAACATATACCTCTTCATAGTGCTTTACAGCGCTGTCTAAGCGGTTTACAGAATCAGTATATTGTCCCCAACAATCTGGGTCCTCATTTTACCCACCTGCAAAGGATGGAAGGCTGAGTCAACCTTGAGCGATCAGGATCAAACTGTCGTCAGTCATCAGAGTTAGCCTGCAATATTGCATTCTAACCACTGCACTACAACAGCTTACAAGGAATCATACTATCGGTCTTCACAAAGCACCAAAGTGACCTTTCCACCTTAAACACTCCCAATGAATAACAAATCTAATCCATTTAGAGCAGTACACTAAAAAGATGCCCTCGTATCTAGAAAACACCTACTGAGGAAGATTGTTTTCAATAGTAAAGGAGTAAGGATTGCATTAATTATCTTCATTATTGTTAGTCTGGGTATAAGTTAAGCAAGGCCACTAAGCTTAGAAGAATTTGGCCATTAATGGTGAATTTCTTGTTAGTCACACACTAGAAGTTATGCTGTTCATTTTCATTGCTTCTGATGAATAATTCCATTCACATCTCATTTGAATGTCAAGATGAAATATGATGTGGGAAGCTTTGAATTCTACCTAGCCTAATAACCTTACACAATTCATTTTCAAATTTTGTAGACCTTGAATTCATCTTGAGCTTGGATTTCATTTGAAATTGAACTGCCTGTTCTAACATTTGCTTTTGAGCTTAGGAATTGCAATTACTAAATTCCAAGTCAGTTGAGGCCTTGTGGTTTCTCCATATTTTCACATATACACTGAATCAGAGGGGTTGAGGTTTCCTTGATACTGGTAGTATCTCACCGTTATTTCTGAACATGAATTCCTTTTATTTACATGTTTCATTTCTTAACAAACTCTTTCCTTGATTTCCTTCAGCCTCGCACAATATTTAGCTCTAATATTCTCTTTAATACAGAGTGTGCCTAACTTTAGGGACCTCACACACTGAGAATAGTGAAAAGAGGTCAGAATACAGCCTTCTTTCATTACATTCTGAACTAAAATATGTCTGCTATTGCCACCTCTCTGTTGTGTTAATGTGTTTCAACCTCTTAACTGAGCAATGCATCTATACAACAATCTATGGAAAAATGAAACAACTTCCAAAAAAGTCTTTCTGTGGGCAGTAGAATTAAAAGCTTATTAAGTTTGGTTTTAGTAATAACTGGTAAAATCAAAAGTTATGCCATTGCCAGAACCCCTATTTACCTCTTTTACCAATTCTTTCCCCTCATTTTTGGGTTCTGCCATTCTAGCGGGGAGGGGGGGAACGACCTATGGGTATTCTGCAGTGTATTTCCTTTGCTTTCTTCCTTCCTCTTTGAAGTGTCTTTCTTGGGATGAGAATGGAATGAGCCTCCAGCCATCTGCCTTATCTCCAGGCAGAGGGAAGAAGCTGTGGAGAGACCTGACAGCCTTGAAAGTGGCACCTTATTGGTTCTTTCTCACAACAATTTGACACCTATGGACTGGCTCTGTTTGAACCGGCTGGATGGACTGTTGGGGTGGGGTTTGAATGGTTTCTTTTAATCTAACATTTTGCGTGGGAAATCTTCAGATCCTGCCTTACTTTCCTGATGGAACAATGCAAGTTTCAAGAGTTCTGCTTTCTTGGGAGGTTTACCAAGGCAGTTCCTTTCAATCCAAAATAGAGAATGGGAAAAAAAGAGAAATACTGTACCTATTCCTTAAACTATAATAATCTTAGACAGGAATTATACCATCTTTCAGAAAGATTGCAGAAAACATTTTTATATAAATTTCTATTATTTCACATAATTTATTTCAGAAGGTAAGCAAGGGACAAACTATTAAAGGTTAACAAGCACAAAAGGGTATTTATTTTAGGTAATTATTTTGAAGGAAACGCAGGGGTTTTTGTGGGTATCAACAATATGATTTCTTAGGATCCTTGTTACTAGAGGGTACTCTAAGACCACTCCTTGCTGAGTCCAGTAATTTCTGATCATCCTACGTTTCATTAGGCTCGTGGAAATAAATTTCAGGTTTGAGGAACAGAGAGAAAACTCTAAATCCTGAGTATAAAGAATAAAAATGCTTAAAAACAATGGGCTTATTAAAGTGGCTATATCAGGGGTGAATTAGCAGGGCTGTGCAATGCTTCAAAATGGATTCCAAAGTGAGGGATGTAGGAGGGCAGGTCTAGGATCTCCTAGTGACTCATTAAATCATCATTGTCACTCTCAAACTTCAGGTAGCTGTAACAAAAGTCACCGTGTAGCAGATGTCATATGGCAACTTAAACAAAACTCATTCTTTCTTTAAACCACTGCAACTTTTAAATTGCTAAAATCTCCACCTAAGAATTATATCCAAACCATCCTCATGCAGAAATTAAAACAGCAGAATTCTTTTAAGTTAGGAGGAGAATGGTGATGCCAAAAAGGCTGCATGACCTCTTTATATTTTGCATCTTCCTTAGCTTTTCAATCTTCAGGAAACCTCTATTTTTCTCCTGGTCAGGCTTCATACACACAGAGGAAATCCTCAGCTCCCTCTACACTTGTGCCCTATTGAGTAACTATGCAAAATACTCATAGATATGATCCAGTGAAATGAGTCCCCTTAATCCTGACTAGAGTGAAGCCATATACAGAATATTTATGCACTGTAGTATATTTTACTTATCGTATAGATTGCAAGAACACTTGAAAAAGAGATCCTTGATTTTCTTTTATGTCATAAAACTGACTTTATATAGAATTGAAGTATATTGACAACTTTAAAGTTGGTTTGCATATCTGGACAGCCACAAAAATCTGGATCATTAAACAATAACTCAGAGTTCTCATTTGCTGAACAAATGCCAAGACTCAAATTATCTGACTTAGAAACAGTACATGAAGACTTAGCTCTCTGGAGAAGGCTCTAATGCTGGGGATGTTAGAAAGAAAGAGGAGATGAAAGAGTTACTCAAAGTTACTCAAGGACTGTCAACCGTTCAACGGTTTCTTCCTAGCGCAAGATTAAGTGTAGAAATAGCTATTGCAATCTGTGTCTTTGGGATATTGCAAGTTTGGGTGCTACAGGTTTGACATAACTTTGTTGCTAGAGAGTGTGAGGCAACCACCTACCCACCCACCCAAAATGAAGATGGAATGATACAATATTGTTTTGAGGTTTATCTGTTCTGTGATGAGACTGGGCAGAAGAATTATATCTGCCTTTCCTGTATTTTGAGACCTCACTCTAGCTTTTGATACTGTTAATCGTGGCATTTTACTTTCTTCATGAGTTGGGATAACAAGTCAATATTGTTGGATTCAAAGCTCCTGTTTAAATTGCAGATGGCAGCTACCTTGCCCATTATGGCCTTTCCTGGATCAGAGGACCCTTCTCACAATCACTCATGCTTTACATACACAGTGGAGACTGACTACAATCACCTCTTGAAAAATTAAGAGCATAACCAAAACTGTCTCTATCCTAAATGTCAGCCTGAAACCCAGATGAAGTGAGTATAGATAATCCATTTTGTCAAAGGAAGGTTCCTTTAAGGAAGGTACAGTGTAACCATGTTCTCAACAAGAGAAGGTTGGAGACAGAGATGTAATCTGAATTTTCTATCTTGGTCTAATGCTTTCTCACACTTAGGATCCATGTATCTATAGGACAGTCTTTTCCCAGTGGCTTCTGACCTACCAAGAGATGAGAAAGGATGTCTCATATTTGGGAACTACAGGGACATGTACATTGGCCATCTTTTCCCACAGGATCCATCCTGAATTCGGTTGCCTACAACTATATTCATTATTTTAAAAAATAATTAAAACCTGCCTTTTACAAACAATCTTAGTGTTTATTAGTTAAGAGAGGTATTGGATTTCAAAGCTGCTGCTAAAACAATATTGCTCAGCTCTGTTACAATGGTTCTTTTTTAAATGTTGTTTATTCATTTTGCTTAGTTACTTTATTTTATTTGTTTCAGTTTTTTCTGTAACCAATTTTGAGCCTTCCTCATTTGACCAGATTATCCTCTATATCTCAAACTCCAAATTCTGCTCATTTACAAAAATGAAAAATATATATTATGGCTAAATAAATAAACACACAAACAAACAAACAAACAAATAAATAAATACAAAATAAAGCCAATATTTAAGTTCACATAGGATGAAACAGAATTCCTAACATCAGCAAAGGGGCAGTATACACATTATTATATTTTCAGAATTCTTTTAAGTTAGGAGGAGAATGGTGATGCCAAAAAGGCTGCGTGACCTCTTTATATTTTTCATCTTCCTTAGCTTTTCAATCTTTAGGAAACCTCTCTTTTTCTCCTGGTCAGGCTCCATACACACAGAGGAAATACTCAGCTCCCTCTACACTTGTGCTCTATTGAGTAACTATGCAAAATACTCATAGATATGACTCAGTGAAATGAGTCCCCTTAATCCTGACTAGAGTGAAGCCATATACCGAATATTTATTCACTGTAGTATATTTTACTTATCGTAGAGATCCTTGATTTTCTTTTATGTCATAAAACTGACTTTATATAGAATTGAAGTGTATTGACAACTTTAAAGTTGGTATTGGATATCTGGACAGCCACGAAAACTTGAATCATTAAACAGACTTCCGGTTTTATGCCCGCAGTGCATGGCTATGTGAGAGCAGATCTCCGTTCCCCACGGCTAGTTTCTTCCTGCTTGGGGGACCCTAGATGGGTTCAAAGTTGCCCCGGAGAAGTGACCGTGAAGGAGGGGTGCCCGGTTGATCACAAAGTGTTGGCAATCACTTTATTTGATCCGGAGAAAGCCCTCCGAACCCGACATGAGAAAGGCTAGCATGAGATCAGCGTCTAGCCCAAGCTGGTTGCAGCCAAAGTCTCAGAGCGCGAACCTTAACATCGGTGAACAGCATGCTTGGAATTGGTGAGAGCACTGATCTTCTTTCTTCTATCTACTATCTAAATCCTTGAAAAGATCCCCAAAGCAAGAAAACCACCAGAAGTGAAGGGAGGGGACTATATCCCCATTCCCTTACAGATGGAATGGGCGAATTAATATAAAAGGAGGAAAGAGATATATTAAAATTTGATTTAAAATACTTCAGTCTGGACAAATCTAGGAACTAAAAAACTGTCAAGATTATACCCTAAATTTTTTTTGATGGAATTATAAAAATATATAACAAAAATAACTTTTGATTGAAAGAAAACTGAAAAAAGAAATATCTGCTGATATTTAGTGGAGAATCAGAGAATAGAACACTCACAATAAAGACTCAGAAATTGGCAGAATGCCTAGAAAGAAAGAAAAAGTTGTTCCTTTGAATTGCATATAACCTTGAAGACAGCTGGAAAAAAAGGAAGAGCAAGCTATATCACGGGTGTCAAACTCGCCACGTCACATGACATGTCACGACGTATCGTGACTCTTTTTGCATTGCCGACAATGGGGTGGGCGCGGCTTCGGTATGATGAAACCAGTCCGCAGGCCGGCAGTTTCACACCCCTGAGCTATAAGATTAAAAAGTGTTTGAAAGAAAAAAACAACACCTGGACTGTTGCTTAAATCTAAGAACTATTTATGGAAAAAAAAAACTTGGCTTTTTGGCTAATCTTTTAGAGGAGAATCTGCAGGAAGGATTTAAAGTGGCTTAACATACTGACTCTGTAATTTTGACTGACTGATAAATTGACTTTTGAATTAAAACATTGATGAAAGATTATTTGAAGGGGGGCGACAAAATGGATATCACATACGTATCAAAAAATGACAGGATGCCACATTCAATATTTTCTCCTGAAGGATATAGCCTGGAAAATCAAGGGCCTCCAGAAGCAATACTTCAAGGCAAGATAAATACTTTCCAGGAGGAAATATATGTAATGTTAGAACAAATACAAATGACAATAGACTTAAACCACGAGGAAATTCGAAACAACTTTGATGATTTAAATAAGCATATTTCCAATCTAAATCTACAATTCAAAAACACCCAGGAAATAACAACAAAGGAACAAATGAATTGGACATCAGACTACAAATTAGAAGAGTATGACCAAATTGATGAAAAAACAAAGGATATCAATATCAGGTAAGTGAACACCTGTCCAGCCTAGACGAATTCAAATCACCAGGACCAGATGGATTACATCCCAGGGTTCTCAAGGAACTGGCAGATGTGATCTCAGAACCATTGAACTATATTTTTCAAAGATCCTGGAGCACTGGGGAACTACCGGAGGACTGGAAAAGAGTTGATGTAGTTCCCATCTTCAAAAAAGGGAAAAAAATGGACATAGGAAACTACAGACCTATCAGCCTGACCTCAATACCGGGGAAGATTCTGGAAAAGATGATCAAACAATGAATCAGCAAACACCTAGAGGCAAACAAAGTCATTATTAAAAGCCAACATGGGTTTGTCAAAAACACATCATGCCAGACAAATCTTATTGCATTCTTTGACCAAATGACAAAATATCGATATCGATATCAATATTAATATCAATATCGATATCGATATCAATATCAATATTAACATTAACATTAACATTAACATTAATATTAATATTACTTGTATAAATATAAAAAATGCCTACAACTAATCATTTATATATTCAAAATATTAAGAATTATATTTTGGCTAAGGTTGAAGAAGGAGAATACAAATGGGAGAAGGGAAAATCAAAGAAATGTATGATTAATTAATATATTAGTTATCAAATTATCAAATTTAATCATTATTGATTGTTATTATTGTCCTTTTTTCTTGTTAAAATATAAACCAATGCAACAAGCTGTATACCAGGCACTGGAGATTGTTATAGTTAAAAACCAATAAAATATCTATTAAAAAAAAACCTTAGATCATTAAACAATAACTCAGAGTTCTCATTTGCTGAACAAATGCCAAGACTCAAATTATCTGACTTAGAAACAGTACACGAAGACCGAGCTCTCTGGAGAAGGCTCTAATGCTGGGGATGTTAGAAAGAAAGAGGAGACGAGGACAAGCAGCTGAAAATTAGATGGACTCACTTAGATGGTCATGTTGCATGGTTAGAACAGCTGAAGGGCCAGGTTAAGCACAAATCTATCTATGTGGATGCTGAACATCAACACTGACTTGATTGCACATAGTCATTAAATCAATCAGGATGATCAGTGTCAAGAAATAAGTATGGTCAGATAGCACTGCTTTCAATCAAAAAATGTGATGCAAATATGCCAAAAGAGATAGAGTGGTAGCCATTTCACTCTGGAAAGAGATATATGAGGTTTCAAATTCTTATTCCAACTCTTTTCTTACCAGAAAGAGTTATTCAAAGTTACTCAAGGACTGTCAACCGTTCAACGGTTTCTTCCTAGTGCAAGATTAAGTGTAGAAATTGCTATTGCAATCTGTGTCCTTGGGATATTGCAGCTTTGGGTGCTATAGGTTTACCATAACTTTGTTGCTAGAGAAAGTGAGGCAACCACCTACCCACCCACCCAAAATGAAGATGTAATGATACAATATTGTTTTGAGGTTTATCTGTTCTGTGATGAGACTGGGCAGAAGAATTATATCTGCCTTTCCTGTCTTTTGAGACCTCACTCTAGCTTTTGATACTATTAATCATGGAATTTTACTTTCTTCATGAGTTGGGATAACAAGTCAATATTGTTGGACTCAAAGCTCCTGTTTAAATTGCTGATGGCAGCTACCTTGCCCATTATGGCCTTTCCTGGATCAGAGGACCCTTCTCACAATCACTCATGCTTTACATACACAGTGGAGACTGACTACAATCACCTCTTGAAAAATTAAGAGCATAACCAAAACTGTCTCTATCCTAAATGTCAGCCTGAAACCCAGATGAAGTGAGTATAGATAATCCATTTTGTCAAAGGAAGGTTCATTTAAGGAAGGTACAGTGTAACCATGTTCTCAACAAGAGAAGGTTGGAGACAGAGATGTAATCTGAATTTTCTATCTTGGTCTAATGCTTTCTCACACTTAGGATCCATGTATCTATAGGACGGTCTTTTCCCAGTGGCTTCTGACCTACCAAGAGATGAGAAAGGATGTCTCATATTTGGGAACTACAGGGACATGTACATTGGCCATCTTTTCCCACAGGATCCATCCTGAATTCGGTTGCCTACAACTATATTCATTATTTAAAAAAATAATTAAAACCTGCCTTTTACAAACAATCTTAGTGTTTATTAGTTAAGAGAGGTATTGGATTTCAAAGCTGCTGCTAAAACAATATTGCTCAGCTCTGTTACAATGGTTCTTTTTTAAATGTTGTTTATTCATTTTGCTTAGTTACTTTATTTTATTTGTTTCAGTTTTTTCTGTAACCAATTTTGAGCCTTCCTCATTTGACCAGATTATCCTCTATATCTCAAACTCCAAATTCTGCTCATTTACAAAAATGAAAAATATATATTATGGCTAAATAAATAAACACACAAACAAACAAACAAACAAACAAACAAATAAATAAATACAAAATAAAGCCAATATTTAAGTTCACATAGGATGAAGCAGAATTCCTAACATCAGCAAAGGGGCAGTATACACATTATTATATTTTCAGAATTCTTTTAAGTTAGGAGGAGAATGGTGATGCCAAAAAGGCTGCGTGACCTCTTTATATTTTTCATCTTCCTTAGCTTTTCAATCTTTAGGAAACCTCTCTTTTTCTCCTGGTCAGGCTCCATACACACAGAGGAAATACTCAGCTCCCTCTACACTTGTGCTCTATTGAGTAACTATGCAAAATACTCATAGATATGATCCAGTGAAATGAGTCCCCTTAATCCTGACTAGAGTGAAGCCATATACAGAATATTTATGCACTGTAGTATATTTTACTTATCGTATAGATTGCAAGAACACTTGAAAAAGAGATCCTTGATTTTCTTTTATGTCATAAAACTGACTTTATATAGAATTGAAGTATATTGACAACTTTAAAGTTGGTTTGGATATCTGGACAGCCACAAAAATCTGGATCATTAAACAATAACTCAGAGTTCTCATTTGCTGAACAAATGCCAAGACTCAAATTATCTGACTTAGAAACAGTACATGAAGACTTAGCTCTCTGGAGAAGGCTCTAATGCTGGGGATGTTAGAAAGAAAGAGGAGATGAAAGAGTTACTCAAAGTTACTCAAGGACTGTCAACCGTTCAACGGTTTCTTCCTAGCGCAAGATTAAGTGTAGAAATAGCTATTGCAATCTGTGTCTTTGGGATATTGCAAGTTTGGGTGCTACAGGTTTGACATAAGAGTGAAGCCATATACCGAATATTTATTCACTGTAGTATATTTTACTTATCGTAGAGATCCTTGATTTTCTTTTATGTCATAAAACTGACTTTATATAGAATTGAAGTGTATTGACAACTTTAAAGTTGGTATTGGATATCTGGACAGCCACGGAAATTTGAATCATTAAACAGACTTCCGGTTTTATGCCCGCAGTGCATGGCTATGTGAGAGCAGATCTCCGTTCCCCACGGCTAGTTTCCTCCTGCTTGGGGGACCCTAGATGGGTTCAAAGTTGCCCCGGAGAAGTGACTGTGAAGGAGGGGTGCCCGGTTGATCACAAAGTGATGGCAATCACTTCATTTGATCCGGAGAAAGCCCTCCGAATCCGACATGAGAAAGGCTAGCATGAGATCAGCGTCTAGCCCAAGCTGGTTGCAGCCAAAGTCTCAGAGCGCGAACCTTAACATCGGTGAACAGCATGCTTGGAATTGGTGAGAGCACTGATCTTCTTTCTTCTATCTACTATCTAAATCCTTGAAAAGATCCCCAAAGCAAGAAAACCACCAGAAGTGAAGGGAGGGGACTATATCCCCATTCCCTTACAGATGGAATGGGCGAATTAATATAAAAGGAGGAAAGAGATATATTAAAATTTGATTTAAAATACTTCAGTCTGGACAAATCTAGGAACTAAAAAACTGTCAAGATTATACCCTAATTTTTTTTTGATGGAATTATAAAAATATATAACAAAAATAACTTTTGATTGAAAGAAAACTGAAAAAAGAAATATCTGCTGATATTTAGTGGAGAATCAGAGAATAGAACACTCACAATAAAGACTCAGAAATTGGCAGAATGCCTAGAAAGAAAGAAAAAGTTGTTCCTTTGAATTGCATATAACCTTGAAGACAGCTGGAAAAAAAGGAAGAGCAAGCTATATCACGGGTGTCAAACTCGCCACGTCACATGACATGTCACGACGTATCAATATTGATATTGATATTGATATTGATATTGATATTAATATTAATATTAATATTAATATTAATATTAATATTAATATTAATATTAATATTAATATTAATATTAATATTGATATTAATATTGATATTGATATTGATATTGATATTGATATTAATAGTGATATTAATAGTGATATTAATAGTGATATTAATAGTGATATTAATATTAATATTGATAGTAATATTGATATTAATATTAGTATTAATATTAATATTAATATTGATAGTAATATTGATATTAATATTAATATCGATATCGATATCGATATTAATATTAATATCAATATTAATATCAATATTAATATCAATATCAATATCAATATCAATATTGATATTTTGTCATTTGGTCAAAGAATGCAATAAGATTTGTCTGGCATGATCTGTTTTTGACAAACCCATGTTGGCTTTTAATAATGACTTTGTTTGCCTCTAGGTGTTTGCTGATTCATTGTTTGATCATCTTTTCCAGAATCTTCCCAGGTATTGAGGTCAGGCTGATATGTCTGTAGTTTCCTGGGTCCATTTTTCCCCCCTTTTTTGAAGATGGGAACTACATATACTCTTTTCCAGTCCTCCGGTAGTTCCCCAGTGCTCCAGGATCTTTGAAAAATATAGTTCAATGGTTCTGAGATCACATCTGCCAGTTCCTTGAGAACCCTGGGCTGTAATCCATCTGGTCCTGGTGATTTGAATTCGTCTAGGATGGACAGGTGCTCACTTACCGTTTTCTTGCCTATCTTAACTTGCGTTTCTATTCTGTTTTTTAGGGCACTATTTTTGGTAGGTTGGTCTGTTTTTTCCCTTTGTGCAAAAAACAAGTTAAATAGTTCTGCTTTCTCCCTGTTGCTTGTCACCTTTTTGCCACTTTCACCCACTAATGGACCAATCTTTTCCTTCACTTTTTTCTTGTTTTCCTTCAGTTTTTACAATTCGACACAAACTGGAAAAAATCTACAAGGTTCTGATACAACAAGAAAAATGAATTATTAGAACAACCATCAAACTTTGGGAGACAGAAAGTATTTATCTTACTTACTTCATCTTTGGTATTCCCAACAACATTTGTAAAAATGCAGGGACTGCTGGTTAAGTGGATTACATCAACTTGGAAAATTACTTGGCAAAAGAAGACCAAGACAGATACAAGAGATTTGACTAGCCCTACCAGATGGACTATTATGTGAATAAACATTTGTTTGAATATGGCTAAAAGAACAGAGAATTTTGAACATAAAAGGGCCTTATAAGAAAAAGGATAAGAGATTTAAGTAATATAGTATGTTTTATAATATATGAAATGCTAAAATAGTAGGTTGATGTAACTTTTATTAATATATAAGTAAAATATAAACTGATTAAAAAGGATGTTATATCTAGATACTATAAAATAAATAAAAAGTATAGTATTTTTATAATGCATGACATAAAATATTGGGATGATGTACCTAAATGAGAAAATTTAGACAGTTAGGTGACTAATTTGAAGAAATTATGACTGATAAGAATTGGATTGAATATAAGGGAATTTAAGTGAATAAAAATTATAAAAATAGGATGTATGCCGAACTAATGAGATGACGGTTATGAGAATAATATAAGCTGAAAAAAATGTTAAATAGAGAGATTATTATTACTTGTATAAATATAAAAAATGCCTACATCTAATCATTTATATATTCAAAATATTAAGAATTATATTTTGCCTAAGGTTGAAGAAGGAGAATACAAACGGGAGAAGGGAAAATCAAAGAAATGTATGATTAATTAATATATTAGTTATCAAATTATCAAATTTAAACATTATTGATTGTTAATTAATTATTATTGTCCTTTTTTCTTGTTAAAATATAAACCAATGCAACAAGCTGTATACCAGGCACTGGAGATTGTTATAGTTAAAAACCAATAAAATATCTATTAAAAAAAAAACCTTAGATCATTAAACAATAACTCAGAGTTCTCATTTGCTGAACAAATGCCAAGACTCAAATTATCTGACTTAGAAACAGTACATGAAGACTTAGCTCTCTGGAGAAGGCTCTAATGCTGGGGATGTTAGAAAGAAAGAGGAGATGAAAGAGTTACTCAAAGGTACTCAAGGACTGTCAACCGTTCAACGGTTTCTTCCTAGCGCAAGATTAAGTGTAGAAATAGCTATTGCAATCTGTGTCTTTGGGATATTGCAAGTTTGGGTGCTACAGGTTTGACATAACTTTGTTGCTAGAGAGTGTGAGGCAACCACCTACCCACCCACCCAAAATGAAGATGGAATGATACAATATTGTTTTGAGGTTTATCTGTTCTGTGATGAGACTGGGCAGAAGAATTATATCTGCCTTTCCTGTATTTTGAGACCTCACTCTAGCTTTTGATACTGTTAATCGTGGCATTTTACTTTCTTCATGAGTTGGGATAACAAGTCAATATTGTTGGATTCAAAGCTCCTGTTTAAATTGCAGATGGCAGCTACCTTGCCCATTATGGCCTTTCCTGGATCAGAGGACCCTTCTCACAATCACTCATGCTTTACATACACAGTGGAGACTGACTACAATCACCTCTTGGAAATTAAGAGCATAACCAAAACTGTCTCTATCCTAAATGTCAGCCTGAAACCCAGATGAAGTGAGTATAGATAATCCATTTTGTCAAAGGAAGGTTCCTTTAAGGAAGGTACAGTGTAACCATGTTCTCAACAAGAGAAGGTTGGAGACAGAGATGTAATCTGAATTTTCTATCTTGGTCTAATGCTTTCTCACACTTAGGATCCGTGTATCTATAGGACGGTCTTTTCCCAGTGGCTTCTGACCTACCAAGAGATGAGAAAGGATGTCTCATATTTGGGAACTACAGGGACATGTACATTGGCCATCTTTTCCCACAGGATCCATCCTGAATTCGGTTGCCTACAACTATATTCATTATTTAAAAAAATAATTAAAACCTTCCTTTTACAAACAATCTTAGTGTTTATTAGTTAAGAGAGGTATTGGATTTCAAAGCTGCTGCTAAAACAATATTGCTCAGCTCTGTTACAATGGTTCTTTGTTGTTTATTCATTTCGCTTAATTACTTTATTTTATTTGTTTCAGTTTACTTACTTTATTTTATTTGTTTCAGTTTTTTCTGTAACCAATTTTGAGCCTTCCTCATTTGACCAGATTATCCTCTATATCTTAATCTCCAAATTCTGCTCATTTACAAAAATCAAAAATATATATTATGGCTAAATAAATAAACACACACACAAACAAACAAATAAATACAAAGTAAAGCTAATATTTAAGTTCACATAGGATCAAGCAGAATTAGATGATCAAAACAAAGAAATCCATGTATTCCTAACATCAGCAAAGGGGCAGTATACATATTATTATATTTAGGGCCTCACCAAAGGCAAGGTCAGTGACTTCTCTCCTATACTTCTAAGCTGTATAATGGCAATTCCAAAACTTTGCGACACTGTTGAATGGGGTTAAGCATTATCTTTCTGAATTACTAGAAGTTCAGCAGCAATTCAGAAAGGACTTGTGTCTGCCCCTTCTTGACATGGCAAGCCCTGAGGCTGGGATATTTGGAAACCACAACTGATTAACCGTTTAACTAATTTTCTTGCTTTTCCAAAGAATTTTGCAAAAGCAAACCCACATGAGTACTTCAATAGAAGGAAGATGCAACAATGCCTTATGTAAGAATGGTAAAAGTAACTTCTAAGATTAGTTGCAAAATTTCACTGAGGTGATGTAGTGCAATAATTATAACTATAAATATAGAGCTATGTTCTGTTCCCGGAGTAAGATTTGGTCCAGAACCAATTCCAACATGAAGATCTTTTGTCTGCTCTTTGCATTCCTTTTCCTTGCATTCCTGTCTGAACCAGGTAAGAATCTAACTTAATGATAATTTAGAAAGGACTGATAGCTCACTCCTTTCTGAACAAGTACTATCATCTTTGAAAGCAGGGTAATCTACTACATCTTTCTTGGGTCTATTATTCCATCCAGGAGCAGAATTTGTGCAAGCTTAAGGAACGAACTTCTGAAATTAAATCTTCATCTTTTAGATAGAAATATCTCAATCATTACCACGTTTTACTTAAAGAATTAGTTATGAAGAATGGAATATTGATAATGTGAGCTTCCAAACACCTGAAAAATATATCATTGATTTTTCTTCTGAATTAAAATTAGAAATCCAATCTGATATACCACATCTAGGGACTGGAAAACCAATTTATTCACTATTCTATTTATGTTCCATTTGAGTAAAGAACAAAAATGGCTACACTATACTAACCATCGAGTGAATTTACTCATATGTATTTGGACTTTTAGCAAAATATCTTGAAGCAGAGAAATTAACTTTTTTTCATATATCTATCATTATGTCCTTCACAGAGAAAGCAAACTGTACATACTCCCTCAAGGAAACATTGACTCTTGGAGATTTCATGAACATCCAATGTACTTTTCTTTGAGAGCAGTCCAGAAGTGATGCAACGTTCTCATTTTTTCTAAAGCTTTTTTGACAACTGTATATAAATATCAAAGTATCTTTACTCATCATCAACCTGTCTCCTGTTTTCCATTTCACAGGGAATGCTGGTCCTCTGTGTTTCCAAGAAAAAGGAATATGCTTTGGCCCTCCCTGTCCCCAAGGCCTATGCTCTGTTGGAAATCAGGATTGTGGTGCTAAATTGTGCTGTGGTAAGAAAACCTTCTCTAGTAGAGATGCCATAAATGTAGATTGGGATAATCTGCCTGATATTGTTTGCATTCACAAATTATTGCAAAGCTTTGACGTGAGCAGGAAAAGGGTTTTTCAGGGAACACTGTGTAGGAAGAAGGGAAGGGGTTCAGGGTACAGAAGAAACATTAAACCACTTTGATCAACCTATTATTTTATCTAATTTCTATAGTTGAAGGATAAAATGTTGCCATCTCCATCTACTGCCCTGGATATCTTCAACCTCTGGCCAATGACCTGACACCACTGCCTGCTGTCGCTTTATCTTCTTTTATATAAATCCAAATTGCTATCTATCAGATTCTGGAACAGTTATGCATTGAACTAAAATTTGGTATTTTTCCCTTGAAATAAAGCTTAATGAGCATTGCAGTTTTTGTGTGATATTTTTTAACAGGGCTCTGGGCAATATATTTGTGTGACTGCATGACTTTCTGTATCTGTGTGTTTGTGTGCATGTGTCTTTGTTTCATTTTAATGCAGAAGACATTCCCCAGCCAGTGTCCTTTTTTGTCCTTTTTTATTTACTGAATATCTAAGCTATTAATGAAGAAAAACCATTCAAAATAGAAATAAAATTAACTACCAATATAAGGTTTAGAACAACTGTTTACCCTATCCACCACTCTTATACAGAACTGGACAGTTATATGGAACAGAATCTTCCTTGCAGGATCCAATTTGAGTTGGTCACAGGGACCAAAGGTTCATTCTTCCAAGCTTTGGGGCTTTTGCTGGAGCCCATCCTCAGGGAACCTCTCTCTCTCCAGAATGTGTGCTGTTCCACACATTGTATTTATATGGTACATGGTTGAGAGTGGCCTTTAGTTTCTGGCTCCTGTATCTCCACTGGTGAATATATATTCTAATGCTGCTATGAATTGTCTTGATGTTATGTCTTTCGTGTTAAGCCCTTCATTGTGTCCAGGTATTTCTAATTCCCAATTCACTCTATGCAGTCTTTTAACTTAGTGAAGCTTAGGACTGGGAGGGGCCAAGCCAAGAATGGCTTGGATTGGGTGGGTTCACAGCTAATCACTTGTGGAATTCAGCTGCCAACAGCAGCAGAAATCCTGGGGCTGCCATTCCTAAGCCATATGGTCACATGATCTCACATATTTATGAACAGATTGCTTAGTGATGGGAATTCCAGTCAGAATTGTGATTGTAGCTGTGCAATATAGAGCCAATTTACTGTATAGACAATACATTTCTTGAATGGCCAAATGTAATGAAATCACAGCAACAGTAAGAAAACAAAAGGAGTAAATCACTTGTACATTCCAAAGACAAAGCTATGCCGTTTAACAGGAGCAGAATTCATTCTTCTGGCATAGCTGCCAAGTAGAAGGAGATTCTCCAGGTGTTATTGTGGTTGGGACAAGATGATGCCAATGAATAGATCAAAGCAATCAGCCAAGAGAAGTTCAGTTACAAAATGCACATGCCTTACCAGGGATTGAAAGAGGAGAATGTATTCAGACAGGGAAGTGGAGGAGACATATAGCTTATAAGTAAAGAGGAGAAAGAGGGCACGTAGCATCCAACTGCTTCTCAAAACTATAATTTCTGACTAGGGCATGAAGGTTATGAAGCACTTGCAATTTCATTACAAAAAAATCTTGCATTAGCATGAATGTAAACTTGTTTTTCAGTCGATGAATCTGGACACAGAGGGGGAAGCAAAAAATCCAAATCAAGTTTTTATTGAATAGTAAAATTTATCAAATGTCTCCCAAGGAAGGAATACTGACATGACATCACCGCCTGCTATCCCTTCATCTTCTTTTATGTAAATCCAAATTGCTATCTATGAGACTCTAATACATTTATGCAGTGCTTTTTCTGTAAAAAAAAAAAAAAAGGTGCCGGAACTCACACATGTCATACAACCCGCCTTGCCTATCCTACAAGGTTCCATCCAAAAAAGGTGCTGGAACTCCGTTCTGGGCGTTCTATGAGAAAAAAAGCCCTGCATTTATGTATTGAAATAATATTTGGCATTTTTTTTCTTGAAATATAGCTAAATGAGCATCACAGTTGTTAGGTGATTTTTTTTTAAGAGTGGCTCTGGGCAATATATTCACGTGACTGCATCACTGTGTATGTGTCTCTGTGTGTATCTCTTTTTCTACGTTTCAGAGTGGAAGATATTCCCCAATATTCAACCAAATGTTATACCATAAAACCACATAGTATCATTCTTTCCCCCTTTTATTCACTGAAAAAAAACATTTAAAATACAAATGATAAAGCAACTTCCAATATAAGCCTTAGACCAACTGTTTACCCCTATCAACCACTGTTATATAAAACCTAGCCCAGGGGTAGGGAACCTTGGCTCTTTTATGACTTGTGGACTTCAGTACTCAGAATTCCTGAACCAGCCATGCTGGCTCAGGAATTCTGGGAGTTGAAGTCCACAAGTGATAAAAGAGCCAAGGTTCCCTACCACTGACCTAGCCAGTTCTATGGAATAGAATCTTCTTTGTCCAATGGAAGAAAAACATAGGAGCACATATGAAAGATTAGCCTTCTCCATATAATGTTGTAGAAAAGATAGTGTAACATCACATGAAGGGTGAAATCAACCTGAACCATCCACATCAGGGCCAGGGTGACTGGCCATAGGATCCTTTTAAGTATGTGCTGTGGGAAACTATAAAAAATATTGGGAGTCCATACAAAAAGCCAGTACGTTTTGGATACATTGTTTGAAGCAACGATATGAACAGAGCTCAATTTCTGAAATAATCACAGAGGAGAGCTAGATAAGGTTTGAAAATGAATCAAGTAATAATGTGTTATTTACCCTTTTGTATGTGCACCTTGGCATATAGTCATGCTGGCCACATAACCAGAGAAGTGTTTTCTAACAACGCTGCCTCCTTTGACTAAGAAACAGAGATGAGCATCATCCCCTAAAGTCAGATGGATTGGACATGGAAAACCTTTACCTTTTCTTTACATGAAAGTGACCAACAGCTTAGTCGGGTGGCTATTCCAATTTTATTGTTGGGCTGATTGTTTTTCCAAATGCTCCTGTCTCCATTCAGGAACCAATAGATTCTATGCAGCCCTTGCCAAATGGGAAAGCTACTGGCCTGAAGATATTTGCAAGTTTCCTGGATTCTAGACTTTTGGAGGTATATAATGAATCTGTTAAGGATAGCAAATGGTCACCATCATTTTATGTGATATATTTAAGGTTGATTTTAAAACCAAATGAAGATCCCAAAGTCTGTGCTAATTACAGGCCTATTTAATTAATTCAGGTGTATGGCAATATCTTAGCTACGACACTGAATACAGAGGTTGCAGAACACATTATTCACCCTTCTCAATTGGAGTTCATTAAAAATGCCCCAAAAGCAGACAATTTACTCCTATTAATCAATTTGTGTAATATGGCCAAGAATTGGATTCTGCTGTACTAGTATACTGAGACGAAGAAATAGTCTCTGACTAGGTTCAGATTAAAATTTTAAAGCAGGTGATGATTAGATACCACAATGCTGGGGAGTTAGTTTAGGGGATTAAGGGAATAGTGAAGGGGACCATTCATAAGTAACTTGTCTGTGTATGTGTTGGTGAAGTAACTCTTGTTGGTGAAAGGAAAACTTGAATCCAAGATGGCGGCAGTGTAGGAAGCAGTATCATATCATGGGAGAGAAGTTACTAAACTAAGTAGGAAGTACAAGGAAGGGAGGAAAGGGAGGAAAAAGGAGCAGAAAGTTAGATAATGAAGACAGAAAGTGTTATGTCCTGGGCCTTGCTGAGTCATTCAGCAAGGCTCAGAAAGGCTGCAGGAAGGCTGCAGAGACCCGGACAGACCACGTGTTTGCCCAGGAGCCAGACAGGCTGTCTCCGGCCTTGCGCACATGCGCAAGGTGGGAGAATGGCCTGCAACGATTAAATGTGCATCCCCTTGCAAGGGGAATATAAAAGGCCAGTGGCCATTGTGTTCTTGCTTCTGTTCTGCGAATGTACTTAATAAAGAGATCCTTTGTTGTGAACCTGCCTCGTCTCGATGTCTGCTTTACGAGAACAGAACATTGGCGACGAAGGAGGGATTCGCTGCATAGGAAGCTTAAGGAAAAGAAGCTAGGGCCAACTCACCTGAAGGCCTGAAGAGAAGAGAAGCGCAGCATCCAGGAGAAGCAACCGCCTGCCAGTACAAAGATGCTGGAGGTGGGCTTGGCTTTGTGGGACCCCTTCTCCTTCCTTGCGGCAAGAGACGTCAACAAGGCTATCGGTCACAATGATGTCCAAGCTGGGCCATCTTGTCGAGTTTGATACTTCGCACCCAGAACACTGGAGTTCTTACGCAGCTCGCGTCAATAATTACTTCAGGGTGAACAAGATCCAAGAAGATGGATTGAAAGCTGCTACTTTGCTGTGTATCTGTGGGCAAGAGACTTTTGACATTGCTGAGAACCTTGTAGCCCCAGCACCACTGGAATTGATCGCCTATTCCGATTTAAAGAAAATGCTGCGTGAGCATTTTGAGCCCAAGCTGTCTGTAATAGCTTAGAGGCACCAATTCGAGCAGCAGGATCAGCATCCAGGAGAATCAGCTGCGGACTTCGTTGTGGCTCTGAGGCAGGCTGCTAGGCCATGTGCGTTCCAAGACTTGGAAGAGAGGCACCGAGATCGACTACTCTGCGGATTGCAAAGCCGTGAGATGCAACAAAAGTTGTTTGCTAGAACTGATGTTTCCTTCCAAGATGCCCTGAGAGAAGTTGCAGCTGAAGAAGCAGCCGGTGGCACGGTGAAGGCTTTGCAGTCGACCAAGAACCCTCCAGCAGCAGTTCCCGTCCATCAGGAGGCCATGCGAGAGGCATCCGGAGAAGAATCCGAGAAAGAAGAGGTGGACAAACTTCAACAGTCAGCGGAGAGAAGACTGCAAGAGGACAGATGCCTGCATCCCTTCGGTGTTTCGGCTGTGGGGGTCGCCACAGGAGAGCTGACTGCCGTTTTCGTTCTGCTGTTTGCCGGGCATGTGGCAGGCAAGGCCACATCGCATCAGCCTGCATGGGTCGCCAGAAAAACAGGTCCCCTGAAGAATTGCCTCTGAAAGGTACCAAGGTCCCCAGCCAACACAGGGTGGGTTTCTGCGCGTCCCATAGGGGTGTATTCAAAACTGGGGTTCACCAGCCCCTTAAGAAAAAGCTGCGCATTGATGTAAAGTTGCAGGGAGTTCCCCTGGCCATGGAGCTGGACACAGGGTCCGCTCTTTCTATTATTTCTGCAGATACCTTTAAAAAGGTTTGTTCCAGGAGTGGCTCACGAGTCAAACTCAGGCCCTCCAATCTCATCCTCACTGACTTCCAGAATTCACAAGTCAATGTGAAGGGGGAGGCCATGCTTAGAGTACAGCATAAGGAATTTGATGGGTTGTTAGATGTAGTGGTAGTTGGGGGTGATCGCACGAGTCTTATCGGACTCGATTGGTTCGAGGCACTTGGGATCCAAGTGACTGGTCTTAACCATCTACAAACTGCCAGCCTTGCAGGAGTCTGTAAGGAGTTTGCTGATGTGTTCAGCCCAGAGCTTGGCTCATACAAGGGGCCTCCCATTGCTTTAAGGTTAAATCCAGCCATCACACCCATCAGGGTTAAACCAAGGAGGGTGCCTTTTGCCCTCAAAAGTAAAATAGATGCTGAGTTGGACAAACTGCTCCAACAAGGCATTCTAGAACCTGTGGATTCTAGTCCATGGGAAACCCCCATAGTGGCACCATTAAAAGCCAATGGTGAAGTCCGAATTTGTGCGGACTATAAATGCACTCTAAACAAAGCCTTGCAGCAGCATGCATATCCAGTGCCTGTGGTGAGCCACATTCCGGCCTCACTGAAAGGGGGAAAAGTCTTTGCTAAGGCATACCAACAGTTACCTGTTGATGAGGCAACTGCTGAGGCCCAAACTATAGTTACTCACAGAGGGGCTTTTAAAGTAAAAAGGCTGCAGTTTGGGGTCAATGTAGCCCCTGGCATCTTCCAAGGGGTGATGGAGCGAATGCTCCATGGTATTCCTGGGGTCTGCCCCTATTTCGATGATGTCCTCATTGCAGGAGAGTCATCTGGGAACTTGGCTGAAAGGCTGAGAGCTGTCTTGCTGCGTTTCCGCCAAGCTGGGCTGAAGTTACAGCAAGACAAATGTAAGATGGATGTAACATCCACCGAATTTCTAGGGCTTCGTATTGATGCTGAAGGCATCCACCCTGCAGAGTCTAAATTCCAGGCCATTCAACTGGCCCCTAGTCCCCAGTCAAAAGCTGAACTCCAGGCTTTTCTGGGCCTACTTAATTTTTATCATTCATTTCTCCCCCACAAGGCTGCAGTGGCTGAGCCGTTACACCGGCTCTTGGACAAGCAGACTCCATGGACATGGACAAAGGTCCATGAAAAGGCTTTCAAAGAAGTCAAGGCTTTGCTATCTTCAAATGCGGTACTGGTACATTTCAATGAGCAATTGCCTGTGTGCATCGCATGTGATGCCTCCCCTTATGGGGTAGGAGCAGTGTTAAGTCATCTCAAGGCTGATGGGACTCAGATCCCTGTGGCCTACTACTCTAGAACTCTCTCATCTGAAGAGCGTAATTACGCGCAGATTGACAGAGAAGCCTTAGCAGTAATCTCAGGCATCAAGAAATTTTATGAATTCTTGTATGGCCGTCATTTCACAGTCTACACTGACCACAAGCCTTTGCTGGGTTTGTTTACAGCCAACAAGCAAACCCCACACATCATCTCCCCCAGAATGCTGAGATGGTCTATTTTCTTGTCAGCTTATGACTACACCCTGGTTCACAAACCAGGGACAGAGATGGGCCATGCTGATGGCCTTAGTAGGTTACCTCTAAAGCAAATAGAGGCAGACCCTGCTCCTGCTGTACACATTCTTTCTATTCAGGACTTGCCTGAATCTCCCCTCAATGCTAGGGATGTGGCTGCTGAAACTGCCACTGATCACACGCTTGCACGCGTGCTGACATGGGTGTTGTCAGGGTGGCCTGACATGTGTCCTGGTACAGAGTTCCAAAGTTTCTGGCGTAGGAAACATGAATTTTCTACTTTCAAAGGGTGTATCCTGTGGGGTAGCAGGGTAGTCATCCCGGCCTCATTGAGGACTAGAGTCTTGCTCTCTCTGCATGAGGGACATCTAGGAATTGTGAGGATGAAGGCGCTTGTGCATAGCCATCTTTGGTGGCCTGGACTCAATAAGGACATCGAGGCCCAGGTTCAGGGGTGCCAAGTGTGCCAACAGTCATGGCCTGAGATGCCCCAGGCCCCTGTACATAGGTGGGAGGAGACACTCACTCCATGGTCACATGTACACATTGACTATGCTGGGCCCTTTCAGGGGCAATTCTTCCTTCTCCTTGTGGATAGCCATTCCAACGGATAGCCGTTCCTGTATTCTCCACTACTACTGCCAGGACCATCCAGGTCCTCAGAGGAATCTTCGCTTCCCATGGTCTTCCTGATGTCCTTGTCTCAGACAATGGTCCCCAATTTACCTCTTCTGAGTTTCAGGCTTTTCTTCAAGCCAACATGATCCGGCATGCTACGTCTGCTCCATTTCACCCTGCCACCAACAGTCAGACTGAATGCATGGTGCGTACCACCAAGGAGGCATTAAAGAGAATAACTCAAGGACCCTGGCATCACAGGTTAGCCGATTTTCTCCTTGCACACCGCACCACACCTTGCACAGCTACAGGAAAGAGCCCAGCTGAACTCCGCTGGGGTCGCAGACTCATCACGAAGCTGGACAGGCTGCACCTGGTGGCTTCACAGGCTGCACCTGGTGGCTTCACAGGTGTCACAACCATGGGCACCTAGGAGACTCCAAGTGGGTGATCTGGATGTTGGCTTTAGCTGGGCTTCAATGACTTGCTGGGAATATCTTCTTGGCATACACTCCAGCTAATTCTTCACTCCTGCTTCCCAGGAGGATTCTTTCTTTCCTGCAATGGTGAGGCACCATTATAGAGTTGGTGAGGTGAAAGGGTTAGAGATTTAGGATACATAAAACCAGAAATAAAATGGAACTAAAATATGGTATTAAACAGCAGAAATTAAATTAAATTAAATTAAATTAAATTAAATTAAATTAAATTAAATTAAATTAAATTAAATTAAATTAAATTAAATTAAATTAAATTAAATTAAATTAAATTAAATTAAATTAAATTAAATTAAATTAAATTAAATTAAATTAAATTAAATTAGAAGCAATGGAAGGAAACTAATCAAAGAGAGAAGCAACCTAGAACTAAGGAGAAATTACCTGACAGTTAGAACAATTAATCAGTGGAACAACGTGCCTGCAGAAGTTGTGAATGCTCCAACACTGGAAGTTTTTAAGAAGAGACGGGACAGCCATTTGTCTGAAATGATATAGGGTTTCCTGCCTGATCAGGGGGTTGGACAAGAAGACCTCCAGGGTCCCTACCAACTCTATTATTATTATTATTATTATTAGTAGTAGTAGTAGTAGTAGTAGTAGTAGTATATAAAATAATAAAATATAATAGAAGAAGTATAAAATATTTCAGTGTGGTTCATTCTCCATTAACTTAGACCTGAAAGCCTATCAATAAGAAATTGATAAATTTAAGTCCAGATCTTTCTACAAGGACTGGATACAATAGCAACAGCACTTAAACATATACCTCTTCATAGTGCTTTACAGCGCTGTCTAAGCGGTTTACAGAATCAGTATATTGTCCCCAACAATCTGGGTCCTCATTTTACCCACCTGCAAAGGATGGAAGGCTGAGTCAACCTTGAGCGATCAGGATCAAACTGTCGTCAGTCATCAGAGTTAGCCTGCAATATTGCATTCTAACCACTGCACTACAACAGCTTACAAGGAATCATACTATCGGTCTTCACAAAGCACCAAAGTGACCTTTCCACCTTAAACACTCCCAATGAATAACAAATCTAATCCATTTAGAGCAGTACACTAAAAAGATGCCCTCGTATCTAGAAAACACCTACTGAGGAAGATTGTTTTCAATAGTAAAGGAGTAAGGATTGCATTAATTATCTTCATTATTGTTAGTCTGGGTATAAGTTAAGCAAGGCCACTAAGCTTAGAAGAATTTGGCCATTAATGGTGAATTTCTTGTTAGTCACACACTAGAAGTTATGCTGTTCATTTTCATTGCTTCTGATGAATAATTCCATTCACATCTCATTTGAATGTCAAGATGAAATATGATGTGGGAAGCTTTGAATTCTACCTAGCCTAATAACCTTACACAATTCATTTTCAAATTTTGTAGACCTTGAATTCATCTTGAGCTTGGATTTCATTTGAAATTGAACTGCCTGTTCTAACATTTGCTTTTGAGCTTAGGAATTGCAATTACTAAATTCCAAGTCAGTTGAGGCCTTGTGGTTTCTCCATATTTTCACATATACACTGAATCAGAGGGGTTGAGGTTTCCTTGATACTGGTAGTATCTCACCCTTATTTCTGAACATGAATTCCTTTTATTTACATGTTTCATTTCTTAACAAACTCTTTCCTTGATTTTCTTCAGCCTCGCACAATATTTAGCTCTAATATTCTCTTTAATACAGAGTGTGCCTAACTTTAGGGACCTCACACACTGAGAATAGTGAAAAGAGGTCAGAATACAGCCTTCTTTCATTACATTCTGAACTAAAATATGTCTGCTATTGCCACCTCTCTGTTGTGTTAATGTGTTTCAACCTCTTAACTGAGCAATGCATCTATACAACAATCTATGGAAAAATGAAACAACTTCCAAAAAAGTCTTTCTGTGGGCAGTAGAATTAAAAGCTTATTAAGTTTGGTTTTAGTAATAACTGGTAAAATCAAAAGTTATGCCATTGCCAGAACCCCTATTTACCTCTTTTACCAATTCTTTCCCCTCATTTTTGGGTTCTGCCATTCTAGCGGGGAGTGGGGGAACGACCTATGGGTATTCTGCAGTGTATTTCCTTTGCTTTGTTCCTTCCTCTTTGAAGTGTCTTTCTTGGGATGAGAATGGAATGAGCCTCCAGCCATCTGCCTTATCTCCAGGCAGAGGGAAGAAGCTGTGGAGAGACCTGACAGCATTGAGAGTGGCACCTTATTGGTTCTTTCTCACAACAATTTGACACCTATGGACTGGCTCTGTTTGAACCGGCTGCATGGACTGTTGGGGTGGGGTTTGAATGGTTTCTTTTAATCTAACATTTTGCGTGGGAAATCTTCGGATCCTGCCTTACTTTCCTGCTGAAACAATGCAAGTTTCAAGAGTTCTGCTTTCTTGGGAGGTTTACCAAGGCAGTTCCTTTCAATCCAAAATAGAGAATGGGAAAAAAAGAGAAATACTGTACCTATTCCTTAAACTATAATAATCTTAGACAGGAATTATACCATCTTTCAGAAAGATTGCAGAAAACATTTTTATATAAATTTCTATTATTTCACATAATTTATTTCAGAAGGTAAGCAAGGGACAAACTATTAAAGGTTAACAAGCACAAAAGGGTATTTATTTTAGGTAATTATTTTGAAGGAAACGCAGGGGTTTTTGTGGGTATCAACAATATGATTTCTTAGGATCCTTGTTACTAGAGGGTACTCTAAGACCACTCCTTGCTGAGTCCAGTAATTTCTGATCATCCTACGTTTCATTAGGCTCGTGGAAATAAATTTCAGGTTTGAGGAACAGAGAGAAAACTCTAAATCCTGAGTATAAAGAATAAAAATGCTTAAAAACAATGGGCTTATTAAAGTGGCTATATCAGGGGTGAATTAGCAGGGCTGTGCAATGCTTCAAAATGGATTCCAAAGTGAGGGATGTAGGAGGGCAGGTCCAGGATCTCCTAGTGACTCATTAAATCATCATTGTCACTCTCAAACTTCAGGTAGCTGTAACAAAAGTCACTGTGTAGCAGATGTCATATGGCAACTTAAACAAAACTCATTCTTTCTTTAAACCACTGCAACTTTTAAATTGCTAAAATCTCCACCTAAGAATTATATCCAAACCATCCTCATGCAGAAATTAAAACAGCAGAATTCTTTTAAGATAGGAGGAGAATGGTGATGCCCAAAAGGCTGTGTGACCTTTTTATGTTTTGCATCCTCCTTAGCTTTTCAGTTATCAGGAAACCTCTATTTTTCTCCTGGTCTGTTACAATGGTTCTTCACTTCACTTTACACTGTAGCGTTTGAGCAGAAATCCTGTCAGCTCCAAAAATCAAAATCTTATGGCTAAATAAATAAACACATTGCTGTTCACCTCCATTGCAGGGCAGTATACACATTATGCAGAATTTGTTTAACATACTGCATCTTTAGCATCTTCCTTAGCTTTTCAATCTTCAGGAAACCTCTATTTTTCTCCTGGTCAGGCTTCATACACACAGAGGAAATCCTCAGCTCCCTCTACACTTGTGCCCTATTGAGTAACTATGCAAAATACTCATAGATATGATCCAGTGAAATGAGTCCCCTTAATCCTGACTAGAGTGAAGCCATATACAGAATATTTATGCACTGTAGTATATTTTACTTATCGTATAGATTGCAAGAACACTTGAAAAAGAGATCCTTGATTTTCTTTTATGTCATAAAACTGACTTTATATAGAATTGAAGTATATTGACAACTTTAAAGTTGGTTTGCATATCTGGACAGCCACAAAAATCTGGATCATTAAACAATAACTCAGAGTTCTCATTTGCTGAACAAATGCCAAGACTCAAATTATCTGACTTAGAAACAGTACATGAAGACTTAGCTCTCTGGAGAAGGCTCTAATGCTGGGGATGTTAGAAAGAAAGAGGAGATGAAAGAGTTACTCAAAGTTACTCAAGGACTGTCAACCATTCAACGGTTTCTTCCTAGTGCAAGATTAAGTGTAGAAATAGCTATTGCAATCTGTGTCTTTGGGATATTGCAAGTTTGGGTGCTACAGGTTTGACATAACTTTGTTGCTAGAGAGTGTGAGGCAACCACCTACCCACCCACCCAAAATGAAGATGTAATGATACAATATTGTTTTGAGGTTTATCTGTTCTGTGATGAGACTGGGCAGAAGAATTATATCTGCCTTTCCTGCCTTTTGAGACCTCACTCTAGCTTTTGATACTGTTAATCGTGGCATTTTACTTTCTTCACGAGTTGGGATAACAAGTCAATATTGTTGGATTCAAAGCTCCTGTTTAAATTGCAGATGGCAGCTACCTTGCCCATTATGGCCTTTCCTGGATCAGAGGACCCTTCTCACAATCACTCATGCTTTACATACACAGTGGAGACTGACTACAATCACCTCTTGAAAAATTAAGAGCATAACCAAAACTGTCTCTATCCTAAATGTCAGCCTGAAACCCAGATGAAGTGAGTATAGATAATCCATTTTGTCAAAGGAAGGTTCCTTTAAGGAAGGTACAGTGTAACCATGTTCTCAACAAGAGAAGGTTGGAGACAGAGATGTAATCTGAATTTTCTATCTTGGTCTAATGCTTTCTCACACTTAGGATCCGTGTATCTATAGGACGGTCTTTTCCCAGTGGCTTCTGACCTACCAAGAGATGAGAAAGGATGTCTCATATTTGGGAACTACAGGGACATGTACATTGGCCATCTTTTCCCACAGGATCCATCCTGAATTCAGTTGCCTACAACTATATTCATTATTTAAAAAAATAATTAAAACCTGCCTTTTACAAACAACCTTAGTGTTTATTAGTTAAGAGAGGTATTGGATTTCAAAGCTGCTGCTAAAACAATATTGCTCAGCTCTGTTACAATGGTTCTTTTTTAAATGTTGTTTATTCATTTCGCTTAATTACTTTATTTTATTTGTTTCAGTTTTTTCTGTAACCAATTTTGAGCCTTCCTCATTTGACCAGATTATCCTCTATATCTCAAACTCCAAATTCTGCTCATTTACAAAAATGAAAAATATATATTATGGCTAAATAAATAAACACACAAACAAACAAACAAACAAACAAATAAATAAATACAAAATAAAGCCAATATTTAAGTTCACATAGGATGAAGCAGAATTCCTAACATCAGCAAAGGGGCAGTATACACATTATTATATTTTCAGAATTCTTTTAAGTTAGGAGGAGAATGGTGATGCCAAAAAGGCTACGTGACCTCTTTATATTTTTCATCTTCCTTAGCTTTTCAATCTTTAGGAAACCTCTCTTTTTCTCCTGGTCAGGCTCCATACACACAGAGGAAATACTCAGCTCCCTCTACACTTGTGCTCTATTGAGTAACTATGCAAAATACTCATAGATATGACTCAGTGAAATGAGTCCCCTTAATCCTGACTAGAGTGAAGCCATATACCGAATATTTATTCACTGTAGTATATTTTACTTATCGTAGAGATCCTTGATTTTCTTTTATGTCATAAAACTGACTTTATATAGAATTGAAGTGTATTGACAACTTTAAAGTTGGTATTGGATATCTGGACAGCCACGAAAACTTGAATCATTAAACAGACTTCCGGTTTTATGCCCGCAGTGCATGGCTATGTGAGAGCAGATCTCCGTTCCCCACGGCTAGTTTCTTCCTGCTTGGGGGACCCTAGATGGGTTCAAAGTTGCCCCGGAGAAGTGACCGTGAAGGAGGGGTGCCCGGTTGATCACAAAGTGATGGCAATCACTTTATTTGATCCGGAGAAAGCCCTCCGAACCCGACATGAGAAAGGCTAGCATGAGATCAGCGTCTAGCCCAAGCTGGTTGCAGCCAAAGTCTCAGAGCGCGAACCTTAACATCGGTGAAGAGCATGCTTGGAATTGGTGAGAGCACTGATCTTCTTTCTTCTATCTACTATCTAAATCCTTGAAAAGATCCCCAAAGCAAGAAAACCACCAGAAGTGAAGGGAGGGGACTATATCCCCATTCCCTTACAGATGGAATGGGTGAATTAATATAAAAGGAGGAAAGAGATATATTAAAATTTGATTTAAAATACTTCAGTCTGGACAAATCTAGGAACTAAAAAACTGTCAAGATTATACCCTAAATTTTTTTTGATGGAATTATAAAAATATATAACAAAAATAACTTTTGTTTGAAAGAAAACTGAAAAAAGAAATATCTGCTGATATTTAGTGGAGAATCAGAGAATAGAACACTCACAATAAAGACTCAGAAATTGGCAGAATGCCTAGAAAGAAAGAAAAAGTTGTTCCTTTGAATTGCATATAACCTTGAAGACAGCTGGGAAAAAAGGAAGAGCAAGCTATATCACGGGTGTCAAACTCGCCACGTCACATGACATGTCACGACGTATCGTGACTCTTTTTGCATTGCCAACAATGGGGTGGGCGCGGCTTCGGTATGATGAAACCAGTCCGTGGGCCGGCAGTTTCACACCCCTGAGCTATAAGATTAAAAAGCGTTTGAAAGAAGAAAAAAAACACCTGGACTGTTGCTTAAATCTAAGAACTATTTATGGAAAAAAAAAACTTGGCTTTTTGGCTAATCTTTTAGAGGAGAATCTGATATAACATCAAATTGATGAAAAATTGATGAAAAAACAAACGATATCAATATCAATATCAATATCAATATCAATATTGATATTTTGTCATTTGGTCAAAGAATGCAATAAGATTTGTCTGGCATGATCTGTTTTTGACAAACCCATGTTGGCTTTTAATAATGACTTTGTTTGCCTCTAGGTGTTTGCTGATTCATTGTTTGATCATCTTTTCCAGAATCTTCCCAGGTATTGAGGTCAGGCTGATATGTCTGTAGTTTCCTGGGTCCATTTTTTCCCCCTTTTTTGAAGATGGGAACTACATATACTCTTTTCCAGTCCTCCGGTAGTTCCCCAGTGCTCCAGGATCTTTGAAAAATATAGTTCAATGGTTCTGAGATCACATCTGCCAGTTCCTTGAGAACCCTGGGCTGTAATCCATCTGGTCCTGGTGATTTGAATTCGTCTAGGATGGACAGGTGCTCACTTACCGTTTTCTTGCCTATCTTAACTTGCGTTTCTATTCTGTTTTTTAGGGCACTATTTTTGGTAGGTTGGTCTGTTTTTTCCCTTTGTGCAAAAAACAAGTTAAATAGTTCTGCTTTCTCCCTGTTGCTTGTCACCTTTTTGCCACTTTCACCCACTAATGGACCAATCTTTTCCTTCACTTTTTTCTTGTTTTCCTTCACTTTTTACAATTCGACACAAACTGGAAAAAATCTACAAGGTTCTGATACAACAAGAAAAATGAATTATTAGAACAACCATCAAACTTTGGGAGACAGAAAGTATTTATCTTACTTACTTCATCTTTGGTATTCCCAACAACATTTGTAAAAATGCAGGCACTGCTGGTTAAGTGGATTACATCAACTTGGAAAATTACTTGGCAAAAGAAGAAGACCAAGACAGATACAAGAGATTTGACTCGCCCTACCAGATGGACTATTATGTGAATAAACATTTGTTTGAATATGGCTAAAAGAACAGAAAATTTTGAACATAAAAGGGCCTTATAACAAAAAGGATAAGAGATTTAAGTAATATAGTATGTTTTATAATATATGAAATGTTAAAATAGTAGGTTGATGTAACTTTTATTAATATATAAATAAAATATAAACTGATTAAAAAGGATGTTATATCTAGATACTATAAAATAAATAAAAAGTATAGTATTTTTATAATGCATGACATAAAATATTGGGATGATGTACCTAAATGAGAAAATTTAGACAGTTAGATGACTAATTTGAAGAAATTATGACTGATAAGAATTGGATTGAATATAAGGGAACTTAAGGGAATAAAAATAATAAAAATAGGATGTATGCTGAACTAATGAGATGACGGTTATGAGAATAATATAAGCTGAAAAAAATGTTATATAGAGAGATTATTATTACTTGTATAAATATAAAAAATGCCTACATCTAATCATTTATATATTCAAAATATTAAGAATTATATTTTGGCTAAGGTTGAAGAAGGAGAATACAAATGGGAGAAGGGAAAATCAAAGAAATGTATGATTAATTAATATATTAGTTATCAAATTATCAAATTTAATCATTATTGATTGTTAATTATTATTGTCCTTTTTTCTTGTTAAAATATAAACCAATGCAACAAGCTGTATACCAGGCACTGGAGATTGTTATAGTTAAAAACCAATAAAATATCTATTAAAAAAAAACCTTAGATCATTAAACAATAACTCAGAGTTCTCATTTGCTGAACAAATGCCAAGACTCAAATTATCTGACTTAGAAACAGTACACGAAGACCGAGCTCTCTGGAGAAGGCTTTAATGCTGGGGATGTTAGAAAGAAAGAGGAGACGAGGACAAGCAGCTGAAGATTAGATGGACTCACTTAGATGGTCATGTTGCATGGTTAGAACAGCTGAAGGGCCAGGTTAAGCACAAATCTATCTATGTGGATGCTGAACATCAACACTGACTTGATTGCACATAGTCATTAAATCAATCAGGATGATCAGTGTCAAGAAATAAGTATGGTCAGATAGCACTGCTTTCAATCAAAAAATGTGATGCAAATATGCCAAAAGAGATAGAGTGGTAGCCATTTCACTCTGGAAAGATATATGAGGTTTCAAATTCTTATTCCAACTCTTTTCTTACCAGAAAGAGTTACTCAAAGTTACTCAAGGACTGTCAACCGTTCAACGGTTTCTTCCTAGTGCAAGATTAAGTGTAGAAATTGCTATTGCAATCTGTGTCCTTGGGATATTGCAGCTTTGGGTGCTATAGGTTTACCATAACTTTGTTGCTAGAGAAAGTGAGGCAACCACCTACCCACCCACCCAAAATGAAGATGTAATGATACAATATTGTTTTGAGGTTTATCTGTTCTGTGATGAGACTGGGCAGAAGAATTATATCTGCCTTTCCTGTATTTTGAGACCTCACTCTAGCTTTTGATACTATTAATCATGGAATTTTACTTTCTTCATGAGTTGGGATAACAAGTCAATATTGTTGGACTCAAAGCTCCTGTTTAAATTGCTGATGGCAGCTACCTTGCCCATTATGGCCTTTCCTGGATCAGAGGACCCTTCTCACAATCACTCATGCTTTACATACACAGTGGAGACTGACTACAATCACCTCTTGAAAAATTAAGAGCATAACCAAAACTGTCTCTATCCTAAATGTCAGCCTGAAACCCAGATGAAGTGAGTATAGATAATCCATTTTGTCAAAGGAAGGTTCCTTTAAGGAAGGTACAGTCTAACCATGTTCTCAACAAGAGAAGGTTGGAGACAGAGATGTAATCTGAATTTTCTATCTTGGTCTAATGCTTTCTCACACTTAGGATCCGTGTATCTATAGGACGGTCTTTTCCCAGTGGCTTCTGACCTACCAAGAGATGAGAAAGGATGTCTCATATTTGGGAACTACAGGGACATGTACATTGGCCATCTTTTCCCACAGGATCCATCCTGAATTCGGTTGCCTACAACTATATTCATTATTTAAAAAAATAATTAAAACCTGCCTTTTACAAACAATCTTAGTGTTTATTAGTTAAGAGAGGTATTGGATTTCAAAGCTGCTGCTAAAACAATATTGCTCAGCTCTGTTACAATGGTTCTTTGTTGTTTATTCATTTCGCTTAATTACTTTATTTTATTTGTTTCAGTTTACTTACTTTATTTTATTTGTTTCAGTTTTTTCTGTAACCAATTTTGAGCCTTCCTCATTTGACCAGATTATCCTCTATATCTTAATCTCCAAATTCTGCTCATTTACAAAAATCAAAAATATATATTATGGCTAAATAAATAAACACACACACAAACAAACAAATAAATACAAAGTAAAGCTAATATTTAAGTTCACATAGGATCAAGCAGAATTAGATGATCAAAACAAAGAAATCCATGTATTCCTAACATCAGCAAAGGGGCAGTATACATATTATTATATTTAGGGCCTCACCAAAGGCAAGGTCAATGACTTCTCTCCTATACTTCTAAGCTGTATAATGGCAATTCCAAAACTTTGCGACACTGTTGAATGGGGTTAAGCATTATCTTTCTGAATTACTAGAAGTTCAGCAGCAATTCAGAAAGGACTTGTGTCTGCCCCTTCTTGACATGGCAAGCCCTGTGAGGCTGGGATATTTGGAAACCACAACTGATTAACCGTTTAACTAATTTTCTTGCTTTTCCAAAGAATCACATGTTTGCAAAAGCAAACCCACATGAGTACTTCAATAGAAGGAAGATGCAACAATGCCTTATGTAAGAATGGTAAAATAACTTCTAAGATTAGTTGCAAAATTTCACTGAGGTGATGTAGTGCAATAATTATAACTATAAATATAGAGCTATGTTCTGTTCCCGGAGTAAGATTTGGTCCAGAACCAATTCCAACATGAAGATCTTTTGTCTGCTCTTTGCATTCCTTTTCCTTGCATTCCTGTCTGAACCAGGTAAGAATCTAACTTAATGATAATTTAGAAAGGACTGATAGCTCACTCCTTTCTGAACAAGTACTATCATCTTTGAAAGCAGGGTAATCTACTACATCTTTCTTGGGTCTATTATTCCATCCAGGAGCAGAATTTGTGCAAGCTTAAGGAACGAACTTCTGAAATTAAATCTTCATCTTTTAGATAGAAATATCTCAATCATTACCACGTTTTACTTAAAGAATTAGTTATGAAGAATGGAATATTGATAATGTGAGCTTCCAAACACCTGAAAAATATATCATTGATTTTTCTTCTGAATTAAAATTAGAAATCCAATCTGATATACCACATCTAGGGACTGGAAAACCAATTTATTCACTATTCTATTTATGTTCCATTTGAGTAAAGAACAAAAATGGCTACACTATACTAACCATCGAGTGAATTTACTCATATGTATTTGGACTTTTAGCAAAATATCTTGAAGCAGAGAAATTAACTTTTTTCCATATATCTATCATTATGTCCTTAACAGAGAAAGCAAACTGTCCATACTCCTTCAAGAAAAAATTGACTCTTGGAGATTTAGTGAACAATCCAATGTACTTCTCTTTGAGAGCAGTCCAGAAGTGATGCAACCTTCTCATTTTTTCTAAAGCTTTTTTGACAACTGGGATGTCCTGAGAATCCCTCATGCAAGTCATAACTAGCTCTCATATATGCAGTTTGTCAAGAGCAGAAAACAGCAGCAGCGGAAAGGTTTTCTACATTAAGCAAAGAGAGAAAAATCCAGAGGAAAATCAGGCCCCAAAGTTCAAAGAAAATTATCCATGCTCACCGAAGATTTCTACATCCAAACACCTACTAGAGTAAGCCATTGTAATTCAGGATTATTTCCCAGCAATCAAAAATTCATTGTAATAATGGAGAGAGTGATGTTTGCTTTGTGATGAAGCAGATTATTTCTTGTCAACTGCCTCAATAGGTACACACATGCCAGCCAATTCTACTCTGAGCCAGGGTTGAGACGTGGGTTGATTTGTGATTTATTTGGGCTATTGCTTGCGGACAAGCAGAAACTGATTCTTCTGGTCAGATGAAACTGCCAGAAGGCACAGGAATTTTGCAGTGGTGGTGGTGTCTTGGAAGGAGAAATGTATATAAATATCAAAGTATCTTTACCCATCATCAACCTGTCTCCTGTTTTCCATTCCACAGGGAATGCTGGTCGTCTGTGTTTCCAACGAAAAGGAATATGCTTTGGCCCTCCCTGTCCCCAAGGCGAATGCTCTGTTGGAAATCAGGATTGTGGTGCTGAATTGTGCTGTGGTAAGAAAACCTTCTCTAGTAGAGATGCCATAAATGTAGATTGGGATAATCTGCCTGATATTGTTTGCATTCACAAATTATTGCAAAGCTTTGACATGAACAGGAAAAGGGGTTTTCAGGGAACACTGTGTAGGAAGAAGGGAAGGGGTTCAGGGGACAGAAGAAACATTAAACCACTTTGATCAACCTATTATATTATCTAATTTCTATAGTTCCTGCATAAAATGTTGCCATTTCCATCTACTGCCCTGGATATCTTCAACCTCTGGCCAATGACCTGACACCACTGCCTGCTGTCGCTTCATCTTCTTTTATATAAATCCAAATTGCTATCTATCAGAATCTGGAACAGTTATGCATTGAACTAAAATTTGGCATTTTTTCCTTGAAATAAAGCTTAATGAGCATTGCAGTTTTTGTGTGATATTTTTTTAAGAGGGCTCTGGGCAGTATATTCGTGTGACTGCATGACTTTGTGTATCTGTGTGTGTATGTGCATGTGTCTTTGTTTCATTTTAATGCAGAAGACATTCCCCAGCCAGTGTCATTTTTTGCCCTTTTTATTTACTGAATATCTAAGCTATTAATGAAGAAAAACCATTCAAAATAGAAATAAAATTAACTACCAATATAAGCTTTAGAACAACTGTTTACCCCATCCACCACTCTTATACAGAACTGGCAAGTTATATGGAACAGAATCTTCCTTGCAGGATCCAATTTGAGTTGGTCACAGGGACCAAAGTTTCATTCTTCCAAGCTTTGGGGCTTTTGCTGGAGCCCATCCTCAGAGAACCCCTCTCTCTCTCCAGAATGTGTGCTGTTCCACACATTGTATTTATATGGTGCATGGTTGAGAGTGGCCTTTAGTTTCTGGCTCCTCTATCTCTACTGGTGAATATAGAATCTATATTCACCAGTAATGCTATATTTACCACTGATGCTGTTATGAATTGTCTTGATGTTGTGTCTTTCATGTTAAGCCCCTCATTGTGTCCAAGTATTCCTAATTCCCAATTCACTCTATGCAGTCCTTTAACATAAGGAGGCTTAGGACTGGGAGGGGCCAAGCCAAGAATGGCTTGGATTGGGTGGGTTCACAGCTAATCACTTGTTGAATTCAGTTACCAACAGCAGCAGAAATCCTGGGACTGCCATTCCTAAGCCATATGGTCACGTGATCTCACATATTTATGAACAGATTGCTTAGTGATGGGAATTCCAGTCAGAATTGTGATTGTAGCGGTGCAATCTAGAGCCAATTTACTGTATAGACAGTACATTTCTTGGATGGCCAAATGTAATGAAATCACAGCAACAGTAAGAAAACAAAAGGAGTAAATCACTTGTACATTCCGAAGGCAAAGCTAAGCCGTTTAACAGGAGCAGAATTCATTCTTCTGGCATAGCTGCCAAGTAGAAGGAGATTCTCCAGGTGTTATTGTGGTTGGGACAAGGTGATGCCAATGAATAGATCAAAGCAATCAGCCAAGAGAAGTTCAGTTACAAAATGCACAAGCCTTTCTGTGGATTGACAGAGGAGAATGTATTCAGACAGGGAAGTGGAGGAGACATATAGCTTATAAGTAAAGAGGATGTTGGCTTTAGCTGGGCTTCAATGACTTGCTGGGAATATCTTCTTGGCATACACTCCAGCTAATTCTTCACTCCTGCTTCCCAGGAGGATTCTTTCTTTCCTGCAATGGTGAGGCACCATTATAGGAGTTGGTGAGGTGAAAGGGTTAGAGATTTAGGATACATAAAAACAGAAATAAAATGGAACTAAAATATGGTATTAAACAGCAGAAATTAAATTAAATTAAATTAAATTAAATTAAATTAAATTAAATTAAATTAAATTAAATTAAATTAAATTAAATTAAATTAAATTAAATTAAATTAAATTAAATTAAATTAAATTAAATTAAATTAAATTAAATTAAATTAAATTAAATTAAATTAAATTAAATTAAATTAAATTAAATTAAATTAAATTAAATTAAATTAGAAGCAATGGAAGGAAACTAATCAAAGAGAGAAGCAACCTAGAACTAAGGAGAAATTACCTGACAGTTTGAACAATTAATCAGTGGAACAACGTGCCTGCAGAAGTTGTGAATGCTCCAACACTGGAAGTTTTTAAGAAGAGACGGGACAGCCATTTGTCTGAAATGATATAGGGTTTCCTGCCTGATCAGGGGGTTGGACAGGAAGACCTCCAGGGTCCCTACCAACTCTATTATTATTATTATTATTATTATTATTATTATTATTATTATTATTATTATTATTATTATTATTATTATTATTATTATTATTATTATTATTATTATTATTATTATTATTATTATTATTATTATTATTATTATTAGTAGTAGTAGTAGTAGTAGTAGTAGTAGTAGTAGTAGTAGTAGTAGTAGTAGTAGTATATAATATAATAAAATATAATAGAAGACGTATAAAATATTTCAGTGTGGTTCATTCTCCATTAACTTAGACCTGAAAGCCTATCAATAAGAAATTGATAAATTTAAGTCCAGATCTTTCTACAAGGACTGGATATAATAGCAACAGCACTTAAACATATACCTCTTCATAGTGCTTTATAGCGCTGTCTAAGCGATTTACAGAATCAGTATATTGTCCCCGACAATCTGGGTCCTCATTTTACCCACCTGCAAAGGATGGAAGGCTGAGTCAACCTTGAGCGATCAGGATCAAACTGTCATCAGTCATCAGAGTTAGCCTGCAATATTGCATTCTAACCACTGCACTACAACAGCTTACAAGGAATCATACTATCGGTCTTCACAAAGCACGAAAGTGACCTTTCCACCTTAAACACTCCCAATGAATAACAAATCTAATCCATTTAGAGCAGTACACTAAAAAGATGCCCTCGTATCTAGAAAACACCTATTGAGGAAGATTGTTTTCAATAGTAAAGGAGTAAGGATTGCATTAATTATCTTCATTATTGTTAGTCTGGGTATAAGTTAAGCAAGGCCACTAAGCTTAGAAGAATTTGGCCATTAATGGTGAATTTCTTGTTAGTCACACACTAGAAGTTATGCTGTTCATTTTCATTGCTTCTGATGAATAATTCCATTCACATCTCATTTGAATGTCAAGATGAAATATGATGTGGGAAGCTTTGAATTCTACCTAGCCTAATAACCTTACACAATTCATTTTCAAATTTTGTAGACCTTGAATTCATCTTGAGCTTGGATTTCATTTGAAATTGAACTGCCTGTTCTAACATTTGCTTTTGAGCTTAGGATTGCAATTACTAAATTCCAAGTCAGTTGAGGCCTTGTGGTTTCTCCATATTTTCACATATACACTGAATCAGAGGGGTTGAGGTTTCCTTGATACTGGTAGTATCTCACCGTTATTTATGAACATGAATTCCTTTTATTTACATGTTTCATTTCTTAACAAACTCTTTCCTTGATTTCCTTCAGCCTCGCACAATATTTAGCTCTAATATTCTCTTTAATACAGCGTGTGCCTAACTTTAGGGACCTCACACACTGAGAATAGTGAACAGAGGTCAGAATACAGCCTTCTTTCATTACATTCTGAACTAAAATATGTCTGCTATTGCCACCTCTCTGTTGTGTTAATGTGTTTCAACCTCTTAACTGAGCAATGCATCTATACAACAATCTATGGAAAAATGAAACAACTTCCAAAAAAGTCTTTCTGTGGGCAGTAGAATTAAAAGCTTATTAAGTTTGGTTTTAGTAATAACTGGTAAAATCAAAAGTTATGCCATTGCCAGAACCCCTATTTACCTCTTTTACCAATTCTTTCCCCTCATTTTTGGGTTCTGCCATTCTAGCGGGGAGGGGGGGAACGACCTATGGGTATTCTGAATACCTAAGGGTATTCCCCTTATTTCCTTTGCTTTGTTCCTTCCTCTTTGAAGTGTCTTTCTTGGGATGAGAATGGAATGAGCCTCCAGCCATCTGCCTTATTTCCAGGCAGAGGGAAGAAGCTGTGGAGAGACCTGACAGCCTTGAGAGTGGCACCTTATTGGTTCTTTCTCACAACAATTTGACACCTATGGGCTGGCTCTGTTTGAACCGGCTGCATGGACTGTTGGGGTGGGGTTTGAATGGTTTCTTTTAATCTAACATTTTGCGTGGGAAATCTTCAGATCCTGCCTTACTTTCCTGCTGGAACAATGCAAGTTTCAAGAGTTCTGCTTTCTTGGGAGGTTTAACCGAGGCAGTTCCTTTCAATCCAAAATAGAGAATGGGAAAAAAAGAGAAATACTGTACCTATTCCTTAAACTATAATAATCTTAGACAGGAATTATACCATCTTTCAGAAAGATTGCAGAAAACATTTTTATATAAATTTCTATTATTTCACATAATTTATTTCAGAAGGTAAGCAAGGGACAAACTATTAAAGGTTAACAAGTACAAAAGGGTATTTATTTTAGGCAATTATTTTGAAAGAAACGCAGGGGGTTTTGTGGGTATCAACAATATGATTTCTTAGGATCCTTGTTACTAGACGGTACTCTAAGACCACTCCTTCCTGAGTCCAGTAATTTCTGATCATCCTACGTTTCATTAGGCTCGTGGAAATAAATTTCAGGTTTGAGGAACAGAGAGAAAACTCTAAATCCTGAGTATAAAGAATAAAAATGCTTAAAAACAATGGGCTTATTAAAGTGGCTATATCAGGGGTGAATTAGCAGGGCTGTGCAATGCTTCAAAATAGATTCCAAAGTGAGGGATGTAGGAGGGCAGGTCCAGGATCTCCTAGTGACTCATTAAATCATCATTGTCACTCTCAAACTTCAGGTAGCTCTAACAAAAGTCACCGTGTAGCAGATGTCATATGGCAACTTAAACAAAACTCATTCTTTCTTTAAACCACTGCAACTTTTAAATTGCTAAAATCTCCACCTAAGAATTATATGCAAACCATCCTCATGCAGAAATTAAAACAGCAGAATTCTTTTAAGTTAGGAGGCTGCGTGACCTCTTTATATTTTGCATCTTCCTTAGCTTTTCAATCTTCAGGAAACCTCTATTTTTTTCCTGGTCAGGCTTCATACACACAGAGGAAATCCTCAGCTCCCTCTACACTTGTGCCCTATTGAGTAACTATGCAAAATACTGATAGATATGATTCAGTGAAATGAGTCCCCTTAATCCTGACTAGAGTGAAGCCATATACAGAATATTTATGCACTGTAGTAGATTTTACTTATCGTATAGATTGCAAGAACACTTGAAAAAGAGATCCTTGATTTTCTTTTATGTCATAAAACTGACTTTATATAGAATTGAAGTATATTGACAACTTTAAAGTTGGTTTGGATATCTGGACAGCCACAAAAATCTGGATCATTAAACAATAACTCAGAGTTCTCATTTGCTGAACAAACGCCAAGACTCAAATTATCTTACTTAGAAACAGTACATGAAGACTTAGCTCTCTGGAGAAGGCTCTAATGCTGGGGATGTTAGAAAGAAAGAGGAGATGAAAGAGTTACTCAAAGTTACTCAAGGACTGTCAACCGTTCAACGGTTTCTTCCTAGCGCAAGATTAAGTGTAGAAATAGCTATTGCAATCTGTGTCTTTGGGATATTGCAAGTTTGGGTGCTACAGGTTTGACATAACTTTGTTGCTAGAGAGTGTGAGGCAACCACCTACCCACCCACCCAAAATGAAGATGGAATGATACAATATTGTTTTGAGGTTTATCTGTTCTGTGATGAGACTGGGCAGAAGAATTATATCTGCCTTTCCTGTATTTTGAGACCTCACTCTAGCTTTTGATACTGTTAATCGTGGCATTTTACTTTCTTCATGAGTTGGGATAACAAGTCAATATTGTTGGATTCAAAGCTCCTGTTTAAATTGCAGATGGCAGCTACCTTGCCCATTATGGCCTTTCCTGGATCAGAGGACCCTTCTCACAATCACTCATGCTTTACATACACAGTGGAGACTGACTACAATCACCTCTTGAAAAATTAAGAGCATAACCAAAACTGTCTCTATCCTAAATGTCAGCCTGAAACCCAGATGAAGTGCGTATAGATAATCCATTTTGTCAAATTAAGGTTCATTTAAGGAAGGTACAGTCTAACCATGTTCTCAACAAGAGAAGGTTGGAGACAGAGATGTAATCTGAATTTTCTATCTTGGTCTAATGCTTTCTCACACTTAGGATCCGTGTATCTATAGGACGGTCTTTTCCCAGTGGCTTCTGACCTACCAAGAGATGAGAAAGGATGTCTCATATTTGGGAACTACAGGGACATGTACATTGGCCATCTTTTCCCACAGGATCCATCCTGAATTCGGTTGCCTACAACTATATTCATTATTTAAAAAAATAATTAAAACCTGCCTTTTACAAACAATCTTAGTGTTTATTAGTTAAGAGAGGTATTGGATTTCAAAGCTGCTGCTAAAACAATATTGCTCAGCTCTGTTACAATGGTTCTTTTTTAAATGTTGTTTATTCATTTTGTTTAGTTACTTTATTTTATTTGTTTCAGTTTTTTCTGTAACCAATTTTGAGCCTTTCTCATTTGACCAGATTATCCTCTATATCTCAAACTCCAAATTCTGCTCATTTACAAAAATGAAAAATATATATTATGGCTAAATAAATAAACACACAAACAAACAAACAAACAAACAAATAAATAAATACAAAATAAAGCCAATATTTAAGTTCACATAGGATGAAGCAGAATTCCTAACATCAGCAAAGGGGCAGTATACACATTATTATATTTTCAGAATTCTTTTAAGTTAGGAGGAGAATGGTGATGCCAAAAAGGCTGCGTGACCTCTTTATATTTTTCATCTTCCTTAGCTTTTCAATCTTTAGGAAACCTCTCTTTTTCTCCTGGTCAGGCTCCATACACACAGAGGAAATACTCAGCTCCCTCTACACTTGTGCTCTATTGAGTAACTATGCAAAATACTCATAGCTATGATCCAGTGAAATGAGTCCCCTTAATCCTGACTAGAGTGAAGCCATATACAGAATATTTATGCACTGTAGTATATTTTACTTATCGTATAGATTGCAAGAACACTTGAAAAAGATATCCTTGATTTTCTTTTATGTCATAAAACTGACTTTATATAGAATTGAAGTATATTGACAACTTTAAAGTTGGTTTGGATATCTGGACAGCCACAAAAATCTGGATCATTAAACAATAACTCAGAGTTCTCATTTGCTGAACAAATGCCAAGACTCAAATTATCTGACTTAGAAACAGTACATGAAGACTTAGCTCTCTGGAGAAGGCTCTAATGCTGGGGATGTTAGAAAGAAAGAGGAGATGAAAGAGTTACTCAAAGTTACTCAAGGACTGTCAACCGTTTAAGGACAGGGAGAATTTAGAGGGTAATGTGCCTGATGCACAAAATAAAGTTTATGTAGAGGATGAGGAAGTTGAGCTCCGACCCCCCCCCCTATGTGCCCAGGCCTTCTCCTGCGCTGCAGCCTTTGGCAGCACCTCCTGTGCCTCAGCCGGTGGCGGGAGCTGCAGCCGTGCCTGGGGACAGACGAGAGGGAGCGCGGAGAAAGAAAGGGAAGGGGGAGCCGTCGGTACTTAAGGAAGAAGGTAGAGGGGAGGAGGATCTCCCCGATGTTGGATATGAGGAGCAGAGCGTGGAAGGAAGCGAGGATGAAAGAATGGACACAGCGGTTGGAGTAGTGACTAGGTCTAAAGCTAGGCATGAGAATCATGTTAGGATGTTGAATGAGCGTTTTATAGCGCAAAGCCATGAGGACATCCGACGGAAGTTGCAGAGGCTTGAAGGTGCCTTGGGAAAGAACACCTCTGAGTTGTTGGAAGTTGCGAGGAAAGTGTATGTTAATAGGGACAAGGTAGAGAAGAAGGAAAAAGATGCAAGAATGCAGAAAAAGACAGAATTATTGGCAGTAGCATTGCAGGGTGGCATGTTGCTTGGGCCAAATCAATGTGCTAATTGTAAAGAAGAAGGACACTGGCAGAGAGAGTGCCCAAGGAGAGTCATGAGAGGACAAGGTGGCTTCGGGCGTGGAGCACCTTGGGGAAGAATTGGTGGGGGACGTGGTGGCTTCGGGCGTGGAGCACCTTTGAGATCCCCCTGCCAAGGTAGAGGGTTTAGGGGAAATAGAGGTGGCAGAGGAGGTTTTGATGAAATACGAGAGACGGAAGGGATTGGATTGGCAGGGACAGGTTGGACTGATTGACGGGGACCAGGCTCAGACTTAGAGGAGACCCCCCCTGAGCCTTTGGTTACTATGGATGTAGGGGGCCGTAAGACAACCTTTTTGGTGGATACAGGAGCAGGAAGGTCAGTTGTAAATAGTCAGGTTGCTACACCTGGTCCTCACTGTATACAAGTTCAAGGTGTGACAGGACAGGTGTTGGGACGTCAAATACTCCAGCCAGTAACATGTGTGTTTGAGGGTTCGACAGAAGGCTCAATTAGTACAACAAAAGGTGCGGTACTTAGGATATGATATAGAGTGTGGACAAAGAGCCCTGGGATGGGAAAGAAAACAAGCTGTGTTAGCAATAGCAGAACCTGTTAACCGTAGGCAGCTGAAGGGGTTTTTGGGGTTGGCAGGTTTTTGTCAGATATGGATCCCGAATTATGCTTTACTGGCAGCCCCTCTTTATTTAGCTACCAAGGGGGGTGAGCATGATGTGTTTTGTTGGGAAGGAGAACAGAGAAAGGCTTTTAGGAATGTTAAGCTAGCGCTTACATCAGCTCCTGCTTTAGCTTTACCCAATTTGGGGAAACCGTTTAATTTGTATGTGGACACTAGGAAGAACATGGCCTTAGGGGTTTTACCTCAGCAATTGGGCCAGTGGCAACGGCCGGTTGCATACTTGTCCAAACAGTTAGACGGAGTGGTACAGGGATGGCCGCATTGCTTGAAGGTCCTTGCTGCTATAGCAGTCCTATTGCAGGACTGTGATAAATTGACCTTCTCTTGTGGCCGGATGCCTTACCCCTGGCCTTGTATGCTGTTCGTTGTGCCCCTCGTCGCCAGTATAAATTGTCACCGTTCGAGTTGATGTTTGGTCGCCCTCCCACCCTGGTACGCAGACACCTGGCCGGCTGGCCGGATCTGGGCCATAAGGGGGGAGTGTGGGCCTTGGAAATGGTGCAGGAATTGAATAAGCAAGTAGAAGACTTAAGGGATTATGTCATTGAGCGGTCCCCACCTAAGTTGGTGACAAGATGTCATCCTTTTAAACCTGGAGACAGAGTGTGGGTCAAGCATTGGAAAAAGGAACAATTAGAGGGTCGGTGGAAAGGGCCATATGAGGTAATATTGGCCTCCTCTCTTGCTATTAAAATTGCAGAGTCCAAATCATGGATCCACTGGACAAGGGTCAAAGCGGCAACTGCTCCCTTGTGGAAAGTGTCTTCCCACCCCAACGCTCCCACAACGCTTACTTTTAAACGTGCCTTGTATATATTTTGTTTTACTAACTATGTTACACTTATAGCGGCTGGCTTACTTTTAGTCTGCGCTACTCTGTTGGAACCTTACCGGCAATAGGTTCCCTGGCACACAGTGGTGAAGACCCCTGCTGAGCCACACCGGAAGCTGGCTTTCTACGCACGGGAGAAGAAAGGATGCAGACCTGTGTTTTCTATTGTTTCTTTTTATTAGTTGTAATTGTTATGGGTAATAATGTTTGTGTCTTTAATTCAGGTCAATGGAGCGCACCTGCGGAGGCTCCCCAGGTGGTACAGTCTTACCTAATTGGCACGGGTGCATGTGATGGTAACCCGCCTTTAAGTTTCACCCCTGAATGTTGGAATGGCATATTACCACATCCCTGTCAATACCCGTATGTGTTTGATAAGATTGCACGGGAGGCTTGTCTAATTAGACTGCCTACAAACCCGGAAGCCTGCCAGTATGTGGGATATGTATTGAGAAAGGGAATGTGTACCAAGGCACCCTATAAGGGGGCTGCTCCTCCTATAACTCTGGATTGTGGACCTCCCCTGTTTTGGGGTTGGGAACAGGTCACCCTAGTCTCACAGTTAAAATCGGGATGGAAGGGGACTTGTATCATCCGTGTGAATCCAGTGAACTTTGGAATGACCATTCGCAAGCCACCATGAAGGCGTCCTTCTAGGCGTAGGGCAAAACGATCTGGTCCGGAGAAGGATGCGTCTCATTTGCTGGCTACACGAATGCAATATAATCTATGGGTACGGCTGGCTCAGATTGCCAATGTCACTGATTTTTGCCTGGCCGAAGCATATGACATGGAAAACTTGATATCTACCTGTTTGATACCTGTGTGTTTTTCGCCAGTAAAGGTAGCCAGAGGAGCTGGCCACCCGGTCATGCATTTCTTTTCAGAAGAGGAGTTGGATTACACTACTAGCCTTCACTGGGGTCGTATTTCCTATCAGCTACCCCCAGATGCCTTGGCCTTACATACCCCGATTGTAGCGATTCCTGAAGGTATAACCTGTGCTAAAATAGCCGGCTGTGAAACCTCTGGTAGGTCACATTGTGTAAAATCGGGCAATGACGAGCTGAATTGCTCCTCCTATCAGGAAATGTCCTTCTATAATGCCAAAGGGATGGTTCTTCACATGTGGTAAGGAGACATTCAATTACATCCCTGCAAATATTACCTCTACTTCCTGCTGTTTGAGTAGATTGACTGCCCTCCTACCTGAAAGATCACTCTTTGCTAATACAGATACTGCCCGATACCGGAGAGCGGAACCTCTGACTGAAGATTGTGACTCTAGTCGCTCTCTTTTCAGTGAGGCGGAATACCAGGCCTTGGCCATCTCTCTAGTAGGTGTTCCAGCCTTGGCTGTGCGGGCACATATAAACTTAAATTCTATTGCTTGTAGCTTGGCAAAGACTATTAACGCTACTTCGATTGCTTTGTCAGCTATTAATTGGGAAATGTTAGAGCTACGTAAGGCAGTGTTGCAGAACAGGGCTGCTATAGATTATCTTCTGCTACGCCAGCATTTGGGTTGTGAATCCTTCCAGGGAATGTGTTGTTTTAACTTATCGGACCAATCTGAGGTGGTAGACCATCAGATTAAGGTCCTTTATAAATTGGCCTCAGATATAAAAATTGATAATACAGGTAGCTGGTGGGAGAACTTATGGTCCTGGCTCCCAATGGGTCTCATTGGCACCATCGTTCAATACGCAATCATTTGCATGGCGGTGCTGATAAGTGGATGTTGTTTTGTTCAGTGTTTGTTCTCAGTCATAAATAATTTCTCTTTACCCAGAAGAATGTCTGTTGTGGCGGAACGAAAAGCGGCCGCTCAAGTTATGGCTATGTGGGACTATGAGAATATAAAGACGGATGATCCTAGTGTGACAAGTCGAGAGTAATCGTCCAAAATTGAGATTAATCTCGAAAGGGGGGAGTGAAGTGGACAATAAAGGAGCCTAAGAAATATTGGGGCAAAGTGGAGAAATGTGACAATTTGATAATATGCTGTGTCTCAAAGCATTACTCAGACACCCCCTGTCCTTGACCAGTTGAGCCACATCCTGTTATTGTCTTGCTGAATAGCTACTTCCCTATTCTACTAACTAAGTAGCTGTCTGGTATTTTTCCATCTCACTGAGAACACGTGTATTTAGAATACTACCATATATGGGATCCACATAGGTCAGGAAATGCTTACGCTGTATGTACTATATATGTGATCTTTGCACAATCTTCGGGGTTCAGACCCTTTGTTTGCTGAACCCGTACGTTAATAAACCTTTCCTTCATCAAAGAGCTGACTCAAGTCCTTTAATTCTACAACAACTTTATATAGAATTGAAGTATATTGACAACTTTAAAGTTGGTTTGGATATCTGGACAGCCACAAAAATCTGGATCATTAAACAATAACTCAGAGTTCTCATTTGCTGAACAAATGCCAAGACTCAAATTATCTGACTTAGAAACAGTACATGAAGACTTAGCTCTCTGGAGAAGGCTCTAATGCTGGGGATGTTAGAAAGAAAGAGGAGATGAAAGAGTTACTCAAAGTTACTCAAGGACTGTCAACCGTTCAACGGTTTCTTCCTAGCGCAAGATTAAGTGTAGAAATAGCTATTGCAATCTGTGTCTTTGGGATATTGCAAGTTTGGGTGCTACAGGTTTGACATAACTTTGTTGCTAGAGAGTGTGAGGCAACCACCTACCCACCCACCCAAAATGAAGATGGAATGATACAATATTGTTTTGAGGTTTATCTGTTCTGTGATGAGACTGGGCAGAAGAATTATATCTGCCTTTCCTGTCTTTTGAGACCTCACTCTAGCTTTTGATACTGTTAATCATGGCATTTTACTTTCTTCATGAGTCAATAACAAGTCAATATTGTTGGATTCAAAGCTCCTGTTTAAATTGCAGATGGCAGCTACCTTGCCCATTATGGCCTTTCCTGGATCAGAGGACCCTTCTCACAATCACTCATGCTTTACATACACAGTGGAGACTGACTACAATCACCTCTTGAAAAATTAAGAGCATAACCAAACTGTCTCTATCCTAAATGTCAGCCTGAAACCCAGATTAAGTGAGTATAGATAATCCATTTTGTCAAAGGAAGGTTCATTTAAGGAAGGTACAGTGTAACCATGTTCTCAACAAGAGAAGGTTGGAGACAGAGATGTAATCTGAATTTTCTATCTTGGTCTAATGCTTTCTCACACTTAGGATCCATGTATCTATAGGACGGACTTTTCCCAGTGGCTTCTGACCTACCAAGAGATGAGAAAGGATGTCTCATATTTGGGAACTACAGGGACATGTACATTGGCCATCTTTTCCCACAGGATCCATCCTGAATTCGGTTGCCTACAACTATATTCATTATTTAAAAAAATAAGTAAAACCTGCCTTTTACAAACAATCTTAGTGTTTATTAGTTAAGAGAGGTATTGGATTTCAAAGCTGCTGCTAAAACAATATTGCTCAGCTCTGTTACAATGGTTCTTTTTTAAATGTTGTTTATTCATTTTGCTTAGTTACTTTATTTTATTTGTTTCAGTTTTTTCTGTAACCAATTTTGAGCCTTCCTCATTTGACCAGATTATCCTCTATATCTCAAACTCCAAATTCTGCTCATTTACAAAAATGAAAAATATATATTATGGCTAAATAAATAAACACACAAACAAACAAACAAACAAACAAATAAATAAATACAAAATAAAGCCAATATTTAAGTTCACATAGGATGAAGCAGAATTCCTAACATCAGTAAAGGGGCAGTATACACATTATTATATTTTCAGAATTCTTTTAAGTTAGGAGGAGAATGGTGATGCCAAAAAGGCTGCGTGACCTCTTTATATTTTTCATCTTTCTTAGCTTTTCAATCTTTAGGAAACCTCTCTTTTTCTCCTGGTCAGGCTCCATACACACAGAGGAAATACTCAGCTCCCTCTACACTTGTGCTCTATTGAGTAACTATGCAAAATACTCATAGATATGACTCAGTGAAATGAGTCCCCTTAATCCTGACTAGAGTGAAGCCATATACTGAATATTTATTCACTGTAGTATATTTTACTTATCGTAGAGATCCTTGATTTTCTTTTATGTCATAAAACTGACTTTATATAGAATTGAAGTGTATTGACAACTTTAAAGTTGGTATTGGATATCTGGACAGCCACGAAAATTTGAATCATTAAACAGACTTCCGGTTTTATGCCCGCAGTGCATGGCTATGTGAGAGCAGATCTCCGTTCCCCACGGCTAGTTTCTTCCTGCTTGGGGGACCCTAGATGGGTTCAAAGTTGCCCCGGAGAAGTGACCGTGAAGGAGGGGTGCCCGGTTGATCACAAAGTGATGGCAATCACTTCATTTGATCCGGAGAAAGCCCTCCGAACCCGACATGAGAAAGGCTAGCATGAGATCAGCGTCTAGCCCAAGCTGGTTGCAGCCAAAGTCTCAGAGCGCGAACCTTAACATCGGTGAACAGCATGCTTGGAATTGGTGAGAGCACTGATCTTCTTTCTTCTATCTACTATCTAAATCCTTGAAAAGATCCCCAAAGCAAGAAAACCACCAGAAGTGAAGGGAGGGGACTATATCCCCATTCCCTTACAGATGGAATGGGCGAATTAATATAAAAGGAGGAAAGAGATATATTAAAATTTGATTTAAAATACTTCAGTCTGGACAAATCTAGGAACTAAAAAACTGTGAAGATTATACCCTAATTTTTTTTTGATGGAATTATAAAAATATATAACAAAAATAACTTTTGATTGAAAGAAAACTGAAAAAAGAAATATCTGCTGATATTTAGTGGAGAATCAGAGAATAGAACACTCACAATAAAGACTCAGAAATTGGCAGAATGCCTAGAAAGAAAGAAAAAGTTGTTCCTTTGAATTGCATATAACCTTGAAGACAGCTGGAAAAAAAGGAAGAGCAAGCTATATCACGGGTGTCAAACTCGCCACGTCACATGACATGTCACGACGTATCGTGACTCTTTTTGCATTGCCGACAATGGGGTGGGCGCGGCTTCGGTATGATGAAACCAGTCCACGGGCCGGCAGTTTCACACCCCTGAGCTATAAGATTAAAAAGCGTTTGAAAGAAAAAAAAATACCTGGACTGTTGCTTAAATCTAAGAACTATTTATGGAAAAAAAAAACCTTGGCTTTTTGGCTAATCTTTTAGAGGAGAATCTGCAGGAAGGATTTAAAGTGGCTTAACATACTGACTCTGTAATTTTGACTGACTGATAAATTGACTTTTGAATTAAAACATTGATGAAAGATTATTTGAAGGGGGGCGACAAAATGGATATCACATACGTATCAAAAAATGACAGGATGCCACATTCAATATTTTCTCCTGAAGGATATAGCCTGGAAAATCAAGGGCCTCCAGAAGCAATACTTCAAGGCAAGATAAATACTTTCCAGGAGGAAATATATGTAATGTTAGAACAAATACAAATGACAATAGACTTAAACCACGAGGAAATTCGAAACAACTTTGATGATTTAAATAAGCATATTTCCAATCTAAATCTACAATTCAAAAACACCCAGGAAATAACAACAAAGGAACAAATGAATTGGACATCAGACTACAAATTAGAAGAGTATGACCAAATTGATGAAAAAACAAAGGATATCAATATCAGGTAAGTGAACACCTGTCCAGCCTAGACGAATTCAAATCACCAGGACCAGATGGATTACATCCCAGGGTTCTCAAGGAACTGGCAGATGTGATCTCAGAACCATTGAACTATATTTTTCAAAGATCCTGGAGCACTGGGGAACTACCGGAGGACTGGAAAAGAGTTGATGTAGTTCCCATCTTCAAAAAAGGGAAAAAAATGGACATAGGAAACTACAGACCTATCAGCCTGACCTCAATACCTGGGAAGATTCTGGAAAAGATGATCAAACAATGAATCAGCAAACACCTAGAGGCAAACAAAGTCATTATTAAAAGCCAACATGGGTTTGTCAAAAACACATCATGCCAGACAAATCTTATTGCATTCTTTGACCAAATGACAAAATATCGATATCGATATCAATATTAATATCAATTAATATCAATATCAATATCAATATCAATATCAATATCAATATTAATATCAATATCAATATCAATATCAATATCAATATCAATATCAATATCAATATTAATATTAATATTAATATTAATATTAATATTAATATTAATATCGATATTGATATTAATATTAATGTCAATATTAATATCAATATTAATATCAATATTAATGTCAATATTAATATTAATATTAATATTAATATTAATATTAATATTAATATTAATATTAACATTAACATTAACATTAACATTAACATTGACATTGACATTGACATTGACATTGATATTGATATTGACATTGATATTGACATTAATATTAACATTAACATTAATATTAACATTAACATTAACATTAACATTAATATTAATATTAATATTAATATTAATATTAATATTAACATTAACATTAACATTAATATTAATATTAATATTAATATTAACATTAACATTAACATTAACATTAATATTAATATTAATATTAATATTAATATTAATATTAATATTAATATTAATATTAACATTAATATTAATATTAATATTAATATTAATATTAATATTAATATTAATATTAATATTAATATTAACATTAATATTAACATTAACATTAATATTAACATTAACATTAATATTATTATTACTTGTATAAATATAAAAAATGCCTACATCTAATCATTTATATATTCAAAATATTAAGAATTATATTTTGGCTAAGGTTGAAGAAGGAGAATACAAATGGGAGAAGGGAAAATCAAAGAAATGTATGATTAATTAATATATTAGTTATCAAATTATCAAATTTAATCATTATTGATTGTTAATTATTATTATTGTCCTTTTTTCTTGTTAAAATATAAACCAATGCAACAAGCTGTATACCAGGCACTGGAGATTGTTATAGTTAAAAACCAATAAAATATCTATTAAAAAAAAACCTTAGATCATTAAACAATAACTCAGAGTTCTCATTTGCTGAACAAATGCCAAGACTCAAATTATCTGACTTAGAAACAGTACACGAAGACCGAGCTCTCTGGAGAAGGCTCTAATGCTGAGGATGTTAGAAAGAAAGAGGAGACGAGGACAAGCAGCTGAAAGTTAGATGGACTCACTTAGATGGTCATGTTGCATGGTTAGAACAGCTGAAGGGCCAGGTTAAGCACAAATCTATCTATGTGGATGCTGAACATCAACACTGACTTGATTGCACATAGTCATTAAATCAATCAGGATGATCAGTGTCAAGAAATAAGTATGGTCAGATAGCACTGCTTTCAATCAAAAAATGTGATGCAAATATGCCAAAAGAGATAGAGTGGTAGCCATTTCACTCTGGAAAGAGATATATGAGGTTTCAAATTCTTATTCCAACTCTTTTCTTACCAGAAAGAGTTATTCAAAGTTACTCAAGGACTGTCAACCGTTCAACGGTTTCTTCCTAGCGCAAGATTAAGTGTAGAAATTGCTATTGCAATCTGTGTCCTTGGGATATTGCAGCTTTGGGTGCTATAGGTTTACCATAACTTTGTTGCTAGAGAAAGTGAGGCAACCACCTACCCACCCACCCAAAATGAAGATGGAATGATACAATATTGTTTTGAGGTTTATCTTTTCTGTGATGAGACTGGGCAGAAGAATTATATCTGCCTTTCCTGTCTTTTGAGACATCACTCTAGCTTTTGATACTGTTAATCGTGGCATTTTACTTTCTTCATGAGTTGGGATAACAAGTCAATATTGTTGGATTCAAAGCTCCTGTTTAAATTGCAGATGGCAGCTACCTTGCCCATTATGGCCTTTCCTGGATCAGAGGACCCTTCTCACAATCACTCATGCTTTACATACACAGTGGAGACTGACTACAATCACCTCTTGAAAAATTAAGAGCATAACCAAACTGTCTCTATCCTAAATGTCAGCCTGAAACCCAGATTAAGTGAGTATAGATAATCCATTTTGTCAAAGGAAGGTTCATTTAAGGAAGGTACAGTGTAACCATGTTCTCAACAAGAGAAGGTTGGAGACAGAGATGTAATCTGAATTTTCTATCTTGGTCTAATGCTTTCTCACACTTAGGATCCATGTATCTATAGGACGGACTTTTCCCAGTGGCTTCTGACCTACCAAGAGATGAGAAAGGATGTCTCATATTTGGGAACTACAGGGACATGTACATTGGCCATCTTTTCCCACAGGATCCATCCTGAATTCGGTTGCCTACAACTATATTCATTATTTAAAAAAATAAGTAAAACCTGCCTTTTACAAACAATCTTAGTGTTTATTAGTTAAGAGAGGTATTGGATTTCAAAGCTGCTGCTAAAACAATATTGCTCAGCTCTGTTACAATGGTTCTTTTTTAAATGTTGTTTATTCATTTTGCTTAGTTACTTTATTTTATTTGTTTCAGTTTTTTCTGTAACCAATTTTGAGCCTTCCTCATTTGACCAGATTATCCTCTATATCTCAAACTCCAAATTCTGCTCATTTACAAAAATGAAAAATATATATTATGGCTAAATAAATAAACACACAAACAAACAAACAAACAAACAAATAAATAAATACAAAATAAAGCCAATATTTAAGTTCACATAGGATGAAGCAGAATTCCTAACATCAGTAAAGGGGCAGTATACACATTATTATATTTTCAGAATTCTTTTAAGTTAGGAGGAGAATGGTGATGCCAAAAAGGCTGCGTGACCTCTTTATATTTTTCATCTTTCTTAGCTTTTCAATCTTTAGGAAACCTCTCTTTTTCTCCTGGTCAGGCTCCATACACACAGAGGAAATACTCAGCTCCCTCTACACTTGTGCTCTATTGAGTAACTATGCAAAATACTCATAGATATGACTCAGTGAAATGAGTCCCCTTAATCCTGACTAGAGTGAAGCCATATACTGAATATTTATTCACTGTAGTATATTTTACTTATCGTAGAGATCCTTGATTTTCTTTTATGTCATAAAACTGACTTTATATAGAATTGAAGTGTATTGACAACTTTAAAGTTGGTATTGGATATCTGGACAGCCACGAAAATTTGAATCATTAAACAGACTTCCGGTTTTATGCCCGCAGTGCATGGCTATGTGAGAGCAGATCTCCGTTCCCCACGGCTAGTTTCTTCCTGCTTGGGGGACCCTAGATGGGTTCAAAGTTGCCCCGGAGAAGTGACCGTGAAGGAGGGGTGCCCGGTTGATCACAAAGTGATGGCAATCACTTCATTTGATCCGGAGAAAGCCCTCCGAACCCGACATGAGAAAGGCTAGCATGAGATCAGCGTCTAGCCCAAGCTGGTTGCAGCCAAAGTCTCAGAGCGCGAACCTTAACATCGGTGAACAGCATGCTTGGAATTGGTGAGAGCACTGATCTTCTTTCTTCTATCTACTATCTAAATCCTTGAAAAGATCCCCAAAGCAAGAAAACCACCAGAAGTGAAGGGAGGGGACTATATCCCCATTCCCTTACAGATGGAATGGGCGAATTAATATAAAAGGAGGAAAGAGATATATTAAAATTTGATTTAAAATACTTCAGTCTGGACAAATCTAGGAACTAAAAAACTGTGAAGATTATACCCTAATTTTTTTTTGATGGAATTATAAAAATATATAACAAAAATAACTTTTGATTGAAAGAAAACTGAAAAAAGAAATATCTGCTGATATTTAGTGGAGAATCAGAGAATAGAACACTCACAATAAAGACTCAGAAATTGGCAGAATGCCTAGAAAGAAAGAAAAAGTTGTTCCTTTGAATTGCATATAACCTTGAAGACAGCTGGAAAAAAAGGAAGAGCAAGCTATATCACGGGTGTCAAACTCGCCACGTCACATGACATGTCACGACGTATCGTGACTCTTTTTGCATTGCCGACAATGGGGTGGGCGCGGCTTCGGTATGATGAAACCAGTCCGCGGGCCGGCAGTTTCACACCCCTGAGCTATAAGATTAAAAAGCGTTTGAAAGAAAAAAAAATACCTGGACTGTTGCTTAAATCTAAGAACTATTTATGGAAAAAAAAAACCTTGGCTTTTTGGCTAATCTTTTAGAGGAGAATCTGCAGGAAGGATTTAAAGTGGCTTAACATACTGACTCTGTAATTTTGACTGACTGATAAATTGACTTTTGAATTAAAACATTGATGAAAGATTATTTGAAGGGGGGCGACAAAATGGATATCACATACGTATCAAAAAATGACAGGATGCCACATTCAATATTTTCTCCTGAAGGATATAGCCTGGAAAATCAAGGGCCTCCAGAAGCAATACTTCAAGGCAAGATAAATACTTTCCAGGAGGAAATATATGTAATGTTAGAACAAATACAAATGACAATAGACTTAAACCACGAGGAAATTCGAAACAACTTTGATGATTTAAATAAGCATATTTCCAATCTAAATCTACAATTCAAAAACACCCAGGAAATAACAACAAAGGAACAAATAAATTGGACATCAGACTACAAATTAGAAGAGTATGACCAAATTGATGAAAAAACAAAGGATATCAATATCAGGTAAGTGAACACCTGTCCAGCCTAGACGAATTCAAATCACCAGGACCAGATGGATTACATCCCAGGGTTCTCAAGGAACTGGCAGATGTGATCTCAGAACCATTGAACTATATTTTTCAAAGATCCTGGAGCACTGGGGAACTACCGGAGGACTGGAAAAGAGTTGATGTAGTTCCCATCTTCAAAAAAGGGAAAAAAATGGACATAGGAAACTACAGACCTATCAGCCTGACCTCAATACCTGGGAAGATTCTGGAAAAGATGATCAAACAATGAATCAGCAAACACCTAGAGGCAAACAAAGTCATTATTAAAAGCCAACATGGGTTTGTCAAAAACACATCATGCCAGACAAATCTTATTGCATTCTTTGACCAAATGACAAAATATCGATATCGATATCAATATTAATATCAATATCGATATTAATATTAATATTAATATTAATATCGATATCAATATCAATATCAATATCAATATCAATATTAATATCAATATCAATATCAATATCAATATCAATATTAATATCAATATCAATATCAATATCAATATTAATATCAATATCAATATCAATATCAATATTAATATTAATATTAATATTAATATTAATATTAATATTAATATTAATATTAATATTAATATTAATATTAATATTAACATTAACATTAACATTAACATTAACATTAACATTAATATTAACATTAACATTAACATTAACATTGACATTGACATTGATATTGATATTGATATTAATATTAACATTAACATTAATATTAATATTAATATTAACATTAATATTAATATTAATATTAATATTAATATTAATATTAACATTAACATTAATATTATTATTACTTGTATAAATATAAAAAATGCCTACATCTAATCATTTATATATTCAAAATATTAAGAATTATATTTTGGCTAAGGTTGAAGAAGGAGAATACAAATGGGAGAAGGGAAAATCAAAGAAATGTATGATTAATTAATATATTAGTTATCAAATTATCAAATTTAATCATTATTGATTGTTAATTATTATTGTCCTTTTTTCTTGTTAAAATATAAACCAATGCAACAAGCTGTATACCAGGCACTGGAGATTGTTATAGTTAAAAACCAATAAAATATCTATTAAAAAAAAACCTTAGATCATTAAACAATAACTCAGAGTTCTCATTTGCTGAACAAATGCCAAGACTCAAATTATCTGACTTAGAAACAGTACACGAAGACCGAGCTCTCTGGAGAAGGCTCTAATGCTGAGGATGTTAGAAAGAAAGAGGAGACGAGGACAAGCAGCTGGAAATTAGATGGACTCACTTAGATGGTCATGTTGCATGGTTAGAACAGCTGAAGGGCCAGGTTAAGCACAAATCTATCTATGTGGATGCTGAACATCAACACTGACTTGATTGCACATAGTCATTAAATCAATCAGGATGATCAGTGTCAAGAAATAAGTATGGTCAGATAGCACTGCTTTCAATCAAAAAATGTGATGCAAATATGCCAAAAGAGATAGAGTGGTAGCCATTTCACTCTGGAAAGAGATATATGAGGTTTCAAATTCTTATTCCAACTCTTTTCTTACCAGAAAGAGTTATTCAAAGTTACTCAAGGACTGTCAACCGTTCAACGGTTTCTTCCTAGTGCAAGATTAAGTGTAGAAATTGCTATTGCAATCTGTGTCCTTGGGATATTGCAGCTTTGGGTGCTATAGGTTTACCATAACTTTGTTGCTAGAGAAAGTGAGGCAACCACCTACCCACCCACCCAAAATGAAGATGTAATGATACAATATTGTTTTGAGGTTTATCTGTTCTGTGATGAGACTGGGCAGAAGAATTATATCTGCCTTTCCTGTCTTTTGAGACCTCACTCTAGCTTTTGATACTATTAATCATGGAATTTTACTTTCTTCATGAGTTGGGATAACAAGTCAATATTGTTGGACTCAAAGCTCCTGTTTAAATTGCTGATGGCAGCTACCTTGCCCATTATGGCCTTTCCTGGATCAGAGGACCCTTCTCACAATCACTCATGCTTTACATACACAGTGGAGACTGACTACAATCACCTCTTGAAAAATTAAGAGCATAACCAAAACTGTCTCTATCCTAAATGTCAGCCTGAAACCCAGATGAAGTGCGTATAGATAATCCATTTTGTCAAATTAAGGTTCATTTAAGGAAGGTACAGTGTAACCATGTTCTCAACAAGAGAAGGTTGGAGACAGAGATGTAATCTGAATTTTCTATCTTGGTCTAACTTTCTCACACTTAGGATCCGTGTATCTATAGGACGGTCTTTTCCCAGTGGTTTCTGACCTACCAAGAGATGAGAAAGGATGTCTCATATTTGGGAACTACAGGGACATGTACATTGGCCATCTTTTCCCACAGGATCCATCCTGAATTCGGTTGCCTACAACTATATTCATTATTTAAAAAAATAATTAAAACCTGCCTTTTACAAACAATCTTAGTGTTTATTAGTTAAGAGAGGTATTGGATTTCGAAGCTGCTGCTAGAACAATATTGCTCAGCTCTGTTACAATGGTTCTTTGTTGTTTATTCATTTTGCTTAATTACTTTATTTTATTTGTTTCATTTTTTTCTGTAACCAATTTTGAGCCTTCCTCATTTGACCAGATTATCCTCTATATCTTAATCTCCAAATTCTGCTCTTTTACAAAAATCAAAAATATATATTATGGCTAAATAAATAAACACACACACAAACAAACAAATAAATACAAAGTAAAGCTAATATTTAAGTTCACATAGGATCAAGCAGAATTAGATGATCAAAACAAAGAAATCCATGTATTCCTAACATCAGCAAAGGGGCAGTATACATATTATTATATTTAGGGCCTCACCAAAGGCAAGGTCAGTGACTTCTCTCCTATACTTCTAAGCTGTATAATGGCAATTCCAAAACTTTGCGACACTGTTGAATGGGGTTAAGCATTATCTTTCTGAATTACTAGAAGTTCAGCAGCAATTCAGAAAGGACTTGTGTCTGCCCCTTCTTGACATGGCAAGCCCTGAGGCTGGGATATTTGGAAACCACGACTGATTAACCGTTTAACCAATTTTCTTGCTTTTCCAAAGAATTTTGTAAAAGCAAACCCACATGAGTACTTCAATAGAAGGAAGATGCAACAATGCCTTATGTAAGAATGGTAAAAGTAACTTCTAAGATTAGTTGCAAAATTTCACTGAGGTGATGTAGTGCAATAATTATAACTATAAATATAGAGCTATGTTCTGTTCCCGGAGTAAGATTTGGTCCAGAACCAATTCCAACATGAAGATCTTTTGTCTGCTCTTTGCATTCCTTTTCCTTGCATTCCTGTCTGAAACAGGTAAGAATCTAACTTAATGATAATTTAGAAAGGACTGATAGCTCACTCCTTTCTGAACAAGTACTGTCATCTTTGAAAGCAGGGTAATCTACTACATCTTTCTTGGGTCTATTATTCCATCCAGGAGCAAAATTTGTGCAAGCTTAAGGAACGAACTTCTGAAATTAAATCTTCATCTTTTAGCTAGAAATATCTCTATCATTACCACGTTTTACTTAAAGAATTAGTTATGAAGAATGGAATATTGATAATGTGAGCTTCCAAACACCTGAAAAATATATCATTGATTTTTCTTCTGAATTAAAATTAGAAATCCAATCTGATATACCACATCTAGGGACTGGAAAACCAATTTATTCACTATTCTATTTATGTTCCATTTGAGTAAAGAACAAAAATGGCTACACTATACTAACCATCGAGTGGATTTACTCATATGTATTTGGACTTTTAGCAAAATATCTTGAAGCAGAGAAATTAACTTTATTCCATATATCTATCATTATGTCCTTAACAGAGAAAGCAAACTGTCCATACTCCTTCAAGAAAAAATTGACTCTTGGAGATTTAGTGAACAATCCAATGTACTTCTCTTTGAGAGCAGTCCAGAAGCGATGCAACCTTCTCATTTTTTCTAAAGCTTTTTTGACAACTGGGATGTCCTGAGAATCCCTCATGCAAGTCATAACTAGCTCTCCTATATGCAGTTTTTCAAGAGCAGAAAACAGCAGCAGCGGAAAGGTTTTCTACATTAAGCAAAGAGAGAAAAATCCAGAGGAAAATCAGGCCCCAAATCCATGCTCACCGAAGATTTCTACATCCAAACACCTACTAGAGTAAGCCATTGTAATTCAGAATTATTTCCCAGCAATCAAAAATTCATTGTAATAGTGGAGAGAGTGATGTTTCCTTTGTGATGAAGCTGATTATTTCTTGTCAACTGCCTCAATAGGTACACACATGCCAGCCAATTCTACTCTGAGCCAGGGTTGAGACGTGGGTTGATTTGTGATTTATTTGAGCTATTGCTTGGGGACAAGCATAAACTGATTCTTCTGGTCAGATGAAACTGCCGGAAGGCACAGGAATTTTGCACTGGTGGTGGTGTCTTGGAAGGAGAAATGTATATAAATATCAAAGTATCTTTACTCATCATCAACCTGTCTCCTGTTTTCCATTTTACAGGGAATGCTGGTCCTCTGTGTTTCCAACAAAAAGGAATATGCTTTGGCCCTCCCTGTCCTCAAGGCCAATGCTCTGTTGGAAATCAGGATTGTGGTGCTCAATTGTGCTGTGGTAAGAAAACCTTCTCAAGTAGAGATGCCATAAATGTAGATTGGGATAATCTGCCTGATATTGTTTGCACTCACAAATTATTGCAAAGCTTTGACATGAACAGGAAAAGGGGTTTTCAGGGAACACTGTGTAGGAAGAAGGGAAGGGGTTCAGGGGACAGAAGAAACATTAAACCACTTTGATCAACCTATTATATTATCTAATTTCTATAGTTCCTGCATAAAATGTTGCCATTTCCAGCTACTGCCCTGGATATCTTCAACCTCTGGCCAATGACCTGACACCACTGCCTGCTGTCGCTTCATCTTCTTTTATATAAATCCAAATTGCTATCTATCAGAATCTGGAACAGTTATGCATTGAACTAAAATTTGGCATTTTTTCCTTGAAATAAAGCTTAATGAGCATTGCAGTTTTTGTGTGATATTTTTTTAAGAGGGCTATGGGCAGTATATTCGTGTGACTGCATGACTTTGTGTATCTGTGTGTGTATGTGCATGTGTCTTTGTTTCATTTTAATGCAGAAGACATTCCCCAGCCAGTGTCATTTTTTGCCCTTTTTATTTACTGAATATCTAAGCTATTAATGAAGAAAAACCATTCAAAATAGAAATAAAATTAACTACCAATATAAGCTTTAGAACAACTGTTTACCCCATCCACCACTCTTATACAGAACTAGCAAGTTATATGGAACAGAATCTTCCTTGCACGATCCAATTTGAGTTGGTCACAGGGACCAAAGGTTCATTCTTCCAAGCTTTGGGGCTTTTGCTGGAGCCCATCCTCAGGGAACCTCTCTCTCTCTCTCTCCAGAATGTGTGCTGTTCCACACATTGTATTTATATGGTGCATGGTTGAGAGTGGCCTTTAGTTTCTGGCTCCTCTATCTCTACTGGTGAATATAGAATCTATATTCACCAGTAATGCTATATTTACCACTGATGCTGTTATGAATTGTCTTGATGTTGTGTCTTTCATGTTAAGCCCCTCATTGTGTCCAGGTATTCCTAATTCCCAATTCACTCTATGCAGTCCTTTAACATAATGAGGCTTAGGACTGGGAGGGGCCAAGCCAAGAATGGTTTGGATTGGGTGGGTTCACAGCTAATCACTTGTTGAATTCAGTTACCAACAGCAGCAGAAATCCTGGGACTGCCATTCCTAAGCCATATGGTCACGTGATCTCACATATTTATGAACAGATTGCTTAGTGATGGGAATTCCAGTCAGAATTGTGATTGTAGCGGTGCAATCTAGAGCCAATTTACTGTATAGACAGTACATTTCTTGGATGGCCAAATGTAATGAAATCACAGCAACAGTAAGAAAACAAAAGGAGTAAATCACTTGTACATTCCCAAGGCAAAGCTAAGCCTTTTAACAGGAGCAGAATTCATTCTTCTGGCATAGCTGCCAAGTAGAAGGAGATTCTCCAGGTGTTATTGTGGTTGGGACAAGGTGATGCCAATGAATAGATCAAAGCAATCAGCCAAGAGAAGTTCAGTTACAAAATGCACAAGCCTTTCTGTGGATTGACAGAGGAGAATGTATTCAGACAGGGAAGTGGAGGAGACATATAGCTTATAAGTAAAGAGGATGTTGGCTTTAGCTGGGCTTCAATGACTTGCTGGGAATATCTTCTTGGCATACACTCCAGCTAATTCTTCACTCCTGCTTCCCAGGAGGATTCTTTCTTTCCTGCAATGGTGAGGCACCATTATAGGAGTTGGTGAGGTGAAAGGGTTAGAGATTTAGGATACATAAAAACAGAAATAAAATGGAACTAAAATATGGTATTAAACAGCAGAAATTAAATTAAATTAAATTAAATTAAATTAAATTAAATTAAATTAAATTAAATTAAATTAAATTAAATTAAATTAAATTAAATTAAATTAAATTAAATTAAATTAAATTAAATTAAATTAAATTAAATTAAATTAAATTAAATTAAATTAAATTAAATTAAATTAAATTAAATTAAATTAAATTAAAGCAATGGAAGGAAACTAATCAAAGAGAGAAGCAACCTAGAACTAAGGAGAAATTACCTGACAGTTTGAACAATTAATCAGTGGAACAACGTGCCTGCAGAAGTTGTGAATGCTCCAACACTGGAAGTTTTTAAGAAGAGACGGGACAGCCATTTGTCTGAAATGATATAGGGTTTCCTGCCTGATCAGGGGGTTGGACAGGAAGACCTCCAGGGTCCCTACCAACTCTATTATTATTATTATTATTATTATTATTATTATTATTATTATTATTATTATTATTATTATTATTATTATTATTATTATTATTATTATTATTATTATTATTATTATTATTATTATTATTATTATTATTATTATTAGTAGTAGTAGTAGTAGTAGTAGTAGTAGTAGTAGTAGTAGTAGTAGTAGTAGTAGTATATAATATAATAAAATATAATAGAAGACGTATAAAATATTTCAGTGTGGTTCATTCTCCATTAACTTAGACCTGAAAGCCTATCAATAAGAAATTGATAAATTTAAGTCCAGATCTTTCTACAAGGACTGGATATAATAGCAACAGCACTTAAACATATACCTCTTCATAGTGCTTTATAGCGCTGTCTAAGCGATTTACAGAATCAGTATATTGTCCCCGACAATCTGGGTCCTCATTTTACCCACCTGCAAAGGATGGAAGGCTGAGTCAACCTTGAGCGATCATGATCAAACTGTCATCAGTCATCAGAGTTAGCCTGCAATATTGCATTCTAACCACTGCACTACAACAGCTTACAAGGAATCATACTATCGGTCTTCACAAAGCACCAAAGTGACCTTTCCACCTTAAACACTCCCAATGAATAACAAATCTAATCCATTTAGAGCAGTACACTAAAAAGATGCCCTCGTATCTAGAAAACACCTATTGAGGAAGATTGTTTTCAATAGTAAAGGAGTAAGGATTGCATTAATTATCTTCATTATTGTTAGTCTGGGTATAAGTTAAGCAAGGCCACTAAGCTTAGAAGAATTTGGCCATTAATGGTGAATTTTTTGTTAGTCACACACTAGAAGTTATGCTGTTCCTTTTTATTGCTTCTGATGAATAATTTCATTCACATCTCATTTGAATGTCAAGATGAAATATGATGTGGGAAGCTTTGAATTCTACCTAGCCTAATAACCTTACACAATTCATTTTCAAATTTTGTAGACCTTGAATTCATCTTGAGCTTGGATTTCATTTGAAATTGAACTGCCTGTTCTAACATTTGCTTTTGAGCTTAGGAATTGCAATTACTAAATTCCAAGTCAGTTGAGGCCTTGTGGTTTCTCCATATTTTCACATATACACTGAATCAGAGGGGTTGAGGTTTCCTTGATACTGGTAGTATCTCACCGTTATTTATGAACATGAATTCCTTTTATTTACATGTTTCATTTCTTAACAAACTCTTTCCTTGATTTCCTTCAGCCTCGCACAATATTTAGCTCTAATATTCTCTTTAATACAGAGTGTGCCTAACTTTAGGGACCTCACACACTGAGAATAGTGAAAAGAGGTCAGAATACAGCCTTCTTTCATTACATTCTGAACTAAAATATGTCTGCTATTGCCACCTCTCTGTTGTGTTAATATGTTTCAACCTCTTAACTGAGCAATGCATCTATACAACAATCTATGGAAAAATGAAACAACTTCCAAAAAAGTCTTTCTGTGGGCAGTAGAATTAAAAGCTTATTAAGTTTGGTTTTAGTAATAACTGGTAAAATCAAAAGTTATGCCATTGCCAGAACCCCTATTTACCTCTTTTACCAATTCTGTCCCCTCATTTTTGGGTTCTGCCATTCTAGCGGGGAGGGGGGAAACGACCTATGGGTATTCTGCAGTGTATTTCCTTTGCTTTGTTCCTTCCTCTTTGAAGTGTCTTTCTTGGGATGAGAATGGAATGAGCCTCCAGCCATCTGCCTTATCTCCAGGCAGAGGGAAGAAGCTGTGGAGAGACCTGACAGCCTTGAGAGTGGCACCTTATTGGTTCTTTCTCACAACAATTTGACACCTATGGACTGGCTCTGTTTGAACCGGCTGGATGGACTGTTGGGGTGGGGTTTGAATGGTTTCTTTTAATCTAACATTTTGCGTGAGAAATCTTCAGATCCTGCCTTACTTTCCTGCTGAAACAATGCAAGTTTCAAGAGTTCTGCTTTCTTGGGAGGTTTACCCAAGGCAGTTCCTTTCAATCCAAAATAGAGAATGGGAAAAAAAGAGAAATACTGTACCTATTCCTTAAACTATAATAATCTTAGACAGGAATTATACCATCTTTCAGAAAGATTGCAGAAAACATTATTATATAAATTTCTATTATTTCACATAATTTATTTCAGAAGGTAAGCAAGGGACAAACTATTAAAGGTTAACAAGTACAAAAGGGTATTTATTTTAGGTAATTATTTTGGAAAAACGCAGGGGTTTTTGTGGGTATCAACAATATGTTTTCTTAGGATCTTTGTTACTAGACGGTACTCTAAGACCACTCCTTCCTGAGTCCAGTAATTTCTGATCATCCTACGTTTCATTAGGCTCGTGGAAATAAATTTCAGGTTTGAGGAACAGAGAGAAAACTCTAAATCCTGAGTATAAAGAATAAAAATGCTTAAAAACAATGGGCTTATTAAAGTGGCTATATCAGGGGTGAATTAGCAGGGCTGTGCAATGCTTCAGAATGGATTCCAAAGTGAGGGATGTAGGAGGGCAGGTCCAGGATCTCCTAGTGACTCATTAAATCATCATTGTCACTCACAAACTTCAGGTAGCTGTAACAAAAGTCACCGTGTAGCAGATGTCATATGGCAACTTAAACAAAACTCATTCTTTCTTTAAACCACTGCAACTTTTAAATTGCTAAAATCTCCACCTAAGAATTATATGCAAACCATCCTCATGCAGAAATTAAAACAGCAGAATTCTTTTAAGATAGGAGGAGAATGGTGATGCCCAAAAGGCTGTGTGACCTCTTTATGTTTTGCATCCTCCTTAGCTTTTCAATTATCAGGAAACCTCTCTTTTTCTCCTGGTCAGGCTGTTACAATGGTTCTTTATTTTAATGTTCTTTATTCACTTCATTTATTTACTTTATTTTATTTGTTTCAGTTTTTTCTGTAACCAATTCTGAGCCTTCCGCATTTGAGCAGATTATCCTCTATCTCAAACTCCAAATTCTGCTCATTTACAAAAATCAAAATTATATATTATGGCTAAATAAATAAACACATAAAGAAACAAACAAACAAATAAATAAATAAATAAATACAAAATAAAGCTAACATTTAAGTTCACATAGGATCAAGAAAAAATAGATTATCAAAACAAAGAAATCCATGCATTCCTAACATCAGCAAAGGGCAGTATACACATTATTATATTTGGCAGAATTTTTTTAACATAGGAGGAGGAGAATGGTGATGCCAAAAAGGCTGCGTGACCTCTTTATATTTTGCATCTCCCTTAGCTTTTCAATCTTCAGGAAACCTCTATTTTTCTCCTGGTCAGGCTTCATACACACAGAGGAAATCCTCAGCTCTCTCTACACTTTGCCCTATTGAGTAACTATGCAAAATACTCATAGATATGATTCAGTGAAATGAGTCCCCTTAATCCTGACTAGAGTGAAGCCATATACAGAATATTTATGCACTGTAGTATATTTTACTTATCGTATATATTGCAAGAACACTTGAAAAAGAGATGCTTGATTTTCTTTTATGTCATAAAACTGACTTTATATAGAATTGAAGTATATTGACAACTTTAAAGTTGGTTTGGATATCTGGACAGCTACAAAAATCTGGATCATTAAACAATAACTCAGAGTTTTCATTTGGTGAACAAATGCCAAGACTCAAATTATCTGACTTAGAAACAGTACATGAAGACCTAGCTCTCTGGAGAAGGCTCTAATGCTGGGGTTATTAGAAAGAAAGAGGAGATGAAAGAGTTACTCAAAGTTACTCAAGGACTGTCAACCGTTCCAACGGTTTCTTCCTAGTGCAAGATTAAGTGTAGAAATAGCTATTGCAATCTGTGTCTTTGTGATATTGCAGGTTTGGGTGCTCCAGGTTTGACATAACTTTGTTGCTGAAGAATGTGAGGCAACCACCTACCCACCCACCCACCCAAAATGAAGATGGAAGGATACAATATTGTTTAGAGGTTTATCTGTTCTGTGATGAGACTGGGCAGAAGAATTATATCTGCCTTTCTGGCTAAATAGATAAACACACAAACAAACAAACAAACAAACAAACAAATAAATACAAAATAAAGCCAATATTTAAGTTCACATAGGATGAAGCAGAATCCCTAACATCAGCAAAGGGGCAATATACACATTATTATATTTTCAGAATTCTTTTAAGTTAGGAGGAGAATGGTGATGCCAAAAAGGCTGCGTGACCTCTTTATATTTTTCATCTTCCTTAGCTTTTCAATCTTTAGGAAACCTCTCTTTTTCTCCTGGTCAGGCTTCATACACACAGAGGAAATACTCAGCTCCCTATACACTTGTGCTCTATTGAGTAACTATGCAAAATACTCATAGATATGACTCAGTGAAATGAGTCCCCTTAATCCTGACTAGAGTGAAGCCATATACAGAATATTTATTCACTGTAGTATATTTTACTTATCGTATAGATTGCAAGAACACTTGAAAAAGAGATGCTTGATTTTCTTTTATGTCATAAAACTGACTTTATATAGAATTGAAGTATATTGACAACTTTAAAGTTGGTATTGGATAGCTGGACAGCCACGAAAACCTGGATCATTAAACAGACTTCCAGTTTTATGCCCGCAGTGCATGGCCCTGTGAGAGCGGACCTCCATTCCCCACGGCTAGTTTCTTCCTGCTTGGGGGACCCTAGATGGGTCCGAAGTTGCCCCGGAGAGGTGACGGTGAAGGAGGGGTGCCCTGTTGAGCACAAAGTGATGGCAATCACTTCATTTGATCTGGAGAAAGCCCTCCGAACCCGACATGAGAAAGGCTAGCATGAGATCAGCGCCTAGCCCAAGCTGGTTGCAGCCGAAGTCTCAGAGCGCGAACCTTAACATCGGTGAACAGCGTGCTTGGAATTGGTGAGATTACTGATCTTCTTTCTTCTATCTACTATCTAAATCCTTGAAAAGATCCCCAAAGCAAGAAAACCACCAGAAGTGAAGGGATGGGACTATATCCCCATTCCCTTACAGATGGAATGGGCGAATTAATATAAAAGGAGGAAAGAGATATATTAAAATTTGATTTAAAATACTTCAGTCTGGACAAATCTAGGAACTAAAAAATTGTCAAGATTATAGCCTAAAATATTTTGATGGAATTATAAAAATATATAACAAAAATAACTTTTGATTGAAAGAAAACTGAAAAAAGAAATAACTGCTGACATCTAGTGGAGAATCAGAGAATAGAACACTCACAATGAAGACTCAGAAATTGGCAGAATGCCTAGAAAGAAAGAAAAAGTTGTTCCTTTGAATTGCATATAACCTTGAAGACAGCTGGAAAAAAAGGAAGAGCAAGCTATATCACGGGTGTCAAACTCGCCACGTCACATGACATGTCACGACGTATCGTGACTCTTTTTGCATTGCCGACAATGGGGTGGGCGCGGCTTCGGTATGATGAAACCAGTCCGCGGGCCGGCAGTTTCACACCCCTGAGCTATAAGATTAAAAAGTGTTTGAAAGAAAAAAAAAAACACCTGGACTGTTGCTTAAATCTAAGAACTGTTTTTGGAAAAGAAAAACCTTGGCTTTTTAGCTAATCTTTTAGAGGAGAATCTGCAGGAAGGATTTAAAGTGGCTTAACATACTGACTCTGTAATTTTGACTGACTGATATATTGACTTTTGAATTAAAACATTGATGAAAGATTATTTGAAGGGGGGAGACAAAATGGATATCACATATGTATCAAAAAATGACAGGATGCCACATTCAATATTTTCTCCTGAAGGATATAGCCTGGAAAATCCAGAGCCTCCAGAAGCAATACTTCAAGGCAAGATAAATACTTTCCAGGAGGAAATATATGTAATGTTAGAACAAATACAAATGACAATAGACTTAAACCACGAGGAAATTAGAAACAAATTTGATGATTTAAATAAGCATATTTCCAATCTAAATCTACAATTCAAAAACACCCAGGAAATAACAACAAAGGAACAAATAAATCGGACAGCAGACTACAAATTAGAAGAGTATGATCAAATTGAAGAAAAAACAAAGGAAAATAATAATAATAATAATAATAATAATAATAATAATAATAATAATAATAATAATAATAATAATAATAATAATAATAATAATAATAATAATAATAATAATAATAATAATAATAATAATAAAAAAGTTGGAAGGGACCTTGGAGGTCATCTAGTCCAACCCGCTGCTCAGGCAGGAAACCCTATACCATTTCAGACAAATGGCTGTCCAGTCTCTTCTTAAAAATTTCCAGTGTTGGAGCATTCACCACTTCTGGAGGCAAGTTGTTCCACTGGTTAATTGTACTAACTGTCAGGAAGTTTCTCCTTAGTTCTAGGTTGCTTCTCTCCTTGATTAGTTTCCATCCATTGCTTCTTGTCCTGCCTTCAGGCGCCTTGGAAAATAGCTTCACTCCCTCTTCTTTTTGGCGGCCCCTGAGATATTGGAACACTGCTATCATGTCCCCCCGCATCCTTCTCTTCATTAAACTAGACATACCCAATTCCAGCAACTGTTCCTTATATCCTTTAACTTCCAGTCCCCTAATCATCTTTGTTGCTCTTCTCTGTACTCTTTCTAGAGTCTCAACGTCTTTTTTACATCGTGGTGACCAAAACTGGATGCAGTATTCCAAGTGTGGCCTTACCAAGGCATCGTAAAGTGGTATTAATACTTCACGTGATCTTGATTCTATCCCTCTGTTAATGCAGCCTAGAACTGTGTTGGCCTTTTTGGCAGCTGCAGCACACTGCTGGCTCATATTTAAGTGATTGTCTACTAGGACTCTGAGGTCTCTCTCACAGTTACTGCTATTGAGCAAGGTACCCCCTATATTATACCTGTACATTTGGTTTTTCTTGCCTAAATGTAGAACCTTGCTTTTTTCACCATTGAATTTCATTTTGTTAGATAGTGCCCAGTGTTCAAGTCTGTCCAGATCCTCCTGTATCTTAAGCCTGTCTTCTGGAGTGTTGGCTATTCCTGCCAACTTGGTGTCATCTGCAAATTTGATGAGTTCCCCATCTATCCCCTCGTCCAAATCGTTGATGAAGATGTTGAAGAGCACTGGGCCCAGAACAGAGTCCTGGGGCACCCCACTACACACTTCCCTCCATGTAGATGCGGTTCCATTGAGAAGCACACGCTGAGTACGGCCGGTCAGCCAGCTACGGATCCATCTGGTGGTGATGCTGTCTAACCTACATTTTTCTATCTTATCAAGTAGTAGGTTGTGATCTACTTTATCAAATGCCTTACTGAAGTCCAAGTAAACTATATCCACAGCATTCCTCTGATCCACTAATTTTGTCATTTGGTCAAAGAATGCAATAAGATTTGTCTGGCATGATCTGTTTTTGACAAACCCATGTTGGCTTTTAGTAATGACTTTGTTTGCCTCTAGGTGTTTGCTGATTCGTTGTTTGATCATCTTTTCCAGAATCTTCCCAGGTATTGAGGTCAGGCTGACAGGTCTGTAGTTTCCTGGGTCCATTTGTTTTCCTTTTTTGAAGATGGGAACTACATCAACTCTTTTCCAGTCCTCTGGTGGTTCCCCAGTGCTCCAGGATCTTTGAAAAATATAGTTCAATGGTTCTGAGATCACATCTGCCAGTTCCTTGAGAACCCTGGGGTGTAATCCATCTGGTCCTGGTGATTTGAACTCGTCTAGGCTGGACAGGTGCTCACTTACCGTTTTCTTGCCTATCTTAACTTGCTTTTCTATTCTGTTTTTTAGGGCACTATTTTTGGTAGGTTGGTCTGTTTTTTCCCTTTGTGTAAAGACAGATGCAAAAAATGAGTTAAATAGTTCTGCTTTCTCCCTGTTGCTTGTCACCTTTTTGCCACGTTCACCCACTAATGGTCCAATCTTTTCCTTCACTTTTTTCTTGTTTTCCTTCACTTTTTACAATTTGACACAAACTGGAAAAAATCTACAAGGTACTGATACAACAAGAAAAATGAATTATTAGAACAACCATCAAACTTTGGGAGACAGAAAGTATTTATCTTACTTACTTCATCTTTTGAATTCCCAACAACATTTGTAAAAATACAGGCACTGCTGGTTAAGTGGATTACATCAACTTGGAAAATTACTTGGCAAAAGAAGAAGACCAAGACAGATACAAGAGATTTGACTCGCCCTACCAGATGGACTATTATGTGAATAAACATTTGTTTGAATATGACTAAAAGAACAGAGAATTTTGAACATAAAGGGGCCTTATAACAAGAAGGATAAGAGATTAAAGTAATATAGTATGTTTTATAATATATGAAATGTTAAAATATTAGGTTGATGTAACTTTTATTAACATATAAGTAAAATATAAACTGATTAAAAAGGATGTTATATCTAGATACTATAAAATAGATAAAAAGTATAGTATTTTTATAATGCATGACATAAAATATTGGGATGATGTACCTAAATGGGAAAATTTAGACAGTTAGATGACTAATTTGAAGAAATTATGACTGATAAGGATTGGATTGAATATAAGGGAATTTCAGCGAACAAAAATTATAAAAAGAGGATGACAAGACTGAACATCGACATCTTAGGAATCAGCGAACTAAAATGGACAGGAATGGGTGAATTTAATTCAGAGGACCATCAGGTATACTACTCCGGGCAAGAATCCCTCAGAAGAAATGGAGTAGCCTTCATAGTCAATAAAAGAGTAGGAAAAGCAATACTGGGATACAATCCCCAAAATGCAGAATGATCTCAGTGCGAATCCAAGGCAAGCCATTCAATATCACAGTAATCCAAGTCTATGCCCCAACCACTGGTGCTGAAGAGGATGAAATTGACTGGTTCTATGAAGCCCTACAGCACCTTATAGAATCAACACCAAAAAATGATGTCCTTATCATCATGGGGGATTGGAATGCTAAAGTAGGAAGCCAAAAGATAAACGGAATAACAGGCAAGTTTGGCCTTGGAGTACAAAATGAAGCAGGGCACAGGCTGATAGAATTTTGTCAAGAGAATACGATGGTCATAGCAAACACTCTTTTCCAACAACCCAAGAGACGTCTCTACACATGGACATCACCAGACGGTCAACACAGAAATCAGATTGACTATGTGCTCTGCAGCCAAAGATGGAGAAGCTCTATACAGTCAGTAAAAACAAGACCAGGAGCTGACTGTGGCTCAGATCATGAGCTTCTCGTTGCAAAATTTAGGCTTAAATTGAAGAAAGTAGGGAAAAACACTAGGCCACTCAAGTATGAACTAAATCATATCCCTGATGAATATACAGTAGAGGTGACAAATAGATTTAAGGAATTAGATCTGATAGACAGAGTGCCTGAAGAACTATGGACGGAGGTTCGCAACATTGTACAAGAGGTAGCAACTAAAACCATCCCAAGAAAAAGAAATGCAAGAAAGCAAAATGGCTGTCTGAGGAAGCTTTGCAAATAGCTGAGGAAAGAAGGGAAGCGAAAGGCAAGGGAGAAAGAGAAAGATACACCCAATTGAATGCAGAATTCCAGAGAATAGCTAGAAGAGATAAGAATGCCTTCTTAAATGAACAGTGCAAAGAAATAGAAGAGACAATAGAATAGGGAGAACCAGAGATCTCTTCAAGAAAATTGGAGATATGAAGGGAACGTTTCATGCAAAGATGGGCATGATAAAGGACCAAAATGGCAGGGACCTAACAGAGGCAGAAGAGATTAAGAAGAGGTGGCAAAATTACACAGAAGAACTATACAAGAACGAGCTTAGCATCCCTGATAACCACGATGGGGTGGTCACTGACCTCGAGCCAGACATCCTAGAATGTGAAGTGAAATGGGCCTTAGGAAAGCTGAGCAACAACAAAGCTAGTGGAGGTGACAGTATTCCAGCTGAGCTATTCAAAATCTTAAAAGACGATGCAGTAAAAGTGCTACACTCAATTTGCCAGCAAATTTGGAAAACTCAACAGTGGCCACAGGATTGGAAAAGGTCAGTTTACATTCCAATTCCAAAGAAAGGCAATGCCAATGAATGTTCAAACTATCGTACCATTGCACTCATTTCACATGCAAGTAAAGTTATGCTTAAAATCCTACAATCTAGACTCCAGCAGTATGTGGATCGAGAAGTTCCAGAAGTACAGGCAGGATTTTGAAGAGGCAGAGGAACTAGAGATCAAATTGCCAACATATGCTGGATTATGGAGAGTTCCAGAAAAATATCTACTTCTGCTTCATTGACTATGCTAAAGCCTTTGATTGTGTGGATCACAACAAATTGTGGCAAGTTCTTAAAGAGATGGGAGTACAAGACCATCTTATTTGTCTCTTGAGAAACCTATATGCGGGTCAAAAAGCAACAGTGAGAACTGGACACGGAACCACTGATTGGTTCAAAATTGGGAAAGGAGTCTGGCAAGGCTGTATTCTGTCACCCTGCCTATTTAACTTATATGCAGAGCACATCATGAGAAAGGCAGGGCTAGATGAATCAAAAGTTGGAATTAAGATTGCCGGGAGAAATATCAACAACCTAAGATATGCAGATGACACCACTCTAATGGCAGAAAGTGAAGAGGAACTAAAGAGCCTCTTGATGCGGGTGAAGAAGGAGAGTGCAAAAGTTGGCTTGAAACTCAACATTAAGAAAACCAAAATCATGGCATCCGGCCCTCTCAATTTCTGGCAAATAGATGGGGAAGAAATGGAGGTAGTGACAGATTTTATCTTCCTGGGCTCCAAGATTACCATAGATGGGGACTGCAGCCAAGAAATTAAAAGACGCTTGCTCCTGGGGAGGAAAGCTATGGCAAATTTAGACAGCATACTAAAAAGCAGAGACATCACCCTGCCAACAAAAGTATGTATAGTCAAGGCCATGGTTTTCCCAGTTGCAATGTATGGCTGTGAAAGTTGGACCATAAGAAAGGCTGAATGCAAAAGAATTGAGGCCTTTGAACTATGGTGCTGGAGAAGACTCCTGCGAGTCCCTTGGACTGCAAGGCGACCAAAGTGGTCAATCCTAGAGGAGATCAACCCTGACTCCTCCTTAGAAGGCCAGATCCTGAAGTTGAAACTCAAGTACTTTGGCCACCTAATGAGAAGGAAGGACTCACTGGAGAAGAGCCTAATGCTGTGAAAGATTGAGGGCAATAGAAGAAGGGGACGACAGAGAATGAGGTGGCTTGATGGAGTCACTGAAGCAGTAGGTGTGAGCTTAAATGGACTCCAGAAGATGGTAGAGGACAGGAAGGCCTGGAGGAACATTGTCCATGGGGTCGCAATGGGTCAGACATACTTCGCAACTAACAACAACAACAACAACATGCTGAACTAATGAGATGACTGTTATGAGAATAATATAAGCTGAAAAAAATGTTAAATACAGAGATTATTATTACTTGTATAAATATAAAAAATGCCTACATCTAATCATTTATATATTCAAAATATTAAGAATTATATTTTGGCTAAGGTTGAAGAAGGAGAATACAAATGGGAGAAGGGAAAATCAAAGAAATGTATGATTAATTAATATATTAATTATCAAATTATCAAATTTAATCATTATTGATTGTTAATTAATTATTATTGTCCTTTTTTTCTTGTTAAAATATAAACCAATACAACACGCTGTATACCAGATACTGGAGATTGTTATAGTTAAAAACCAATAAAATATATATTAAAAAAAACCTCTTGGATCATTATACAATAACTCAGAGTTCTCATTTGCTGAACAAATGCTAAGACTCAAATTATCTGACTTAGAAACAGTACATGAAGACCTAGTTCTCTGGAGAAGGCTCTAATGCTGAGGATGTTAGAAAGAAAGAGGAGACGAGGACAAGCAGCTGAAAGTTAGATGGACTCACTTAGATGGTCATGTTGCATGGTTAGAACAGTTGAAGGGCCAGGTTAAGCACAAATCTATCTATGTGGATGCTGAACATCAACACTGACTTCATTGCACATAGTCATTAAATCAATCAGGATGATCAGTGTCAAGAAATAAGTATGGTCAGATAGCACTGCTTTCAATCAAAAAATGTGATGCAAATATGCCAAAAGAGATAGAGTGGTAGCCACTTCACTCTGGAAAGAGATATATGAGGTTTCAAATTCTTATTCCAACTCTTTTCTTAACAGAAAGAGTTACTCAAAGTTACTCAAGGACTGTCAACCGTTCAACGGTTTCTTCCTAGTGCAAGATTAAGTGTAGAAATTGCTATTGCAATCTGTGTCCTTGGGATATTGCACCTTTGGGTGCTATAGGTTTGCCATAACTTTGTTGCTAGAGAAAGTGAGGCAACCACCTACCCACCCACCCAAAATGAAGATGTAATGATACAATATTGTTTTGAGGTTTATCTGCAGACTTCCGGTTCCTGTCGCAGCGCCCGCGGACGTGCAGAGAACTCGTTCTCTTGGCCGTCCGGTTTCCCCCCGCCGGTAGACCCTGGATAGGGTCGAAAGTCGCCCTGTAGGGGCGACCACCGTAGAGGAGGGCACTCGTTGATCGCGGAGGGAGCGGCGGCTCCCTCTGCGGCCCTAGAAAACCACCTTTGGGCCGACGGGGAAAAGATCGGCCAGTAACATGGCCGATCACTCAGCTGCTCCAGCCGAAAGTCACAGCAACATCTAAGCGAAAAGAACCACCGTGGAAGATCCGGGTGAGACCTTTCCTTCCCTCTTGTTAATTTACCTTTTTCCCTGCTAACAGCTTTAAGAACTATTTCCCTATTTTGAGAAAGCAGCGTTTGATTACTGGGGAAAACGGGCTTTGGAAAAACAATTATTGGTTTTTTTTTACTATTTTATTTTGTCTACATAAGCAGTTGGAACTCGAGCATCCGGATTATTGTGACTTTCTCTTTTGGCTTGTTTATCTTCAGTTTAGGTGAAAATCCTTAGGGAGGGGGTGGAATGTTCTTTTTTTCTCCCCCCCCCTCCTGAACAGTACTGCCTAAAAAACTTTTTGCTCTCTGGGCGGACTTATGTAGATTCTTTTGGATACAATGCATCCTGGGACTTGGCATGAAGCCCAGAAACTTTGATACAATGTAACTTGCTCCATTTGAACTCCCACTTCCTGATTTTGGCGTGATGCCCAGACTGGATTACAATATAACAACTGACTGCCAGTTTTTATCTCTGTGCTGGACTTGACTATTGTTTTTTTTTTTTCTCTATCTTTCTTTGGAAATATATCTCTGTCTGCATTTTATATTTTATAACGCTGCAATCTATTTTTTAAGCTGAACTTTAAAAAAAAAAAGAAGATGGAATCCTACTCACAGATTAATTATGGACTTATATTAGAAAAAATCTTGGAAGCGAGACTGGAACTTAAAGAACATTTTAGATCGCTTAGTTTCAAGGAGGACTCAGAATTAAAAATTGAAGCTCAACCTTTGATTGACTATGATACACAATCAGATCTACAACTTAATGAGATGGATGGAATACATTTACAACCTATTGAATCTACTGAATTTATTGAAGAGGAAGAGGACACATCCTACATGATGGATTTCTTTGATGATCAAAGGCAGAACTCAACTAAAACATTTACAACTTTAAAAGCAACAGGATTGGACTTCCAAATATGAGGCACAAAAAACGTTGACAACATGACAGTACAGACAACACTGGATAAAAGAGAAAAAGAATATGATTGGACTCAATGGTGGGAAAAGGCCTTTAGCCAGTTACTAAGATGGGAGGACTTAGAGGCCCTGTTGTGGAAACCTACCTGGCACAAAAAGAAAGCTAGAATTAGACTTAAAAATAAGAGTTAAAATTTTATTTGATGGGTAAAAAGGGCTTCTGGACGTTGATTGAACTAATATTTTTGAGATCTTTAAGGTTACTTTGGTATGAGTCAACACTAGATTTAAATTATGGATTTGATTATGATTTGGAATGGCAATAAGAAAAATTGGAAAATTTATAATTAAAGGAGTTAGATTGAGATTGAGACTGGTGAAATATTATTGATATTTTTATTTATAAGAATTGAATGGTAATTAGTGAGGTATTAAATGGATTAAACTGAAAAAATTGAGGAATCTTTTAGGGACGTGGACTGATCTATGAAAATATTGGATAGAATATATGAAATAGAATATAGTTGAGAAATATTAAGATATAATAGTTATATTACTTGTTTATGATAGAAATAATTATTGTCCTATTATTATTATTATAATGTTATTATATTACTATGTCTAATGCAATAGTTTTAAAATATATAAATTCATGTTTATTTACATAATATGTATGTGAAATAGAATAAGAGATATAATTTGATTGAGAAGCATAAATTGAAATTGGAATAATAGATAGAGGTGAGAAACAATTTATATTTTAGGAATGCTCGAATTGTATACCATAAGAGGGAACTTTTAAAGTAGTAGTTTAAATTGTATATGTATGACCGTATTTTTTGTTGTGTTCTATGGAGTGCCCTATCTCCACGATGTGTTGCAAGCACTTGGCTGTAAAACAAACAAAAACTAATAAAACTTGTTATGGGAAAAAAAAAATGTGATGCAAATATGCCAAAAGAGATAGAGTGGTAGCCACTTCACTCTGGAAAGAGAAAGAAACGTATATATGAGGTTTCAAATTCTTATTCCAACTCTTTTCTTAACAGAAAGAGCTACTCAAAGTTACTCAAGGACTGTCAACCGTACAACGGTTTCTTCCTAGTGCAAGATTAAGTGTAGAAATAGCTATTGCAATCTGTGTCTTTGGGATATTGCAGCTTTGGGTGCTCCAGGTTTGACATATATTTGTTGCTAAAGAATGTGAGGCAACCACCTACCCACTTACCCACCCAAAATGAAGATGGAAGGATACAATATTGTTTAGAGGTTTATCTGTTTTGTGATGAGACTGGGCAGAAGAATTATATCTGCCTTTCCTGTCTTTTGAGACCTCACTCTAGCTTTTGATACTGTTAATCGTGGCATTTTACTTTCTTCATGAGTTGGGATAACAAGTCAATATTGTTGGACTCAAAGCTCCTGTTTAAATTGCTGATGGCAGCTACCTTGCCCATTATGGCCTTTCCTGGATCAGAGGACCCTTCTCACAATCACTCATGCTTTACATACACAGTGGAGACTGACTACAATCACCTCTTGAAAAATTAAGAGCATAACCAAAACTGTCTCTATCCTAAATGTCAGCCTGAAACCCAGATGAAGTGAGTATAGATAATCCATTTTGTCAAAGGAAGATTCCTTTAAGGAAGGTACAGTCTAACCATGTTCTCAACAAGACAAGGTTGGAGACAGAGATGTAATCTGAATTTTCTATCTTGGTCTAATGCTTTCTCACACTTAGGATCCATGTATCTATAGGACGGTCTTTTCCCAGTGGCTTCTGACCTACCAAGAGATGAGAAAGGATGTCTCATATTTGGGAATTACAGGGACATGTACGTTGGCCATCTTTTCCCACAGCATCCATCCTGAATTTGGTTGCCTACAACTATATTCATTATTTCAAAAAATAATTAAAACCTGCCTTTAACAAACAATCTTAGTGTTTATTAGTTAAGAGAGGTATTGGATTTCAAAGCTGCTGCTAAAACAATATTGCTCAGCTCTGTTACAATGGTTCTTTATTTTAATGTTGTTTATTCATTTCGCTTAATTACTTTATTTTATTTGTTTCAGTTTTTTCTGTAACCAATTTTGAGCCTTCCTCATTTGATCAGATTATCCTCTATATCTCAAACTCCAAATTCTGCTCATTTACAAAAATCAAAAATATATATTATGGCTAAATAAATAAACACACCAACAAACAAACAAACAAATAAATAAATACAAAAGCTAATATTTAAGTTCACATAGGATCAAGGAGAATTAGATGATCAAAACAAAGAAATCCATGTATTCCTAACATCAGCAAAGGGGCAGTATACATATTATTATATTTGGGGCCTCACAAAAGGCAAGGTCAATGACTTCTCTCCTATACTTCTAAGCTGTATAATGGCAATTCCAAAACTTTGCGACACTGTTGAATGGGGTTAAGCATTATCTTTCTGAATTACTAGAAGTTCAGCAGCAATTCAGAAAGGACTTGTGTCTGCCCCTTCTGGACATGGCAAGCCCTGAGGCTGGGATATTTGGAAACCACAACTGATTAACCGTTTAACTAATTTTCTTGCTTTTCCAAAGAAGTTTGCAAAAGCAAACCCACATGGGTACTTCAATAGAAGGAAGATGCAACAATGCCTTATGTAAGAATGGTAAAAGTAACTTCTAAGATTAGTTGCAAAATTTCACTGAGGTGATGTAATGCAATAATTATAACTATAAATATAGAGCTATGTTCTGTTCCCGGAGTAAGATTTGGTCCAGAATTAATTCCAACATGAAGATATTTTGTCTGCTCTTTGCATTCCTTTTCCTTGCATTCCTGTCTGAACCAGGTAAGAATCTAACTTAATGATAATTTAGAAAGGACTGATAGCTCATTCCTTTCTGAACAAGTACGGTCATCTTTGAAAGCAGGGTAATCTACTACATCTTTCTTGGGTCTATTATTCCATCCAGGAGCAGAATTTGTGCAAGCTTACGGAATGAACTTCTGAAATTAAATCTTCATCTTTTAGCTAGAAATATCTCAATCATTACCACGTTTTACTTAAAGAATTAGTTATGAAGAATGGAATATTGATAATGTGAGCTTCCAAACACCTGAAAAATATATCATTGATTTTTCTTCTGAATTAAAATTAGAACTCCAATCTGATATACCACATCTAGGGACTGGAAAACTAATTTATTCACTATTCTATTTATGTTCCATTTGAATAAAGAACAAAAATGGCTACACTATACTAACCATCGAGTGAATTTACTCATATGTATTTGGACTTTTAGCAAAATATCTTGAAGCAGAGAAATTAACTTTATTCCATATATCTATCATTATGTCAGAGAAAGCAAACTGTCCATACTCCTTCAAGAAAACATTGACTCTTGGAGATTTAGTGAACAATCCAATGTACTTCTCTTTGAGAGCAGTCCAGAAGTGATGCAACCTTCTCATTTTTTCTAAAGCTTTTTTGACAACTGTATATAAATATCAAAGTATCTTTACTCATCATCAACGTGTCTCCTGTTTTACATTTCACAGGGAATGCTGGTCCTCTGTGTTTCCAACAAAAAGGAATATGCTTTGGCCCTCCCTGTCCCCAAGGCCAATGCTCTGTTGGAAATCAGGATTGTGGTGCTCAATTGTGCTGTGGTAAGAAAACCTTCTCTAGTAGAAATGCCATAAATGTAGATTGGGATAATCTGCCTGATATTGTTTGCATTCACAAATTATTGCAAAGCTTTGACATGAACAAGAAAATGATTTTTCAGGGAACACTGTGTAGGAAGAAGGGAAGGGGTTCAGGGGACAGAAGAAACATTAAACCACTTTGATCAACCTATTATTTTATCTAATTTCTATAGTTCCTGCATAAAATGTTGCCATTTCCATCTACCGCCCTGGATATCTTCAACCTCTGGCCAATCACCTGACACCACTGCCTGCTGTCGCTTCATCTTCTTTTATGTAAATCCAAATTGCTATCTATCAGATTCTGGAACAGTTATGCATTGAAGTAAAATTTGGCATTTTTTCCTTGAAATAAAGCTTAATAAGCATTGCAGTATTTGTGTGATATTTTTTTAAGAGGGCTATGGGCAGTATATTCATGTGACTGCATGACTTTGTGTATCTGTGTGTGTATGTGCATGTGTCTCTGTTTCATTTTAATGCAGAAGACATTCCCCAGCCCGTGTCATTTTTTGCCCTTTTTTATTTACTGAATATCTAAGCTATTAATGAAGAAAAACCATTCAAAATAGAAATAAAATTAACTACCAATATAAGCCTTAGAACAACTGTTTACCCCATCCACCACTCTTATACAGAACTAGCAAGTTATATGGAACAGAATCTTCCTTGCAGGATCCAATTTGAGTTGGTCTCTCTCTCTCTCTCCAGAATGTGTGCTGTTCCACACATTGCATTTATATGGTGCATGGTTGAGAGTGGTCTTTAGTTTCTGGCTCCTCTATCTCTACTGGTGAATATAGATTCTGATGCTGCTATGAATTCTCTTGATGTTGTGTCTTTTGTGTTATGCCCCTCATTTTTTCCAGGTATTCCTAATTCCCAATTCACTCTGTGCAGTCCTTTAACTCAGGGCTTTTCAACCTTTTCACCCATTGTACCACTTTTAGGATATGGCAACATCCGAGTACCAACAGTCACCTAGCAAGGTGTCAAAAACTTGATGACCCCCCCCCCCCAAAAAGGAAAAAAATAATAAAGTACAGGTAGTCCTCGACTTACAACAGTTTGCTTAGTGACTGTTTGAAGTTACAATGGCACTGAAAAAAGTGCCCCCCAAGACACAGCCGAGCAAGACACCTGCCTGCCCGCCCAGCGGCGCTCTTCCTCCTGTCCGAGGTTTTCATTGTTGTGAGCATTTTCTGTTGAGGATTGGCAGCGGGGGTGGGGTGGGGGGTGTTTGGTTTTTATTCCCCCCGTCTGCTGGGTGGTTGCAGCAGGTTTTGGTCACTTCACATGACTCTGGGACACTGTGACCATTATAAATATGAATCAGTTGCCAAGCATCTGAATGTAAATCATAAGACCCTGGAGATGCTGCAACATTCCAGCTGATCGGCGCTTCTTCTGGGCTCAGCAGAAGTGCCAGGATTAGCGCCGAGCTCCAGCTGGAGCCTGGCACTGATCCTGGCGCTTCCGCTGAGCCCTGACAGCCCTGCAGCTCCAGCCATCTCTTGCTGAGGCTTGTGTGGTGCTGCCACCGGTTCAGCTCATTCCCCTCCCCTGCTACCACTTTTCTAGGATGGTCGCGTACCACCTGCCAGGTGCCAACGTACCACAGGTGGTACCCGTACCACTGGTTGAAAAGCCCTGCTTTAACTTAGTGAGGCTTAGGACTGGGAGGGGCCAAGCCAAGAATGGCTCGGATTGGGTGGGTTCACAGCTAATCACTTGTTGAATTCAGTTACCAACAGCAGCAGAAATCTTGGGGCTGCCATTCCTAAGCCATATGGTCATGTGATCTCACATATTTATGAACAGATTGCTTAGTGATGGGAATTCCAGTCAGAATTGTGATTGTAGCTGTGCAATCTAGAGCCAATTTTCTGTATAGACAGTACATTTCTTGGATGGCCAAATGTAATGAAATCACAGCAACAGTAAGAAAACAAAAGGAGTAAATCACTTGTACATTCCCAAGGCAAAGCTAAGCCGTTTAACAGGAGCAGAATTCATTCTTCTGGCATAGCTGCCAAGTAGAAGGAGATTCTCTAGGTGTTATTGTGGTTGGGACAAGGTGATGCCAATGAATAGATCAAAGCAATCAGCCAAGAGAAGTTCAGTTACAAAATGCACAAGCCTTACCGTGGATTCGCAGGGGAGAATGTATTCAGACAGGGAAATGGAGGAGACATATAGCTTATAAGTAAAGAGGAGAAAGAGGGCCCTTAGCATCCAACTGCTTCTCAAAACTATAATTTCTGACTAGGGCCTGAAGGTTATGAAGCACTTGCAATTTCATTACAAAAAATTCTTGCATTAGCATGAATGTAAACTTGTTTTTCAGTCGATGAATCTGGACACAGAGGGGGAAGCAAAAAATCCAAATCAAGTTTTTATTGAATAGTAAAATTTATCAAATGTCTCCCAAGGAAGGAACACTGACATGACATCACTGCCTGCTATCCCTTCATCTTCTTTTATGTAAATCCAAATTGCTATCTATGAGACTCTAATACATTTATGTATTGAAATAATATTTGGCATTTTTTTTTCTTGAAATATAGCTAAATGAGCATCACAGTTGTTGGGTGATTTTTTTTTAAGAGTGGCTCTGGGCAATATATTAACGTGACAGCATCACTGTGTATGTGTCTCTGTGTGTATCTCTTTTTCTGCGTTTCAGAGTGGAAGATATTCCCCAATATCCAACCAAATGTTATACCATAAAATCACATAGTATCATTCTTTCACCCTTTTATTCACTGGAAAAAAACATTTAAAATACAAATGATAAAGCAACTTCCAATATAAGCCTTAGACCAACTGTTTACCCCTATCAACCACTGTTATATAAAACCTAGCCCAGGGGTAGGGAACCTTGGCTCTTTTATGACTTGTGGACTTCAGTACCCAGAATTCCTGAACCAGCCATGCTGACTCAGGAATTCTTGGAGTTGAAGTCCACACGTGATAAAAGAGCCAAGGTTCCCTACCGCTGACCTAGCCAGTTCTATGAAATAGAATCTTCCTTGTCCAATGGAAGAAAAACATAGGAGCACATATGAAAGATGAGCCTTCTCCATATAATGCTATAGAAAAGATAGTGTAACATCACATGAAGGATGAAATCAACCTGAACCATCCACATCAGGGCCAGGATGACTGGCCATACAATCCTTTTAAGTATGTGCTGTGGGAAACTATAAAAAATATTGGGAGTCCATACAAAAAGCCAGTAAGTTTCGGATACATTGTTTGAAGCAATGATATGAACAGAGCTCAATTTCTGAAATAATCACAGAGGAGAGCTAGATAAGGTTTGAAAATGAATCAAGTAATAATGTGTTATTTACCTTTTTGTATAACTCAATTGACTGATAAGGGGGACCTACTGAAACCTCTGTGCACCTTGTCGTATAGTCATGCTGGCCACTTAACCAGAGAAGTGTTTTCTAACAACGCTGCCTCCTTTGACTAAGAAACAGAGATGAGCATCATTCCCTAAAGTCAGACTGATTGGACATGGAAAACTTTTACCTTTTCTTTACATGAAAGTGACCAACAGCTTAGTCAGGTGGCTATTCCAATTTTATTGTTGGCTGATTGTTTTTCCAAATGCTCCTGTCTCCATTCAGGAACCAATAGATTCTATGCAGCCCTTGCCAAATGGGAAAGCTACTGGCCTGAAGAGCTTAGCAGGGAAATGATACAAGATATTTGCAAGTTTCCTGGATTCTAGACTTTTAGAGGTATATAATGATAGTTTGGAGGTATATAATGATAGTTAAGGATAGCAAATGGTCACCATCATTTTATGTGATATATTTAAGGTTGATTTTAAAACCAAATAAAGATCCCAAAGTCTGTGCTAATTACAGGCCTATTTAATTAATTCAGGTGTATGGCAATATCTTAACTACTACACTGAATACAGAGGTTGCAGAACACATTATTCACCCTTCTCAATTGGAGTTCATTAAAAATGCCCCAAAAGCAGACAATTTACTCCTATTAATCAATTTGTGGAATATGGCCAAGAATTGGATTCTGCTGTACTAGTATACTGAAACCAAGAAATAGTCTCTGACTAGGTTCAGATTAAATTTTTAAAGCAGGTGATGATTAGATACCACAATGCTGGGGAGTTAGTTTAGGGGATTAAGGGAATAGTGAAGGGGACCATTCAGAAGTAACTCTTGTCTGTGTGTGTGTTGGTGAAGTAACTCTTGTTGGTGAAAGGAAAACTTGAATCCAAGATGGCGGCAGCATAGGAAACAATATCATATCATGGGAGAGAAGTTACTAAACTAAGTAGGAAGTACAAGGAAGGGAGGGAAGGGAGGAAAAAGGAGCAGAAAGTTAGATAATGAAGATAGAAAGGATAAAGGAAAAGAAGAAATTGGGGTAAGGAGGAAAACAATAGCAAAACAGCAATGCAGCGAATGAAGAGCTGCACATGGAGTCGGAGACAGCCGGCAACACAGAACAATAGATCCAGCTCAGGAGCCCAACTAAACAGCCCAATGCTGGAAAAGAGGCAACTGAGAGCAGCGAACTGGTGGTTGAACTGCAGACAATAAGATAAGGTAAGGTAAGGTAAGGTAAGGTAAGGTAAGGTAAGGTAAGGTAAGGTAAGGTAAGGTAAGGTAAGGTAAGGTAAGATAAGATAAGATAAGATAAGATAAGATAAGATAAGATAAGATAAGATAAGATAAGATAAGATAAGATAAGATAAGATAACCTTTATTGTCATTTTTTACTGTGGGCACAATGGCACACATCAAAAATGAAATTTAGTTGCCTGTCTCAAAGTGAAAGACATACATGACACACACCTAAAACATACTATATACAACATATGTATAGATCCGCACCCCGACATATACATAACAAATAAATATTAAATACTGTCCATCTTGAAAATAAAAGATAAATAAATATGCAAATAGTAAGGACAAGAGTGGAACACTAGAAATCAAAGAAAAAGAATAGGATTAATAAAGACGCAAATCTTAACAAGGCAAATCTAATTTCTGTAATTTTTTGAAGAATTTATTTCTTTTTGATGGGGAATTCAGTCCATTTATGTTCACTGAAAAAATTCCATTTTCTTTCTCCATTTTGTTTACTTATATTTAGGTCTTGTCGATCTTGTAGTCCTCTGTTCTCTTGCCATTCCCTCGCCCTCTTGATCAGGCTTCTCTTTCTATTCTTCTGTTTGTATAGTTGTTTCCTCTGTTGTTTGTTCTGTCTGTTTCTGGCCTTTTCTCTCCTCTTGTTGATGTTGTGCTCTCTCATTTAGGAATGCTTGGTTTCTTTCATCAAAGTCTTCTGCCTTCCAAACTGAGTTGTCGATATCTTGTATTGTTCCAGTTGATTAAGATCCCTTCTGGCATTAACCATCTAAAGTTTACACCTTTTGCGACTAACTTTGTAGTCAGAAAGTGATATTGTCTTCGGGTGTCTCTTATTCTCTTAGGGATCTGCTTTAACACCACAATTTCTTTATTCTTATATTGTAATGGTTCATCTCTGACTCTTCTCAGTATCTCATTTCTTATTGTTTTCTTTATAAATCTTACATGGACTTCTCTGGGTAATTTATATTTCCTTGTGTGGCTTGAGTTAATTCAAAATGTTTCATCTATTTCCATTTGTATCCCCACTCTGTCTGTTTTTAAGGCCTCTGCCAGTAGATTAATAATCACTTCTGCTATATCTTCCTCCTTCCTTTCAGGTATATTTTGGAATCTTAAGTAGTGTACAGCTTTCTCCATTTCCAAGGCTGCAACTGCGCTTTCTAAGCTTTGATTTGCTTGTTCTAATTTTTCATTTTCTTGCATTAATATCTCCATTTTTTGTCAATATCTTCTGATTTGTTTTCCATTTTCTGAATTCTTTGTTCATTTTTAGCAATCATTTGTTGATGAGCCTCAAATTGTGTCTTTATATCCAGCATTTGCTCATTTACAGTAACTTATCAAGGTTGCTTTTTATCTTCTCATGGTTTTTCTGTATTGATTCTTGAATTAGTTTTAATGTAGCTTGCATCTCTGTTTGAGCAGCATTTGTTTTTTCTCACTGCAACATTGTTTCAATAGATCCCTGGCTTGCTGGGCTGGGTGTTCCACCAGAGGGTGCAGAGGAGGTTTTTTTTCATAATTCTAGTAAGATTTGGTGCACTCATTTTTCAATTGAGTTTTGTAAATCCACAAGGAGAAAAAGCAATATAAAAAAAAGAAAAAAGCCAACTGCCTTAGGCTATAATCCAACCGTGAAAGGAGCCAACTGCTTTAGGCTAATCCAAATGCTCCAGTTAGTTTAAAAATGTAAAAAGCTCTCTGTTTCCAAATAGTTTCTGTTGTGGTTATATCCAGGGTCAGAAGGTATGATTGTAGAGAGTCTTTTCTATTATAGAGTTATTTTGTTTACACCAGGTGTTGTTTCAAAGTCAAGAACTTTTCAAGTTCTTTTAATATTTTGGTATTGTTGTAATATCTCCTTTCACCACTAGATGTCTTTATTTACTATATTGTCTATATCCAAGTTTAAAAGGGTTTTTTTCCTTCTTATTAAAAGTTCTTTTCAAGTTGTTTTCTCACAGAAATTAAATATAAAAAGATTTTTCCACACTGTTAAATTTTCTTTAAATCAGTCCCAATTCCATTTTTATATATTCTTTTGTATTCTTTAATTTCCTTCCCCTGTTTATAATTTCTCGCTGCTTTTAACTCCTTTTCTCCCAAATCTTTCTGGGGTCTTTGCTTTGGAAGTTTTATCCAATCATGGGATCTCTATTTTCAAATCCATAAGGAACAGGGATAAAAGAAACAGTCTCACCCAGTTCTCAGCATATTGTTGACAGTCATCTGTTCGGTGGCTTGCCATGGCTCTTCGCTTTTTTCCCAGCTGTTGATGACTTGGGCTGCCTGTGCCTACAGGAAGCCTTTCTTCCGTCTGTTTGAAGGGGTTCCTTGATTTGTTTGGACCGACCGCCATCTGGTCCAAGCTCCCAAAGCTTCCCTTCTTCATTGTCTCTCCAGGGCAACTTTTGACCCCTTGGGGTCCCTAGACAGAGCAAAATGGGGCTAAGAAGCCAGAGCTCTGGTTTCTTCCACCCGTCTCGTCATGACATCAAGCCGGAAGTTTCAAGGCAAATCTTAAATAATAAGGTAGGGAGGAATTGGAGCTCAAAAACTTTTTAAAAATAGAGGGAAGAAAAAGATAGATAAAACTAACATAATCGTAAGGAAGTTAAATAAATAAGGTAAAAAAACGAGCACAAACAGCACAAAAAAGGATAGAAAAAATAGGCATAATTACCTAGAACAGAAAAGATAGAAACAAGGCTAACAGCAAAGTACATCCACCAACCAAAAAAAGGGATTATCAAACAACAAACTCATGGAACAGGTAAATGATACTATTGTGGTATGCAATACATGTTCCATGTATGTGCTTTTCCCCAAAGAACACCCAAATTATATATGCATTAAATGTAAGCTATGTGAACTACTAGAGGGAAAAGTAAGGGATCTAGAGGCAACTCTAAACAAACTCCAACCTATGCAAGAAAGTTATACCCCAAACCAAACAAAAAAATGAACAAATAACTCCCAGAGGATTTGAACCTACCGATAAATCCTTGGAGGAAAACAAATGGAGGTATGTCACATATAGAAGGAAACACAATAATTAAAGCAAGGAGCAGCATACATCTAACAAACTCCTACCGCCCAATCTAACACAACCAGAAGCAGCCCCATTAAAACTGAGCAATTGATTTTTTCCCCTAGATGGAAATATGCAGACCCACAATCTCCCCCTCCAAAGAAAACATGCAGGCATCTAGCAAAGAAACATCACCAAATATCCCTAAAAAAGTCACATCACCAAACAAATAAACAGAAAAGCACCCCCAGGAAGATGAATGTTGGTAATAGGAGATTCTATTCTCAAAGGAGCAGAACCAGCCATCTGCAGACTGGACATATCTAGGGAGGTATGTTGTCTCCCTGGAACAAAAATCAAAGATGTGGCTGAGAACCTAACCAAAATAATTAGGCCAACAGATTATTATCCTTTCCTCCTCCTTCACATTGGGATGAATGACATAACAAAGAACCTGAGTACAATATTTAGAAATTATAAGTAACTAGGCAATAAAGTTAAGAAGCTAGGCGCACAAGTAGTGTTCTCATCAGTGCTCCCAATGAAAGACCAACACCCATTGAGGGAAAAAAGAATTCTAGAAATAAACCACTGGCTAAAGGGGTGGGGTCACCAGGAAAACATTGGTTTCCTGGATCATGGACTGCGTTTCCTACACAAAGGACTCTTGGCAAGGGATGGGCTGCACCTCATGAAAACAGGGAAAAATGTACTCAGAAAAAGACTGCCCCAACTCATCAGAAGGGCTTTAAACTAAAATTGAGGGGGAAGGGTGACCAATCTTTAGAATCTGTAGAATGCAAAACCAATGACAAATCCCAAGAAAACAAATCAAACAATGAGGTACAGAGTGATGAGAAAAAAGAAAAACTCAAACAACAATTAGGAGATGCAGGAAACATATCCACGGACAGGCATAAAAGTCTAAAATGCTTATATACAAATGCTCAAAGCTTGGGGAACAAACTAGAAGTAATAGTACACAATGGTAGATATGGCATAGTTGCCATTACAGAAACCTGGTGGGACAAAACCCATGAATGGAATGTACTGAAAAATGGATACAAATTGTTCAAAAGAAACAGATCTACAAAAAGGAGAGGGGGAGTAGGCTTCCGGTTCCGTATCGTGGCGCTGGTGGACGTGCAGGCTATCGCTCCCTCCGCCGTCCGGTTTTCTTTCTTTTCAGGGGACCCTGAAAGAGGTCGAAAGTCGCCTTGGAGGGGTGACGAGCAGGGAAGAGGACCTTCCAATTGATCGTGAAGGGTGGCAGCCCTTCCGTTTGATCCGGAGCAACTCTTCGGACCAACGGAGAAAAGATCGGCCATTTACATGGCCCATCATTAATGCCATTTCCAGCCGAGGCCAAACTTACAACTAAGCACATTGAAACCACCATGGAGGAACCGGGTGAGACTTTATCTTCTTGTATCCCAATTGTTCTCCTGTCAAAAGCTTTCTGAAACTTCTTCCCCCTGCGAGGAGAGAGGGAAGGAAATGTTTTTTTCCCACCCTCCAAGATGGCGGTGCCTGACTACATAGGGAAAATAAAGCCCTGAAAAATACAATTAAATAACTGGATTTATATTACCTTGATATCTGGGGACTCAAAAATTCCTATTCTCACGGGCACCTGCCACCTCATCAATGAAAAAGAACTTTGTTTGGATAAAAACCTAGCCCTGGTCTTCAAAAAGATTTTAAATGCTGTCAGGGACATCTTGTGGCAAAGCTTGGTATAGCAAGTAAATACTTCTGTTAAAGAGACCTGCTTACAGCCCAGATTTGTCCTTGGCACTATCTAAAAGAGATAAAAAGCTGGGAGAACAGCTGGACAGTAAAATGGGTTTTTAGGAATTGTGGAGGTGAACATTTACTGACTTTCATCTAAGAAATAGCCTTCACTAAAGGACTATCTATAACTGTGCTAGAAATGGAGGAAGACCAGCAACAACTTAATTATAAACTCATACTTGAAAAAATCCTTGAAGCTACTGAGATAATTAAATCCAGATTGAAAGACAAAGGTGCCAGCTTAAACCTACAAAATGAAACTCTGATTTCAACGAAAGAACCTATAATCCAAAAACCAACAGAGGTGGAAGAAATTAATATCAAGACAGAGGACTTTAAAGATCAACAAATACAATCTACTGAAAATTTTGACAGACAAATCCTGACCGCAACTAAAGAACTTACAATCCAAAAAGCAAGTGGAACAAAGCAACACTAATGTGGAGGCTGTTAAAGACCAACAAATACAGCATACTGAAAACCTAGATAACCAAATAACAACTATAAAGCTGGACGTGACTCTCTACCTAAACCAAAAGAAACCTGAGGAACAAGAAGACCAAATTGTATTGAAGGAGCCACCAGGACAACAACCTAACAACTATGAATGTGCCAGCCTTTCTGGAAAACTGATAACTAGATGGTCTCCATTGGTTCAATAAATATGTACAAGAATGAAGGGAGATCTATCTGATGATTTAAAGGCATTGGTATGGAAGCTTGGTTGGCACAAAAAGAAAGTCAGAGTTAGATTTTTTTTTAAATGGAATCTTTTGATTTATGATAGAGGATCCTAAAGTCTCAATTAATGGGCTAAAGGGAGATTTCTAGATGAAGGGAAATATGATTATTGGGTTTAAATATTGTTGTTAAATGATAAAAAAATAAGGGATTAACTGGCTTAATATTCAGGATTTAGACTTATAAAGGAAATGAAAATTAATGATTACGAATTAGCTTCGAACTATTGTTTAGCCCAGATAATATAGATGATGGTCTTGAGACAATAAAGGACACTCTATTAGTAAGTGATAATGTATTAGGATGAGAAATAGAAAATGTTTATATAAGATAAGAATATATTTAACTAAGTAATATGTATATTCTAGATAAGATAACTTTTATGTAGTGAAATAAAGGAAATTTGGATTACCCGAAACTCAAATACTATGGATATTAAAGGTTAAATCGGTATATTGTAATAAAAAATAAAAAATTAAGTAAAACTTAAAAACAGGATATGGATATGTATAAGCAAAAAATATATTGATAAATGTTTTAACTAACTTTGTTATAATTAAAAATTTATAAGCCTAAATGTGATTTAACAAATGTTAAGGGAAATAGAGAAGGAATTTCTGATGATGTAGCCTGACATATGTACTAAAGATTTTGTTATTGAACCACTGATTACCCAGTCACCATGCTGCTTTCCGAATACTCAATGTAAAATTGGAAAATCAATAAAACTTGTTTAAAAAAAAGGAGAGGGGGAGTTGTACTATATGTAAGAGAACACTACATATCTACAGAAATGCACATGATCAAAGATAAAACCCCTCCAGAATGTATATGGGTCAATATAAAAGGGAAAAAAGTGACATTGACATAGATGTATATTACAGGCCACCCAACAAATCAGAAGAAATAGATGAACTCTTTGCCAACCAGTTAACAAATGTATGTAGGAAACATACCACAGTAGTAATGGGAGATTTCAATTACCCTGATATCAACAGGGAGACAAACTCTGCAGCAAATGGGAGATCAAACAGATTCCTAACCAACCTAGCCAACAACTTTGTCATCCAAAAGGTAGAGGAGGGAACTAGAAGTAAAGCTATACTGAACCTAATCCTTACTAATAGAGAAGAAGTGATAGAGGGATTTGAAGTTGCTGGAACCTTGAGAGAAAGTGACCACGTCATACTGGAATTCAATATAATGCAAACACAAGCAATAGAAAATAATCCAAACAGTGTCTTAAACTTCAAAAGAGCTAATTTTAAGAAACTCAGAGAAAAACTAGGAAAGATTCCATGGATGAAAATCCTAAAGGGGAAGACAACTCAAGAAGCATGGGAAACTGAAAAATGCAATCATAAAAGCCCAGTCCAGCATACCACTGAAAAAGAAAAAGAAGAAATTTAAGAAGAAAGCAGCATGACTACACAGAGACAAAAAGGGCAAGTACAAAAAATGGAAAGAGGGACACATAACTAAGGCTGGTTATCAGCAGACAGCCAGAACATGCAAAGATGAAGTCAGGAAAGCAAAGGCTCAGAATGAACAAAGACTTGCAACAGAAGTCAAGGATAATAACAATAATAAAGTTTCTTTCAACATATTAATAAGAAAAAAGTCAAGGAAACAGTAGGTCCACTAAGAGAGAAGATAGCAAGGAAGTAACAGTAGGGAGAAAGCAGAGCTGCTTAATTCATTCTTTGCAACAGTCTTCACACAAAAAGAAATTATAGCCCAACGTACCAAAAAAACTACTGTAAAAGACAAACTAGAAATAAAAATTAAAATAAGCAACAATGGTATGAGAACACCTATCCAATTTTGACAAATATAAATCACTGGGACCCGACAGATTACATCTAGAGTTGTGAAGGAGCTGGCAGATGTTATCTCACAACCATTGTACCATATCTTTCAAAAATCCTGGAGCACTGGGGAAGTACTTGAGGATTGGAAAAGGGTTGATGTGGTTCCCATCTTTAAGAAAGGGGAAAAAAAACAGACCCAGGAAACTACAGACTAATCAGTCTAACATCAATATCTGAGAAGATCTTGGAAAAGATAATAAAAAAATAGATTTGTGAACAACTAGAAGCAAACAAAGTTATAACTAGTAGCCAGAACAGTTTTATTAAAAACAGATCAAGCTAAACCAATCGTATTTCATTCTTTGATAAAGTGACTAAATTAGTGGATCGTGAAATGCTGTGGACATCGTATATTCAGATTTCAATAAGGCATTTGACAAAGTAGAGCACATCCTACTTCTTGGTAAGTTAGAAAAATTTGGAATAAACAACATCACCACCAGATGGATTTGTACCTGGCTGACAAACTGTACTCAATGAGTAGTCCTCAGTGGTACTACATCCACATGGAGAGAAGTAAGCAGTGGGGTACCACAAGGCTCCGTCTTAGGCCCAGTACTCTTCAATATCTTCATAATGACTTAGATGAGGGAATTGAAGAGGAGCTCATCAAATTTGCAGAGGACACTAAACTGGCAGGAATAGCCAACACCCCAACACAAGCTCAGGATCAAAAAGATCTTGATAAACTTGAACAATGGGCCCTATCCAAAAAAATGAATTTTAATGTGGAGAAAAGCAAAGTTTTACATTTAGGCAGCAAAAATCAAAGGTATAAGTATGTATAAGATTAGGTGAAACTTGGTTCAAAAACAGTAACTGTGAGAGGGATCTTGGAGTCATAGTGGATGATCACTTGAATATGAGCCAGCAGTGTGCAGCAACAGCTAAAAAAGCTAATATCATCCCGGGTTGTATAAACCCAGAGGTATAAACAAGATCACATGAAGTATTAGTACCGCTTTATAAAACCCTAGTAAGACTGGAATACTTGAACCAATTTTGGTCACCATACTACAAAAAAGATGTTGAGACTTTGGAAAAAGTTCAGAGAAGAGCAACTAAGATGATCAAAGGCCTGGAGACTAAAACAGATCAAGAATGGCTGCAGGACCTGGGTTTGGCTAGTGTAAAGAAAAGAAGAAATAGGGGTGGCATGATAGCTGTATTCCAGTATTTGAGGGACTGCCACAAAGAAGAAGGGGTCAAATTATTCTTCAAAGCACCAGGGGGCAGGACAAGAAACAATGGTTGGAAACTGATCAAAGAGAGAAGCAACCTGGAATTAAGGAGAGACTTCCCGACAATGAGGACAATTAACCAATGGAACAGCTTGCATTCAGAAATCGTGGACACTCCATCACTGGAGGTTTTTAAGAAGAGACTAGATGGTCACGTGTCTGAAATGGTATAGGTTCTCCTGTTTGAGCAGGGGGCTGGACTAGCAGACCTCCAAGGTCCCTTCCAGTTCTATTCTATTCTAATTCCTGCAATAGAGTTATTACAAGTGAAATAATTTCAGTTTCTTTTGAGTTAAAATGTGACACTTGGCAGAGTTTAATTTGAGCCTTGAACCTTTGGAAATTGTTAGACTTGAAATGTGTTGCTTTGGTATGGTATGGGTATTCTTTGTATAATATGATCTTTTTAACAATTTTGGGCCAGTATTCTACCTCTCTACCTTATTTTATAAAGGAAATGCAGGATTTTGGAACACATTCTTCTTCTAAAATTAATTGGGATTCATCAATATTCTGCAAACACCGTTTTAAGGATTTCTCTTGACTTGAAATTTAGTTTGGCCTTCTCAGTTCACAACAGAGGCAGTATTATAAAGTAAAGCACATATTAAGAGCTCTGTATGGGTCCAATACTTTAGTGGCTTCAAAGGCACCTAAGATTCTCTCTTATAAGGTAAAATTTATAAAAGAAATAAACCCCACAATATATCATGAGCATCTTTTGAACACTGAAGAAGTCCCCTAATCAAGGCAAGAATTCAACCCTTTGTAGCAAGTAGGTTATGATGGTAGGGGTAATCCCATGGCTGCTTTGTAAATTGATAACTGGAAGCCATACAATTATAATCTTAATACCACTAATTGGATTCAGAATGGCGGAACCATGGAGGAGGCTAGGATAATGGGACTCCAGCCCATAGCAAAGGTAGGCTTAGGAGAAACACTTGGGGGAGGTGAGGGCATCTGGGTGGGGACAGGCACGGCAACCTTAACCTGCATGGTGGCAGGAGGGTGGGGTGCATGCCCTTCCCATGCCAGGGCATCCCCTGCAGCCCCTGAGTGGCAGTGGGCAGGGTGTTGAGGTGGGGGCCGGCAGGCTGACCAAAGCAGCAGGTGGAGCACCAGAGGCTCAGGAAGAGAGGGCACTGAAGTGGGCAGTTGGGCCATTGGCAAGAGCAATGTGTCTGAGTGAAAAGCAGCCTTGGAACAAGTGAGGCAGGTAAGAAAAGAAATCCTCGCTCCCCCCAGAAATTGCCTTTCTTTCCTTACCTGACTTCTAGCCCCATGCCATTTCTCCTTCACAATCTGCTGCTGCCGCCATGTGCAAGGAAACACAGGAAGGCTTTTTTAGGGGGAAAAAGGTCAATCAATCAATTCCAACTTCTCGTGAAAGATCGCAAAGTTGGAATTGATTGATTGCCCTTTTTCCCCCCAAAAAAACTTCCTTTGCTTCCTTGCATGTGGCGGCAGCGGAGGATTGCAAGGATTTCTTTCCTTACCTGCCTCACTTGTTCCAAGGCCACTTTCCACTCAGACGCATTGCTCTTGCCAATGGCCCGACCGCCCACTTCAGCGCCCTCCCTCCCCGAGTCTCTAGCGCTCCACCTACTGACAGAGAAGAGAACTTTGCAGCTCTGCCTACAGAGTCATCAAAGCTGTAGCTGAATGGGCAGGTGAGGGGAAAACCTGCCCCACTTGTTTCATGGCTGCTTTCGGCCGAGCCGCATTGCAGCAGCATTGGGCACAATACGTGAGGTGGCAAACAGCCACGTCACACCAAAACCAGCTGTTTGCTGCCTCCTGCCCAATGCCGCTGCCATGAGGCTACAGAAAAAGCCAGGTGGCAGTGAGAAACTGGTATACCGGTTCCTTATATCCACCCGGCTTGTTCCACAGCCTCATGGCAGCGGCATTGGGTGCGTGTCAATGCTACTAACATCGAGTGTTCTTGCTTGACAAGATATGCAGAACTGTCTGGTATTTTTGGAGTTAATCCAGAGAAGACTGAGAAGGAAGGAGACAGATACTGAGCGGGAATGAAACGGAAATGAATCTTTGCCCTTCAAACTAATTGGAGAATGTGATTAATGACTGTTAAATGAAGGAGCGAGTTATACTTAGATAATGCATGTTTTGGGGAGGAGACTTCAGAATTTGGCTTCATCTATGTCTGTGCCATAGCTATTTTGCAAGTAAAAGATCCTTAAAGGAAAATATGCCTCAAGTTTCTTTGAAAAGCAAATGCCTTCGGAACTATAACAGTGCAATGCACAAGGTGGCAAATGGCCACTGCTGGTGGCAAACCACCATATCACACTGAAACTGAGGGCCAGCAGGCTGTGGCTGCTGATGGACACAGTTGGCCCCCCATGCGCTTGCTGTGTGTAGGGGCCAATGGTGTCAGGCAGCAGCTGCCCTGGCTCCTGCCTTGCCTTGCCTTGCCCTGCTGCAATGGCACCCCTGCCCTGCCCCCTGCCTTGCCTCACCTCACCCTGCAGGACAAGCCTCCTGTCCACCATCCCACCTGCCAGAGACCCCCTGGATCTCCCCCAACCCTGCCCAGCCCTAACAGGCATCCTTCCCCACAAGCAACATCGAGGTGGCCATGCCCACCCTGGCCACGTCCACCCAGTCTGCCGTGACCACCGCAGCCATGCCCACCAAATGGGCCACACCCACCCAATGGGCCACACCCACCTGGCACCTAGTGATACATAAGTGGGTTTTGGATTGGAGTTTGGGCACTCGGTCTCTAAAAGGTTTGCCATCACTGTTATAGTGGGTTGCCTTAAATTTGTGGTTAAAGGCTAAGAGAGGTTAGCAATGTCAGCAAGAATTGAGCCATCTCACTATCTCACTAGTCCCTTGAAGCCCTCAAGCATAATAGCACCATCTGGTTTTGAGGGATATTTTGGAGTGAGAAATATAAATGTAGTTTTGCTAAAATCATCAGACTGGAAGGAAAAGCTCTGGAGTGGATACCTCTATAATTAGGTACAAGCCTAAAGAAGCAGAACCTCTTATACCAATTAATGAAAGGCAGTTCTATTTACATGCTTCAAGAAGTTAGCTCAATTCCAGCCTCTTGATTGAATGCCCTTGCCCTTCCTAGTTAGCAGCGCCTTAATCACCTTTCCCTGGGTTTGTCATCTGAGGGCAACAGAAAACAGCAGGAAACAACTCAATATATACAAAGTCAAATGACAGTATGTCTAGCCTATCATCCTCTCTCTGGAGAGGCTGACAAGTAGAAATGGAGGCCTGGATCAATTACCCTGAAAATTCTACAACAGTTTGGACTGTTTTAAAGGTGCTTTTTCCAAAAGGCAACTGGAATTTCTTTGTTCTTTTCTTTCAAGATATTGTGCTTCCAACCTGAAAAGCTTCTTCTTTTCTAACTGTTAGAAATGGAGAAACCTCTTGGATTTGAAACAACACTTTTTCAATCTCCTGGAATTGTCATTGCTTAGAAATTTATGAATGCATTGCTTAGTGAAGGAAATCCCTATCCCAATTGTAGCTGTAGGTTGAGCACTCTCTGTAGAAATCAGAGCAAATTTATATACAGTATATTTCTTGGACAGCCAAATGTAATGATATCATAGCAACTATAAGAAAACAAAAGGAGTGAGTCATTTGAGCATTTCCAGGCAAAACCAAGCAGTTCTAAAGGAGGAGAAATCCTTGTTCCATTCTGCAAAAACTTGTAAGCATGAGGGCAAGCAGCCAAGAGAAGTTCAGGTGCAAAATATATTTACCTTAAAAAGAAAAGGGAGTCGCCATGTGTGAGTAGGCCACAACATATTTTTTCCAAATAATTACATAACTGGGAGAGAAATTGGGCTTTTAGGAAAAGAGGGGAAAGAGGGCATTTCTTTTAAAATGTTTTACCCGAAAGGAGTGCAGGACCTGACCTTGTTTCTGCTTCTCAAAAGTTCAGATTAGGACATGAAGGTTAAGAAGGACCTGCTATTTCATTGGGGAAAAGTTTTCATATATAAAGTAATAGTTTGCCAAAACCAGGTATATCTGTGTGCACCCCAAGATCCTAAACTACTCAAGTACAACAACAACAACAACAACAATCCCCCAGTGAGGCACTACCTTGATGTGGTTGTGGGGCTTGTGTACTCTGAGGAAGATGAGAGCTATGCCAGAGGTTCAATCATACTGGACAGATCTCATCAGAGCAGTCAGATAAAGAGTGTCTCTCCCATAAAAACTACGGTGAGACATACTATATATTTTGGAAAGCCATACCGGCTCGGATGTTGCCTGGGTTAACAAGATCCATGCTAGATATTGGAGTTCCTGGATATCTGGTGAAAAATGGGCTACAGGACACAGGACTGTTGGCTGAGCAGTGCAGGTTCTGAGGTTTTGCTTGATAAAAAATACAGGAAAGCAGAAGTTGCCTTCAAGCTTTACATTTTTATTCAGCTGAACAAAGACAGGCTCCTCTAAAAGAGAGAAGCCCCAAATGACAAAAAATCATTGTATTTATTCTTTCTGATTACATAAGCAATCCACCCAGCAAAGCTGACACATATACAATAAAGATTTCACCCAGTAAGTCTGGCACACTGTAGATAAGAAGGGAGAAAGCAGAAGTAGCTAAAATGTTCCCTTTTGGGTGTTTCCCTAAAGACATCGTACGTTCCTGGGTGGGTTAGGACATTGGGTGTTTTCCTGCTGTCCTTTTATGACCCTGCATCCATGACTCTGCAAGTGCCCAAAGACAGCAGGGCCATCTGCACATATTCACAATTGATACTTCCTATGCTGTCTCCTAATTCTGGGTCAACATAATCTCCCCCTTTCATACTCTGAGCAGTGTGCAGAAGTATGATCATCAAACTGGAGAGACATAGGATAAGCTCCTGCAGTATGTGGGCCACATTGTTGAGGACAGGCAGAGGTGAGTAGGGGTAAGTAGTGAAAGATATAACAGAAAAAGATAACAAGGAACACCACAAAGTGAAGACCAATAACTAGTTCCCTAAACCATCCCCATCCCGGGAGGCAACCGGTAAGGAATGAGAATATACTACTGAAGAGTCCCCATACAGCATCAGTGAAAATCTCCAGATCCTTAGGGCGATTCTTCATTCTTCATTCCTGAGATGGATGGTGTGACTAATATTAACTTGATAATCAGTGAAAAAAATCTGAGTGGACCAAAGCACACACCATTCCTTCTGCTGCTAGTACCATATCCAATGTTTGCTGATTCTGTAACACTACTTCCCTTATTTCTCCCTGTTCCTTATTGAATTGTGTAAATGCCTGTATGATGTGGCTAAACATGTCCTCTGTCCAGTCACCTAATTCCATAATACATGTACAATTCAAACCAACCCCCATAGCTGGGATTATTGCTCGTGCAATGGCATTTCCTAAGCCACGAGGTACAGGATGGTGTTCAATATGTTCTTTATGCTCAAGGTGGTCCTCATCCCGCCAATTGCAGATGTGGAAGTTCCAATCATTATGTCAGATGATACGAATGGAGGGAAAGATAATTCCTATGGTACATGTACCAGACCAGTAAGCTGGCAAAGATTTATAGGCAAACTGACCACAAAGGAACCACCAGTCTGGGTGGTTAGCAAGATAAACACCTTATTTGCCTTCCAACCCCTCAGGCATAGAAGCTCTAACACCAGACGTATAAGCCATAAGTCCCATTGCTGCAAACAGGCTACAAACAGCAGAAGGTTCCTTTTTGTAGTCAAGACCAAAGGTCTGATGACATTTATGCCATCCATCCCACATGCTAGTACTCACTAGCACTCACATGCTAGCAATCTGCCCCCTGCTAGCAATCTGCATCAGCTTCTGGTTTCATCTTTCAGTTCTTCCAACTTTTGGTCGGTCTCTACTGACTTGTCTTCTACTTTTTGAATTCTTTGTTCATTTCTTGTGACCATCTGTTTAAAGTTTTCTAATTGAGAATGTATGTTGTTAGTTTTTTTTATTCATTTTATCAATGTTATCTTTCGTCTCCTCATGATTTTTCCTTGTGTCCTCCTTGTGAGAGGAAATTGCCTCTTGAATCACTTGTAAAGTCGCTTGCATCTCCTTCTGGAAGTTATTAGCTTTTTCTTGTTGAAGCACTGCTTTAATTGATCTCTGATACATCTCGGACTTGTGGAGGCAGAGGATTGGGCTGAGGGTGCTTTCTTACCAGTTTTAGTTGAATTCAGAACACTCATTTTCTTTCTATTCCCCAAATCTTATCAAACTCTAATACTTTTCCCAATGTCTGCCTTAAACCAAGCCATTAGCATTATATTCAACACAATATATCTTTTAAAATTATCTTAGGTAACTCTTATAGTCCTTATCTGTAGTCTCTAAGTCAATAGGCTCTCTCAGCAGAGAGGTAAGAGCAAAAAAGAAAAGAAAAGAAATCCACTTCTATAGGTAGGACTCACTTACAGGAACGATTGTTCAGAGTCCAAAATTGTCTCTCAGTCAAAGTTTATAATCCACAAAGACCTACTATAGGCCTTCTCCAAGGAGTATCTCCAATATTTCACTTTTCACTGTCTATCAATAGTTCCGATGAAACATTAAAAATTTATTATCCACTAGGCTCACCAGACAAATAGGAGAGATAAAAAGAAAGAAAGAAAAAAGGAGAAAGAGAGAGAGAGAGAAAAAAAGAGGAAAGCATAGAATTTCTCCCAAGGTCTGATGTTGTCCATCTGCCAAGGTTTTAATCCAAAATGTCTTGCTTTCAGCAATTCCTTACCGCTCACTCTATCTTTAAATGACTTGTGAAATCACAGCTCAAACAGTACTTATAATCCAAAAAAGCCAGATGGCTTCGAAATAGTTCATATTTTTTAAATTATAATCCATCCTGCAGAGAAAAACAGCCCAAAGAAAATCTTCTCTTTTTTTCAGCTATAATACACAGGACTGTGAAGGTCAGGGACATCAAAGGGTTTAGACTGTAAACTATGTCTGGGCATCAAGCCAAGTTCTAACACTCCAGACAAAATATAGATAAGGTTTATGGCAGGTTTAGTGTAGTTCTGTTCTCTTGCCACTAGATGTCATTAGATGCCTATTTTGTAATTTTCCAGTAGTTTTAAAAAAAGTTTAGCTCCGATACTTTCCAATAGAAATATAAAAAGGTTTAAAAATATTAAAGCTCCCCAAACTTTTCTTTTTTCTTTTTTCTTTTTCTCTCTGTTATATCCACGATGATATTGTAGACTTCTCTGTTTTCCCCCACAAAAACGTAAACCACCACTTTTATTCTGGAGGGAGGAGCAAACCCCCCCTTCCTTTAGTTCTGGGGATTTTGTTACTTTCAGATACTTTTTTCCAGAACAGGTTTTATGATTGTAGAAGAAGGAAAATAGTCTCACCCAGGTCCAATGTGTTGCTCACACTTATTTAGAATCGCTTTTCCTCCGGCGGTCAGCAGCTTCTGACTGGCTGCATAAATGCAGCCAGTCTTTCTCCTGCCGGTCCTGAGGGTTCCTTGGATCAAGCGGGTTGGCTACCACCTTCCTGTGAGTGACAAGAGTTCCCTCTTGGTCCGTCACCTCTACAGGGCGACTTTCAGTCTTTTTCGGACCCCCAGCAGGAAGAAATTGGGTGTGGGAATCAGAGCTCTGTTTCCCTGCTCCCGCCTTGTTGCAGCAACGAAGCCGGAACCAAATTTATCAATTACTTATTGACAGTCTTTCAGTTTTGATGGAGACTGAACAAATCCTTCCCTTTCCCTTTCCCTTTTCCTCATTAATACTTATATTTACAAAATATTTTAGATCCATTTTAGTTCTATTTTTTTGTATCCTAATTTGAGTTCTTTCTTTGATTGGACTCAGCTAGAACTTGATAACTTGGATCGAAAGACAAGAAAACTAATGACATTGCATATGCTCTGCACCCAAAAAGTGATATTGATCGATTGTACTTGCCAGGATCTGAGGGTAGCAGAGGACTCTTACAGGTGAAACAAACTGTGGAAGAGGAAAAACACAGCTTAAATGACTACATATAAAAAGGAAAAGAAGCTTTGTTGAAGGAGGCGAAAAGGGGAACCTCTTGAATCAAATAATTTCAGTTTTTATGAGTTACAATTTGGCACTCGGCAGGGCCTCCACTTTCAACCTTGCTTATTCATATTGATCCCTGAATTTTGGCCACCATTATAAAGCAATAAATAGACATGGAAGTTCTTACTTTGGCATGGTATGGGTATAAATTATTTGCATATGCTCTGATATTTTTACAATTTTTGGCCAGTAATCTTTCTACCTTATTGTCTTTGTCAGTTAAAAATCACAACAATAAAAACAATAAAAGTCACAACAATAAGAAAACAAAAGGAATGAGTCAATCCTACATTCCCAAGAGAAAACCAAGCAGTTTCAGGGGAGGAGAATTGATTCTTCCCCTGTCAGCTGCTACGCTTGTGCTTTGCAACCATTCAGTATCAGCTGCCATGAACTATAGGAGGGGTGGACAGGAGGAGGAATGTGTTAAGGCACGGTTGTCAAACTTAATTTCATTGAGGGCCACATCAGGGTTGTGGTTGACCTTGCAGGGGTGGGGATGGGCATGGCCAGGATGGGCATGGCTAGTGTTATATCTTCGGTTCTTTAGGCATTGAATGAGGCAGAGTGTTCAAACAACAACAAGTTTATTAACTCAGAACAGAAGCAGCTCTAAAGGCTGCTGCACAGCTATTTATACAGTTAGCCTCTAGGTGGCAACCAATAGATTTAAAGTAACAGTTCCCCGCCCCAAACCTCATTATCAGTTTGGAGACAGCCAGTCTGGCTTTCAGTAACAGCAACTGTTAAACCATTTAGAATGGCTATCTACCACTATTAGAAACAGTTGTCCCTGAAAGGGCCCGGCAAAATCGATGTGGATTCTTGACCACAGTGTGTATGTGTCCTCCCATCAGTGGACAGGGGCTTGCGGCATCTCCGATCTGGATTGCTGGCATGTGTAGCAACCATGTACTTGGGCCTTGATGGCTTTATCTAGCCCTGGCCACCAAAGGTAGCTCCTCGCAAGTGCCTTCATACGGACTGTTCCCGGATGACCTTCATGCAGAGACTCTAGGACCCTGGGCCTTAAAGAGCTCAGGACTATGACCCTACTTCCCCAAAGGATGCACCCCTTATGAGCTGAAAGCTCATCTCTTCTCATGAAGAAACTCTGAAATTCTGGCCCATCCTGTGTGTACCCAGTTAAGCACACGACTCAGCGTTTTGTCAGCTGCTGTCTCAGCAGCTATGTCCCCAGTGTGAAGGGGAGATTCCGGCAAATCCTGGATAGCCAGGAGCTGGATCTGGCTCCACATGTGGCAAGGGCAACCTGCTCAGGCCATCTGCATGGCCCATTTCCTTGCCCGGTTTGTGAATCATCCTGTAGCTGTAGGCTGACAGGAAGATAGACCACCTCAGCATTCGAGGAGACAAAATCTGAGGTGTCTGTTTGTTTGTGGTGAACAACCCTAGGAGTGGCTTGTGGTCCGTGAAGACCGTGAACTGGCAGCGATACAAGTAGTCATGGAACTTTTTAACTCTGGCCACAATGGCCAGAGTCTCCTTGTCAATTTGCACGTAGTTGCGCTCTGCAGACGATAGGGTCCTGGAGTAATATGCGATGGGCTTCTGCCTCCCATCAGCCATTAAGTGGCTTAACACAGCCCCAGCCCCATACGGGGATGCATCACATGCAGTGCAGACAGGCAGCTGCTCATTGAAATGAGTGAGAACTGAGTTCGACGACAGCAGTGATTTGACTGCTTGGAAGCTACTCTCGTGGACACTGGTCCACTGTCACTGAGCTTGTCTATCCAAGAGCTGGTGTAATGGCTCTTCCACTGCCACTTGTTTGGGAGGAAGGCATGGTAAAAATTCAAAAGGCCTAGGAAAGCCTGAAGCTCTCCCTTTGACTTCAGCCTTGGGGCCTGCTGTATTGCTTTTAATTTGGATTCCGCCAGATGAATGCCTTTGGCATCGATGTGGAAACCAAGGAACTCAGTTGACTCTACCCCAATCTTGCACTTTTCTTTTTTAGTTTAAGTCCTGCATCGCGGAACCGCTGAAGGACAGCCTTAAGCCATTCAGCCAGAATCTCAACCGATTCCCCAGCAATGAGGACATCATCGAAGTATGGGAAAACCCCAGGAATTCCCTTGAGCGTGCGCTCCATCACTCCCTGGAACAGCCCTGGAACTCATCCCGAACTGTAGGCGCTTAACCTTAAAAGCCCCCCTATGGGTGACAATGGTCTGGGCTACCGCCGTGGCCTCATCCACAGGCAGTTGTTGATAGGCCTGTGCCAAATCTAATTTGGTGAACACACGGCCTCTTTGCAATGATGCCAAAATATGGCTGACAACTGGCACAGGGTACGCATGCTGTTGAAATGCCCTGTTGAGGGTGCACTTATAGTCAGCACATATTTGCACTTCCCCGTTGGCCTTATGGCGTTACTGTGGGAGTCTCCCACACCCCACTGTCTACAGGCTGCAATACCCCTTGTTCCACTAGCTTATCCAGCTCTGCATCAATTTTGGGTTTTAACGCGAAAGGCACTCTATGAGGCTTGATCCGTATTGGAGTTCCCATAGGATCAAGTTTGAGGGTGATCAGAGAACCCTTGTACTCCCCTAGACTAGAACTGAAAACATCCACAAACTCTTGGCAGACTGCAGGCAGATCTGCCGCTTGTGTTCGTTGAATACCGGTTACTTGAATGCCCAATGCATCAAACCAATCGAGCCCTATGAGGCTCGTGCGTTGGCCTTCAACCACTATGACATCTAGTGGCCCGTTGAACCCCTTGAATTCCACCAGAAGTGTGGCTTCACCTTTGACCGCCACTCGGGAGTTTTGGAAGTCTGTGAGTAGTAGATTAGATGGCCGGAGCTTGGCCCATCTCTTTCTATGATGGCATAGGTGCCTGAATGTTCCTTGTGAAATGATGGACATGGCTGAGCCCATGTCCAGTTCCATCTTCATGGAATTCCCTGAAGCTTGACCTGTAGTCTAAGCTTCTGCTTTAGGGGGCGATGGGCACCAGTGCGGAATATGCTCCTTCGGCTGGAGCAGAACCCTACTTGGTTTTGACCCGGGGTCCCGGTACCTCTCCTGAATGCGTCTTCTTTCGGGCGGTCCCTCTGACAACTTTGGCAGACGGCGGCGATGTGGCCTGGTTTGCCACAGGCCCGGCACATTGCAGTTCGGAATTGGCAATCCGCGCATTGATGGAGGCCTCTGCAGCCCATGCTTTTAAGGAATTGAACTGCCTTCCCAGCTGGCTGCAGTCCCTTCTCCAGGTGCTTTCGTAGCTGGTTGACTTCATAGTCTGAGTCGGTGTCTTCCATCCGCTCGGCGTCCTCGTGGTGGATGGCTTCGGTGCTTGGCGCACTTTTGGCCACAGCGCTTTAACGGCCCCTCCGGCGGCTTCGTCCGCCATGACCTCTTTCAAGGCCTCTTGTAGCGAGAGTCTCCTTAGCGAATAGTTTTTGTTGGAGCTCTCGATTCTGGAGTCCACAGACTAAGCAATCTCGTAGTCTCTCCTCCAAATCCGTGAAATTGCAGAGTCGGGATGCTTGACGAAGAGCGGCAATGAATTCTGTTGCAGACTCACCAGGTTGTTGCTCCCGCTGCTCAAAAGTGTGCCTCCACACTATAATGGATAACTTTGGCTCGAAGTGGTCACGGAGCTTTTTTTTCAAGTCCACGTAGGTGACCAACTTGAGCGGCGCCAGGACGACCAGGTTCTCTGCAATGTCGAAGGTGGCGGGACATGCAGAGGAGTGTCGCAGCCTTTAATCCATCTTCGGCGACCTGGTTGGCACGGAGGTAATTTTCGATGCGGGAGATGTAGGACGCCCATCTCTCCGGGTGAGTTACATCAAATTCTTCGAGCTTCCCGACCTTTGCTATGGTGGTTTGTTTCTTCGTTCAATGCCTTGCGCTGCTGGCTTCTGTGTAGGCCTTAGGATGGATCCTTAGGGTGTGGTGGTCTCCAGCATGGCTTGCTGGCAGACCGAGGGGGGGAATGTAGTTCCTGTCAGGCTCTGTGCTGACCTCACCCCCTAGTGACTTCAAGCTCTCTCAATGAAGCAGCACATCCCACCTTCGTCGCCACTGTAATATCTTCGGTTCTGTAGGATTGAATAAGGCAGAGTGTTCAAACAACAACAAGTTTATTAACTCAGAACAGAAGCAGCTCTAAAGGCTGCTGCACAGCTATTTATACAGTTAGCCTCTAAGTGGCAACCAATAGATTTAAAGTAACAGTTCCCCGCCCAAAACCTCATTATCAGTTTGGAGACAGCCAGTCTGGCTTTCAGTAACAGCAACTGTTAAACAATACAGCAATGTAGGTCAGACATTAAGCAAGTGATTTAAAACAGTTGTGGCCAATACATTACAGCTATCTCAACGTCGCTCGTGTCGGGAGTGCCAGTGGTGGCCCAGGCAGGAATGGGGAGGATCCATTGGCTCCAGCTGAGGAAAGTGAGACCAGGTGAGCACTATACCCTTGTCCACCAGAGGAGCCTTGCTGTCCCTCTGAGGCAATGCAGAGGACCCCCAATGATGCAGGCTGTCTGGAGCCCTGAGCAGTGGATGGCAAGCACCTAGTCCAGCCTCTCCCAAGGGGGCGCCTGGCTGCACTTACCTCCTCCTCAAGGCTGCTGCTTATTGGTTCACTCTCCTTGGTCAAGTTGCTCATGGTGTGTGCTGGAGGGCAAAATGTGTGGGTCAGAGGGAGGCCCACTCCCTCTCCCCATGAGGAGAGCTGGCTTTGTAACTAAAGCCTTTCCTGAATCACAGGTTCCTTCTCCCAGTCACTCATACTTTTTCATACCTAACCGATAATGACAGGCTCTACTGCAGGTAATTTACAAGCATATTCAAAACTGTCTCCATCTTAAATCTCAGCCTGAAACACAGCTGAATTGATTTTAGATAATCTACTTTCTCCAAGGAAATTTCCTCCAAAGGAAGGTCCAGTCTGACCGCATTCTCAATTTGATAAGGTCGAAACAGATTTACTCTCCTTTGCTGTCTTGGTCTGTGGCTTTTTCACTCTTAGGATTTGCCCATCTCTGGGGCTGCTATCTCCCAGTGGCTGCAATACTCAAATTTGGGATATTAGATTTTGCCCTTTAATTTGTTTTCACGTTTATTAACTGAATAGAAAAAACAAAATAAAAATCAATATTATAAAAAATTGTGAACATATAAAGACAAAAGGAAAGGGAGAAACCAGAAAAAGAAAATAAACATACAAAGGAGGGAGGGAGGGAGGGACGGAGGGAGGGAGAGACAGAGAGAGAGAGAGCAAGATGCAACTTTTATACAATTGAACCCCAAAGTGTATAAAAATAAATTTGAAGAAGTCCACACAAGTGGCGGATGAGCATACAGAACTCCAGTCGTGCAAATGGAGCTTCACACACGAGCGTGTCCACTGCTTTCACAGAACCATCCCCTTTCCCCACCACCACCACTGCTGCCACCACTGCTGGTCCGCAAAGCTGGAAAGATTAGGGACCTCTGGATTGGAAGACCTCCAAGGTCTTTTTAAGCCCTATGATTCTACAATTCTATGAACACCATGATAATAGAAGCTATGAATTCTACCAAACCCAATAACCTCACACAACTCATTTTCAAATTTTCTAGCCCTTGAACTCAACTTGAGCTTGGATTCCATTTGCAAACTAACTGCCTATTGTAATGTATGCTTATTATTTAGCTTAGGAATTGTGATTGCTAAATTCCAGGTCAGTTGAGGCCTTCTGGTTTCTCCATATTCCACAATTTCACACACACATTACATCAGATAGCTTGAGGTTTACTGGTTACTATTGGTATATCACCGTTATTTCTGAGCATGAAATCCTTGTATTCACATGCATAATTTTCTCACAAACTCCTTCCTTGGCTTCCTTCAGTGCTGCATAATATTAAACTCTAATATTTTTAATCCAGAGTTTGTATCATTTCCATTTTTAATTTTTAATTCAAAGATTCAGTTCTGATCATCTGTGGCTTATATCCTTGCTTTTCCACTGATGAAAGCCTCCTCTTTTTAGGAAGATTCTTGAGACGTGGTCGGTCAGTGGTTACAAAGAGTTCTGAAGGAAACCAATTACCTGGATCTCTTCTAGTCTGATTGTAACACCATGTATGGTACTGATGCCACATGATATTGTTTTGAGGATTATCTGTAGTGAGACTGAGTACAAAAGTTATCACTGTCTTTCCCATTTTTACTGTTAATCATGGCATTTTTCTTTCTTCATGAGATGGGAAGGAGATCTTTGTCTTATAACTAGGAAATGCTTGGACTTGAAACTCCTGTTTAAATAGCAGATGGCAGCTAGCATGCCAATTATAGTCTTTCCTGAATCACAGGTTCCTTCTCCCAGTCACTCATACTTTTACATACCCAACTGACAATGTCAACAATCAGCCCTTGAGAAATTAAGAGAATTACTATAAGATGGTGCCCTCTATTTCCAGGCCTTGGAGATGTTGAAAAGGAATACCACGGTCAACATTATCAAAAGCTTCTGGGACGTCAAAGAGTACAAAGGTTCATGCTCCCTCTTCAATGCGAGAAAAGTTTTGCTGAAGTCAAAGCCTTACTGTCGTCAAATGCAGTGTTGGCTCATTTCAACGAGCGATTACCAGTTAGCATAGCTTGCGATGCATCTCCGTATGGGATCGGGGCTGTCTTAAGCCACCTCAAGGCTTATGGGACACAAGTCCATGTAGCCTACTATTCCAGGACCCTTTCTGCTGCTGAGCGCAACTACGCGCAAATAGAGAAACACTGGCAATCGTAGCAGGCATCAAGAAGTTCCATGACTTTTTGTATGGTCGCTGTTTTACGGTCTTTACGGACCACAAGACACTTCTGTGGTTGTTCACAACGAACAAGCAGACACCCCAAATCATCTCTCCTAGAATGTTGAGATGGTCGATATTCCTTTCTGCCTACGATTTTTGCCTGATTCACAAAAGAGATGGGCCACGCAGACGGCCTCAGTAGATTGCCCTTAAGACAAATAGAGCCTGATCCTGCACCAGCAAACCATATTCTGTCCATTCAGGATTTGCCTGAGTACCCCCTCCATGCTGGGGATGTAGCTGCAAAAACAGCTACCGACAACATGCTAACACGCATGTTGAACTGGGTGTTATCGGGATGGCCGGAGTTCCTTGGACTTCAGTGAAGCATTTGATAACATAGACCACAGCCAATTCTTGGTAAGATAGAACATTGTGGAATAGAGAGTATCACCACCAGATGGATTTGCAATTGTCTGACTAAAACTCAACATACAGTACTCAGTGGAGCTACATCTACATGAAACATTCTGTGGGGTACCTCAAGATTCTATCTTGGGTCCAGTGGTCTTCAACATCTTCATAAATGATCTAGGTAAGGGGATAGAAAGGAACTCATTAAATTTGCAGATGACACCAAGAAAGAGTGCAGAAAAGGGCAACGAAGTTGATAAGGGGTCTGAAGACTAAATCATAACGTGCATAGGTAAGGAAACTAGGTATGTTTAGCCTAATAAAGAGATGTCTAAGGGGAGACCTGATAGCAGTCTTCCAATACTTGAAGGGCTATCACAGGGAAAAGGCCGACAATTTATTTACCATAGCACTTGAGGGCAGGGCAAGAAGCAATGCATGGAAACTTGTTAGAGGGAGATTCAATCTGGAAATAAGAAGGAATTTTCTGACAGTGAGAATGATTCGTCATTGAAACAGCTTGCCTCCCAGAGTTGTGACTATTCCATTGCAAGAGAGTTTCAAGAAAAGATTGAACAACCATTTGTCCAGAATAGTATCAGGACTCCTTCCTTGGGTAGGGAAATGAACTAGAACAGGGGTCCCCAACTACTAGCCATGGCCCATTGGGAACCAGGCCATGCAAGCAGTGGGCAAGCAGGTGAGCATGCCAAACTCCATTTGTGCAAGCCCTGGTTGGGAACCAGTCCACGCAAGTGGCGGGTGAGCATACAGAACTCCAGTTGTGCAAATGGAGCTTCACACACGAGCATGTCCACTGCTTTCACGGAACCATCCCTTTTCCCCACCACCACCGCTGATGCCACCACTGGTGGTCTGCAAACCTGGAAAGATTAGGGACCACTGGATTAGAAGACCTCCAAGGTCCTTTTCAGCCCTATAATTCTACAATTCTATGAACACCATGATAATAGGAGCTATGAATTCTACCAAGCCCAATAACCTCACACAATTCTTTTTCAAATTTTCTAGCTCTTGAACTCATCTTGAGCTTGGATTTCATTTGCAAACTAACTGCCTATTGTAATGTATACTTATTATTTAGCTTAGGAATTGTGATTGCTAAATTCCAAGTCAGTTGAGGTTTTCTGGTTTCTCCATATTCCACACTTTTACACATACATCACATCAGATAGCTTGAGGTTTACTGGTTACTGTTGGTATATCACCGTTATTTCTGAGCATGAAATCCTTGTATTCACATGCTTAATTTCTTCACAAACTCCTTCCTTGGCTTCCTTCAGGGTTGCATAATATTAAACTCTAATATTTTTAATCCAGAGTTTAATATTTAACTCTAATATTTTTAATCCAGAGTTTGTATCATTTTCAGGACCTCAGACATTTAAAATGGCTTACCGGTGCAATGACCATTGAATTCTCATTAACACTGAAAAGGGCCCAAAATACAGCGCTCTTTCACTACATTCTCAACTTAAACATGGTTGCTATTTTCACATCTCGGTTATATTAATGTATTTCAGCCTCATAATTGATCGAAGTATCCAATCTATGGATATATGAAACAACTTCCAGCAGAGTCTTTCTGGAGGCAACAAAATTAGAAGCTTTAGCTTTATTATAATTGTGATATGTCAGTTCTAACATAGAATTTATTTTATTTTACTGCCTTTTTGTAAAAACATTTCAATAAAGAATACAAACTGTAGCATCTTCATATATTTCAGTTAACAGCGTTAAATAGACAGCAAGTAATAGCATGCCAACACTAATAAAAATTACTCCAGAGTAAAACTAGGGTTGGAAAAGTGAGAGAGGATAGATTGAGCCCTTCAACCATTCACACTAGGGGCTCATTCCTGCTACTATGTTTACTCAAAGAGATCCTTTGCAATACAGTAAATATTATGGACTGAATCTTGCAGAATGGAAAGCTCCCATTTTTAATTTTTAATTCAAAGATTCAGTTCTGATCATCTCTGGTTTGGATTCTTGCTTTTCCACTGATAAAAGCCTCCTCTTTTTAGGAAGATTGTTGAGACGTGGTGGGGGAGGTGGTTGCAAAGAGTTCTGGAGGAAACCAATTACCTGGATCTCTTCTAGTCTGATTGTAACACCATGTATGGTACTGATGCCACATGATATTGTTTTGAGTCTTTCCAACTTTTACCGTTAATCATGGCATTTTTGTATCTTCATGAAATGGGAACAATATCTTTGTTTTATAACTAGGAAATGCTTAGACTTGAAACTCCTGTTTAAATAGCAGATGGCAGCTAGCATGCCAATTATAGCCTTTCCTGAATCACAGGTTCCTTCTCCCAGTCACTCATACTTTTTATACCTAACCGATAATGACAGGCTCTACTGCAGGTAATTTACAAGCATATTCAAAACTGTCTCTATCTTAAATCTCAGCCTGAAATACAGCTGAATTGATTTTAGATAATCTACTTTCTCCAAGGAAATTTCCTCCAAAGGAAGGTCCAGTCTGACCGCATTCTCAATTTGATAAGGTCGAAACAGATTTACTCTCCTTTGCTGTCTTGGTCTGTGGCTTTCTCACTCTTAGGATTTGCCCATCTCTGGGGCTGCTATCTCCCAGTGGCTGCAATACTCAAATTTGGGATATTAGATTTTGCCCTTTAATTTGTTTTCACGTTTATTAACTGAATAGAAAAAACAAAATAAAAATCAATATGATTTTTAGGTTCCTTCTCCCAACCAACAATGACAACAATCAGCCCTTGAGAAATTAAGAGAATCATTATAGGATGGTCCATCCTATTTCCAGCCCTTGGAGATGTTGAAAAGGAATACCATGGTGAACATAATCAAAAGCTTCTGGGACATCAAGGAGTACAAAGGTTCATGCTCCCCCTTCATGCAGGCTGTACTGCAGGTTATTTACAAGCATATTCAAAACTGTCTCCATCTTAAATCTCAGCCTGAAAAACAGCTGAAGTGATTCTAGATAATCTGCTTTCTCCAAGGAAATTGCCTCCAAAGGACTACATTCTCAATTTGATAAGGTCGAAACAGATTTACTCTCTTTTGTAGGGACATGTCTTCTCATTTGCAGGCCATCATTTTGGATGGCATTCCTCAGGAGTTTAGGTTGCCTCTCACTCTATTGTTTATTTCAGAAAAATGTTAGAATCTGTATTTACAAACTGTCTCAGAGTATATTAGCTATTAGAGGGAATGGATCTCAAAGCTGCTGCTAAAGCACTGTTGCTCTGCTCTGTTACAGTGATTCTATATTTTAATGTTGCTTATTCATTATATTATACGGTATTGCATAATATTGTATCATAATATAATTTTATATCATATCATGTGGTAATAGTACAATACTATAATATACAATGCTATACTATTATATGATATTATACAATATAATACAATAACACAAAGTATAATGAATAATCAACATTAAAATATAATACAATGTAACGTAATGTAACATAATAATAATAATAAAGTTGGAAGGGACCTTGGAGGTCATCGAGTCCAACCCCCTGCTCAGGCAGGAAACCCTTAGTTTTAGGTTGCTTCTCTCTTTCGTTAGTTTCCATCCGTTGCTTCTTGTCTTGCCTTCAGGTGCTTTGGAGAATAGCTTGACTCCCTCTTCTTTGTGGCAACCCCTGAGATATTGGAACACTGCTATCATGTCCCCCCTCGTCCTTCTCTTCATTAAACTAGACATACCCAATTCCAGCAGCCGTTCCTTATATGCTTTAGCCTCCAGTCCCCTAATCATCTTTGTTGCTCTTCTCTGTACTCTTTCTAGAGTCTCAACATCTTTTTACATCATGATGACCAAAACTGGATGCAGTATTCCAAGTGTGACCTTACCAAGGCATTGTAAAGTGATATTAATACTTCACATGATCTTGATCCTATCCCTCTGTTAATGCAGCCTAGCACTGTGTTGGCTTTTTTGGCAGCTGCAGCACACTGCTGGCTCATATTTAAGTGATTGTCCACGACTCCACGATTCCTCTACAGTTACTACCATTGAGCAAGGTACCACCTATACTATACCTGTGCATTTGGTTTTTCTTGCCTAAATGTAAAACTTTGTTTTTTTCACCATTGAATTTCACTTTGTTAGATAGCGCCCAGTGTTCAAGTCTGTCAAGATCCTTCTGTATTTTAAGCCTGTCTTCTGGAGTGTTGGCTATTTCTGCCAGCTTGGTGTCGTCTGCAAATTTGATGAGTTCCCCATCTATCCCCTCATCCATAATATCCATAATATAACACAATATAAAGTAGTGTAGTGTAGTGTAGTGTAGTGTAGTGTAGTATAGTATAGTATAGTAGTGTTATTTTATATTTTATTTTTTTATTTTTTTATTATTTTATTTTATTGGTATAACCCATTTTGAACCTTTGTCATTTGAGCAAATTATTCAATATGTTCCAAAGTTCAAAATGTATTTTTGCACAAAGACCAACATTATATTTAATATAGTAAATAAATAAATAAATTGCAACCAGCCTGCCTTACATTGAGTACCTGCTCAATACTCAACACTGCATGAGTCAGAAAGAGAAAATAGCTACATGCTCATCACAACCTGGATATAAACTGTTTCAACTCCTGCTCTCAGGATGCAGTTATAGTGCATTGCGAGCCAAAACAACTCGACACACAGACGTTTTTCACCTTGGACCATCACTCTGCTGAACATCAAACTCCCACAGCACTGTCTAAAGTTATTTAGTATATAGCAGAGCTGTATTACTATTATCCTCCTCATCTTTTCTACTATCTTCTCCTATTGGTATCCTATTGGTATCTTATGATTATATTGCCTTATTGTTTGTATGTACACTTATTATATTAATTTGTTTGTATGTACACCAAAACCTTATGCAGCAGAAACAAATTCTTTGTATGATCAATCATACTTTTAGGCAAGAAAACCAAATGTACAGGTATAGTATAGGGGGTACCTTGCTCAATAGTAGTAACTGTGAGAGGGATCTCGGAGTCTTAGTGGACAATCACTTAAATATCAGCCAGCAGTGTGCTGCAGCTGCCAAAAAAGCCAACACAGTGCTGGGCTGCATTAACAGAGGGATAGAATCAAGATCACGTGAAGTATTAATACCACTTTACAATGCCTTGGTAAGGCCACACTTGGAATACTGCATCCAGTTTTGGTCACCACGATGTAAAAAAAAATGTTGAGACTCTAGAAAGAGTGCAGAGAAGGGCAACAAAGATGATTAGGGGACTGGAGGCTAAAGCATATAAGGAACAGTTGCTGGAATTGGGTATGTCTAGTTTAATGAAAAGAAGGACTAGGGGTGACATGATAGCAGTATTCCAATATCTCAGGGGTTGCCACAAAGAAGAGGGAGTCAAGCTATTCTCCAAGGCACCTGAGGGCAGGACAAGAAGCAATGGATGGAAACTGGTCAAGGAGAGAAGCAACCTGGAACTGAGGAGAAACTTCCTGACAGTTAGAACAATTAACCAGTGGAACAACCTGCCTCCAGAAGTGGTGAATGCTCCAACACTGGAAGTTTTTAAGAAGAGACTGGACAGCCATTTGTCCGAAATGATGTAGGGTTTCCTGCCTGAGCAGGGGGTTGGACTCGATGACCTCCAAGGTCCCTTCCAACTTTATTATTATTATTACTTGCCAATAAAGCTATTCTACGTTGTCCATGGGATCGCGGTAGGTCAGACACGACTTCGCAACTAACAACAACAAATTCTGTTCCATTCCATTCTATTCCATTCCATTCTTTAATGTCATACAGGGTGAAGCAGGATGAGGTGATCAAAACAGAGAAATGCATGTATTAGTAAAGGGGCAATAAACACATTTTTATTTGTGAGATCCTCAACAAGTACAACTTGCTTGTAGGTAGTCATGCAACTGAAAATGAATAAGCAAAATATTGCTACTCACCACTACAAACCTATACAAACATTTAAAAGTAGTAATGATCTTAAAAATAAATAATAATCTATCAAAGGCTTCATGTTCTTCAAAATGTTCACATGGTGTTGACAGATTTGAGATTAAAGTTGAATGACCCAAAAGTTGTACTTAGTGTATTGGACCCCACAAAGAATGTACTGGAAAGAATGAACATCATATTCATTTACTTAAATGGTCCTATAATCTTTTGTCATTTTTGGGAATAACATTTTCATGAATATGAGATCATTTATGGGCAAGGTTTATGTGATGATGAATTACATGCAGAACCAAACTTTATAATTTTACTTACTGCTGGAAATTATTGTTATATCATGCATGGGGGTGGCTGGAAAAATAATTCTAAGAAATTTAAAAAGTGATCTTATACTATAGTTAAAGGAATGGCTTTGGGAAATACTTTTAAAAAATAGTGAAATATAATAAAAGGTTAAGATAAAATCATAAATTCTACTTTGGTGCAGGTTTCATGATATTTTAGAATTACATTTTGTATTTGGTTAGCTATTATATCCTATGGCATTTTTCAGCAAACCATTGACTACTATGTGTTTAAATATATGGTAAGAGGGGTTTTTTTAGGGGGGAGATTTTCCTTCACTTTTGGTTTATATTTTTTTAATCAAAGGAGTTTTTCATTTGATTTATTATTTTAGTGTATTTTGTTTATTGTTTATATTGTTCTAAAATAAAGAATAACCGTATAACACAGGGGTGTCAAACTGCCAGCCCACGGGCCGGGTGTGTCATGGCGAAACCGTGCCCACCCCATTGCCGGCAATGGAAAAAAAGTTGTGATACGTTGCGACACATCACGTGACGTTGCAAGTTTGACACCCCTGGTATAACAGAATTGGAAGGGATCTTAGAGGTCTTTTAGTCCAAACTGTGCTCAAGCATTTCAGACAGATGATTGTCCAATCTCTTCCTAAACACCTCCAGTGAAGGAGCACCCACAACTTCTGAAGGCAAGCAATTCCTCTGATTAATTGTTCTGCCATGAAATCTCTCCTTCTTTCTAGGTTGGTTCTCTCCTCAATTACGTTCCATCCATTGGTTCTTGTTCTGTCTTCAGGTTCTTTGAAGAATAGGTTGACTCCCTCTTCTTTGCGGTAGCCCCTTAGATATTGGAATGCTGCTTTCATGTCACACCTAGTCCTTCTTTTCATTAAACTAGACATACCCAATTCCTGCAACTGTTCTTCATATGTTTTATGTCCCCTAATTTTGTTTGTTGCTCTTCTCTCCATTGTTTCTAGAATTTTAATTTTTTTTGTATCATGTAAACAAATGGAAGCAATATTTTCAAGTGTTTTCTTATCAAGACATTATAAAACGGTACTAATACTTCACATCATCTTGATTACATCCATTTGTTAATGCAATCTATGACTGCATTGGTTTTTGTGACAGCTGATGCACACTTCTGATTCATATTTAAGTGTGATTGCCCACTTAAATTACTGTGTTTATATGTTCTGAAAATGTTAGCACAATCCAGAGAATCATTGGGAGGATATTGCAAAGAAAACATAATTGGTTTGCACTTCATCTGAGTGTCGCAGACACCCATTAAGGAGCAAAGCCGGCCATCAAACTATGTCTCTGAGGTCAGTAATGAAAATCCAGGATTTCTATCTTTTCCTTATAAACCTCATACCTCCCACCACTTTTGAATATGGCTACACATTATCTTTCTGAACTGATAGAGGTTCAACGGCAATTCAGAAAGGACTTTTCTCTACCCCTCCTGGACATGACAAACCCTGAGGTTAGATACTTTTAAAACTACAGCAGATTAACCATTCAGTTAAGTCTCTTGTTCCTCCAAGGACTTTTGCAAAAGCAAACCCACAGGAATATTTCAATAGAAGGAAGATACAACAATCATTTATGTAAATGCAATTCCTAAGAATAGTTGCAACAGTTCACTGAGTCAATGTGATGCAATCATTCTAACTCCATAAATAGACAACTGTGTACTGTTTCAGGAGTAAGATTTGATCCAGAAGCAATCTCAACATGAAGATCCTTTATTTGCTCTTTGCATTCTTTTTCTTTGTATTCCTGCCTGAACCAGGTAAGAAGCTAATTTATTGATAATTTAGAAAGGATAACTCAATCTGTTTTAAACAATCATTATCTTTGAAAGCAATATACATTATTTCTGAAACTTCTATTCAATCCAGGGCCAGAATTTGCAGATGATTTAGGAATGAACCTCTGGAATTAAATTTTCATCTTTTAACTACAAATATCTCAATCATTCATGCCTTTTAGGGTTTTTGAGATATTGACTATTGACAATGTGTATGTCACTGATTTTCATTCTAAGAGAGCCAATATAATATAGGACATCAAGGAGGGACTGGAAAACCAATTTATTTATTTATTCACTATTCATTTATATTCTGAGTAAAAAGGAAAGATAGCTATACTATACAGTAATCCTTGATCTTGACATACTTAGAATTTGAAAAAAAAATTAAATAAGGAATTCTGTAGACTTGCAGCAAAATATCTAGAAGCAGAGAAATTATCTTTTCCCCACATATCTATTGTTATTGTAATAAGCAAGTAATGTAAGTAATGCAAGTAATGTAAAAAGCAAACTCCCTGAAGAAAAGCTTGACTCTTAAAGATTACGTGAACAACCCAAAGCAGGTCTCTTTCAGAGCAGTAGAGAAATGGTGGGTCCTTCCCATATTTTTTGTTTTATTTCATTTCATTTATGTATTTGATGGTTGCCATATCCTGAGGGTCCTTTATGCAAGTCACAATTAGCTCTCATATGTATAGTTTTTCAAGAGCATAAAAATGCAACAGTGAACATGTTTTTTACATTAAGCAAAGAGGAAAAAGTCCAGAAGAAAATCAAGCCCTGCAGTTAAAAGAAAATTATCTATTCTCATCCAGAACACCTACTAGAACCAGCCAGAGAGAGAGAGAGAGAGAGAGAGAGAGAGAAGGAGAGCGAGAGAGAGGAGAGAGAGGAGGAGAGAGAGAGAGAGAGAGAGAGAGAGAGAGGAGAGAGGAGAGAGAGGGAGAGAGAGCAGAGAGAGAGAGAGAGAGGAGAGAGAGAGAGAGAGAGAGAGACGAGAGATGAGAGAAGAGAGAGAGAGCGAGGAGGAGAGAGAGAGAGAGAGAGAGAGAGAGAGAGAGAGAGAGCCTGAGACTTGGCTTGATTTGTGATTTATTTGAGCTGCTGCAAGGTGAGCAGCAGAAACTGATTCATCTAATCAGACGAAACTGCCTGAAGCCACAGGAATTCTGCATTGGTTATTGTTTCTTGGAACGAGAGACGTATGCAAATATTAAAGTAACTTTATTCATCATTCACCTATCTCCTCTTTTCCTTTTTACAGGGAATGCTGGCCGCCGGTGTTTTGATGAAGGAGGGAACTGCTATGCCAAATGTCCTGCTGACTACAACTCACTTGGAAAAGCAGATTGCAGTAGTGGATTCTGCTGTAAAAAGTAAGAAAACCCTTTCCTAATAGAAACATCACAGATGTAGATTGGGACAATCTGCCTGATATTCACAAGGCATTGAAATGAACAAGAAAAGGGTTTCAAGAGAAATCTTGTGTAGAAAGGAGGGCGGGAGAGAATTGTTTTTCTGGTTTAGGGGGCAGAAGAAACACACTTTGATTAACCTATTTTTTATCTCATTTCTATTGCCACTCAAGAAAATAATGCCATATCCATCTACAGGCCTGGATATCTTCAACATCTGGCCAATGACCTGGCATCTCCACCTGCTATTGCTTTATCTTCTTTTATATAAATTGCTATCTATCAGTCTCTAAAACATTTGTGCATTGAATTAAAATTTGGCAAAAAAAAATTGAATTAAAGATGAATGAGCATTGCAGTTGTATGACTTTTTAAAGAGGGTTTGGGACAGTATATCCATGGTACTACATGACTCTGTGTTGTGTGTGTGTGCATAATTGTGTATATACCTCTTTGTTGTGAGATGTAATGGTTCAGTGGCTTAATGACACTGGAAATAGTCTCAGCTCTGGTGGTTCAAGCCCTAGCATGACAGAGTGAGCTCCTGTTATTCACCTAAACTTCTGTTCACCTATCAATTCAAAAACATGTTCAATTCAAGTAGGTACTACTTCAGGGGGAAGATAAGCTGGTGTTCTTTGCAGTCAGTCAGATTCCTGATGGTTTGAACCTTCTCATTTGCATTGCTTGTTTGAAGAGCCACTTTTGGTGAAAAGCCAGCTCACCCTCCTGTGGTGCACCTTGGGAAGTGCACAAGTGTGTCCTATAATAGGGCTGGTACCTTGGCAAGCCAAACTACTATTCTGCTATAGCATTGTGATCTCCTGGTTACTGTAACAATGCGATAATAATTGTCAACATCATCATCATCACCATCATCTCTTTGTTTACATTTAAGTGTGGAAGTCATTCCTCATTCTTCAACCACATATTATGCCATAAAATCACATAGTGTCATTCTTCCCCCTTGTTTATTGATTGATTATCTCAGCTATTAATCACAGATCACTGAAAAAAAATTAAAATGCAAACAATAAACCAATATAAGCCTTAAACCAATTGTCTAAATAAATAAAACAAAATAAACAAAGTTATAACAAGAAGCCAGCATGGGTTTGTTAAAAACAGATTGTGCCAAACCAGTCTTATTTTATTCTTTGACAAAGTGACTAAATTAGTAGAGAAATGCTGTGGACATAGTATACTAAGTTTTCAGTAAGGCATTTGACAAAGTCGACCACAACCTACTTCTTGATAAGCTAGAAAAATGTGACATAGACAGTATCACTGACAGATGGATATTACGGCACTCAATGGGTAGTCCTTAATGGTACTACGTCAACATGGAGGGAGTAAGCAGTGAGGTACCACAAGGTTCCGTCTTAGGCCCAGTGCCAAGATGGTGGCACCTGGATCACCTGCGGCTGCATTGGCTCTTGAAGGTGAAAAGTTTTTGGAGGGATATAGGCCGCATGACCAGGAAGGTTTTAAGAGATTGGTAAAGGTTTACATGGTTTCATGCCTTCCCCCTACATTTGACTTGTTACAGTTTGCCTATCGGAAGAACCGCTCTGTACAAGATGCACTTTCCAGTATGCTTCATCTTAGCTGGGCGTACCTGGAGGGGAAGAATACTCATGTGCGAATGTTGTTTGTGGATTTTACTTTAGCATTCAACACAATCATCCCTTAGCATCTGGTGAACAAACTGGGCCTATTAGGTTTTAATACACCTTTATGTAATTGGATACTTGATTTCTTTATTGATAGGCCCCAGGTTGTGTGATTAGTTTCCAATTCCATCTCCTTGAATACAGGTTGTCCACAGGGCTGTGTTCTGAGTCCGCTATTGTTCACCTTGATGATCCACAACTGCTGTGCCAAATCTGCTATGAATCATATTGTGAAATATGCAGATGACATAGCAGTGGTGGGTCTTATTCGGGATGACAATGAAGATGCTTATAAGGAAGAGGTGCAGGCTCTGGTGGACTGGTGCAATAAAAGTAACCTGATTCTATATGTTGATAAAACAAAGGAGATCATTGTAGATTTCAGAAAGAGCCAGCATAGTCATACTACACTCAGTATCAAGGATGTAGCTGTAGAGGTGGTCAACAGTATTAAATATATAGCAGATAACTAGCAATCTGAATTTGTCTCTCTACACATCATCCTTAGTGAAGCATGCAAACCAGCATCTGCATTTCCTGCATCAGATGAGCAGAGCACATCGTTCTCCTTCTGTCTGGCCACTTTTTACAGATGCATGATTGAAATAATTTTAACAAACTGTCACTGTCTGGTTTGGTGGCAGCAGTGCCTCTGCTAGAAAGTCCACACAGAGAATGGTAAGGACAGCCGAGAAGATCATAGGAAGCTTGCTCCATAAGGATGCTGCTTATAAGAGTTATGTGCTTAGAGCTCAAAGCATTGTTAGAGACCCCACATAATAATAATAATAATAATAATAATAATAATAATAATAATAATAATAATAATAATAATAATAATAATAATAATAATAATAATAATAATAATAATAATAATAATAATAATAATAATAATAATAATAATAATAACCATCAAGAAAGAAACGGAAGGCTTAATACTGGCTGCTCAAGAACAAGCATTACCAACTAATGCCATGAAAGCGAAGATACAAAAATCCACTGACAATCCAAATTGCCGACTTTGCAATGACAAAGTTGAAACTGTTTCACACCTAATCTGTGAGTGCAGCAAAATCGCACAAACTGATTACAAATCTAGACATGATCGAGTTGCTAAATTAATCCACTGGGCATTGTGTAAAAAATACGACTTGCCTGTGTCCGAAACGTCGTGGGAACACAGGGTGGAAAAAGTTGTTGAGAATGAGAGGGTGAAGATCTTGTGGGACTTTCGAATACAGACAGATCGCCATTTGGAACACAATATGCCAGATATCGCAGTTGTAGAGAACCGAAGCGTACAGCTGATTGATATTGCTGTACCAGGAGATGCCAGAGTTGAAGAAAAAGAACTGGAAAAAATTACAAAATATCGCGACCTGGGCATCGAAACTGCGCAATTATGGATGAAACGTGTAACAGTGGTACCCGTTGTCATCAGGGCACTGGGAACTATGTCAAAAAACTTCGCAAAACACATCAAGAAACTGCAGCTTCCTGCAATAACTCCAGCAATGTTACAAAAAACTGCGCTACTCGGAACATCTTATATTTTAAGAAGGTACCTGGTTGACACCTAGGATGCTGGTAGCAACCCGTGTCAACCATCAGCACCAGCCAATTTGAATGTTCAGTTGACTGAGGTTCATGTTTAATGAATAAAAGAGATAATAATAATAATAATAATAATAATAATAATAATAATAATAATAATAATAATAATAATAATAATAATAATAATAATAATAATAATAATAATAATAATAATAATAATAATAATAATAATGATGATGATGATGATGATGATGATGATAATAATAATAATAATAATAATAATAATAATAATAATAATAATAATAATAATAATAATAATAATAATAATAATAATAATAATAATAATAATAATAATAATAATAATAATGTTGGAGGTCATCGAGTCCAACTCCGTGCTCAGGCAGGAAACCCTACACCATTTTGGACAAATGGCTGTCCAGTCTCTTCTTAAAAACTTCCAGTGTTGGAGCATTCACCGCTTCTGGAGGCAGGTTGTTCCACTGGTTAACCATATCCACTTTATGGTCTGTTTCTGTTGCTCCCCTCTGAGAGGAGGTTTCGAAGTATTTCTAGCAGGACTACCCAATTCTGTAATAGCTTTGTTGTCTATGCCATCCATCTGATAAACTCGCAAGATTCGTTTCTCTCACCATAAACATGTATACATAACCTGAACTAGACTCTTGTTTCTGTGTCATATAATACATGTGGGTATATGCATAATTCTGTATGTATGTATGTATTTATGTATTTATGTATTTATTTATTTATTCATTCATTCATTCATTCATTCATTTATTTATTTATTTATTTATTTATTTATTTATTTATTTATTTCATATTTATGTAATGTATATTGGAGGTGGTGACTCTTTGAGAGCTGGATGCAATGAAATTTCATTTTAATGTATGCCAATTAGTGTACATTCAAAGTGACAATAAAGTTATTATTCTATTCTACTCTTCAATAACTTCATAAATGACTTATATCAGGGGTGTCAAACTTGACACGTCACATGATGTGTCGCGACGTATCATGACTTTTTCCCCCTTGCCAGAGCTGGGGTGTGCGTGGCTTTCACATGACGCATATGACCTGTGGGCTGGCAGTTTGACACCTCTCACTTAGATGGAAAAGAATAGAAGGGGAACTCATCAAATTTGCAGATGATACTAGGCTGGCAGGAATAGCCAACACCCCAGAAGACAAGCTCAGGATACAAAAAGATCTTAACAGACTTGAACAATGGGCCCTATCCAACAACATAAAATTTAATGCAGAGAAAAGCAAGGTTTTACACCTGGGCAGGAAAAACCAATGGTAAAAGGACAGATTAGGTGAAACCTGGCTCAGAAACAGTAACTGTGAAAAGGACCTTGGGGTTCTAGTGGACGATCACTTAAATATGAGCCAGCAGTGTGGCAGTAGCCAAAAAAGCTAATACAATTCTTGGTTGTATAAACAGAGGCATAGAATCAAAATCACGTGAAGTACAGGCTTCCAGTTTTGCGCAGTAGCACAAGTAGCCGAGGGATCACGGGGCTCCGCACCCTACGGCCATTTCTTCTTTGTTTGGGAACCCTAAATGGGCTAAGAGTCACCCCGAAGAGGTGGCAAAGAAGGAAGGAAGCCCTGGTGACTGTGGAGAGATAGCAGTCAATCTGGTCGATTGGGGAAAGGCCTCCAGAAACCAACAGAAGAAAGGCTAGCTTTACTTCAGACTCTAGCCCAAGCTACAAGTAGTTGAAGCCAAAATAATAATAATAACAACAACAACAACAACAACCCCCAGTGAGGCACTACCTTGACATGCTTGTGGGGCTTGTGTACTCTGAGGAAGATGAGAGCTATGCCAGAGGTTCAACCATACTGGACAGGTCTCATCAGAGGAGTCGAACAAAGAGTGTCTCTCCCATAAAAAATATGGTGAGACGTAAATTTCAGAATGCCATACCAGCTCGGATGTCACCCAGGTTAACAAGGTCTGCACTAGATGTTGGAGTTCCTGGATATCTGGTGGAAAATGGGTTACAGGACTCAGGACTGTTGGCTGAGCAATCAGGGCCAGCAGCTGCAGAACTATTGGAAGAAAAGGTGTTTACCCGTCACAAATACACAGTGATTGAAAACAAAGAAATAATGATCTGTTATTACAGATCAAGTCCAACAAGAAGAGGATATCTAAAATGAATGCACCAGTTCTGGAAACATCCAGAATCAGAAATAACAGAACAGAGACTAGCAGATCAGCACCGATTTATAATACGAAATAAAGTATTCACAGAAACAGAATAGGATGAACTGCAAAGGTTTACCCAGGGCAAAGAAATCAAAGTCTTGCCAGAAGTAATTCAGAATGTAGAGGCAAACCAGGGGGAGTTGGCAGTGAAGGAATCCAGCAAAGATATACAACTATTCTCATTTGGAAACAAGGCACCTCTTCCTCAGGAAGAACAAAGCCCTCTAACTAAAGAAATAAAAGAATTGAAACAAAGAATAACTGAGCATCTAGAACAGCATAAAAACAACAGAATAAGGCTGCCTGCATTGAAGCTTGTTCCAAAGAAACAGCTAGCACAAGCATTAAAAGATGCAAATACTGCAATATCAAGTATAAGTACCAATTCACTGCAAGAAACAAACCAACTAATGTACAGCACAGCTGCAGTTAATAACTGAATACCTGGGATGCAAAATCAACAAAGAAGAAAAAGAAACAAACAATGCACCACAAAAATGGAAGGTTAGGCTAGAAAATAAGATCAGCAAATTAAGATCACATGCAAGCAAGCTAGAACAGATGAAAGAAAAAAAGCTGAAGAACGAGAAGACCAAAGAGTACCTAATCAAGAAATACCACTTAGAAACAAGGAAGATCAAGGAAGCACTGGAAATAATAAAGCAGCAAATAACAGCTATAGCCAGGAAAATCAGTAGATACGAAGCTCGAATTGCAAATTATAGGCAGAACCTCCAATTTCAATCCAATCAGAAACGTTTCTACCAATCCATCAATGGAGAAACTGCAATGAATCAGTCAGTACCTGACAAGGAAGAAACAGTGCAGTTCTGGAAGCAGATATGGGATAACCCAAAGAAATACAACAAGGATGCAGCTTGGTTAAAAGAGGTGGATGCAAATAAAACAAAAGGTGAAATGAAAGAACTAGTAATAACAACAAAAATGGTAGAAAAAAGAGCAAGGAAGATCAAAAATTGGTCAGCACCAGGTGAAGATGAACTGCATGGGTTTTGGTTGAAACATCTAACTGTTCTATACCCACTCATTGCCAAGCAGTTCAACAATATACAAGGAGGAGAAATTGAAAAGTGGCTAACAACTGGGAAAACCTACCTAATAATGAAAAATCCAGCAAAAGGGGCAACACCAGGCAACTACAGGCCAATTACCTGCTTACCAACAACTTTCAAATTGCTAACTGGTGTGGTAGCTGATGCAGTACAACAGCATCTAGTTGAAAACAATCTCTTTCCACCCGAGCAGAAAGGAAACCGCCCCAATAGCAGAGGAACAAAAGATCAACTCCTAATAGACAAAATGATCTTGGAAAACTGCAAGAAAAGGAAGACCAACCTGAATGTGGCATGGATTGACTACAAAAAGGCATTTGACTCTCTGCCACATGACTGGATAATCAAGTGCCTAGAAATAACAGGAGTCAGTAGAAACATCAGAAAATTTGTGCAAAGATCGATGGCACAATGGAAGACACAGTTGCAGATCAATGGTGAGAGACTGGGAGAGGTTAACATCAAGAGAGGAATATTTTTTTATTTTTTTCCCCAGTTTAAATATTTTATTAGGTTTTATAAGGGTAGAGAAGGATAGGATTTGTATGGGTAATGGTTGGGGTTGGGGATAGGGTTGGGGTAAAGGGGTACGGGTAGATACAATTCAACGCTTTAGCAAGCAGGCTATCATCCGTTACAAAATATTGAGTAACAGTAGTTTAATATAATACTAAACAATTATAATCACTGATAGTAACAATAATCATAGAAGTAAAGCTTAGTCAGTAATATCATTCATCCTGTTAAACTTCACAATCTTTCCGCTCTAACATGATGCTAGCCATTGATAAAATTTCCCATGTTTTAAAGTACACTGAATCTTCTTTCTCTTTAATCTCTAAAGTTAATCTATCCATTTCTGCACATTCTAAAATTTTTCATGTTATAATCTGGTCAGGTGGTAAATTTTCCATTTTTTCCAAAATGAGCAAATGCATTCTCGCAGCTGTCAATACATGTAATATTATGATTAATATTCATTCTCTTTTCCATAATTACGTCCTAATATTCCTAACAAAAAGCGTTCTAGTTTAATTATATCTTTTATTTTAGTCATCTTTTCCACCTAATAATCTTACCAAAATTTCTTTGCATTAGGGCATATATCCAACCAGATATGATAATAAGTACCTGGTTTTTTGTTTACATTTTCCAACAATATTCGATCCAATTTTTAAACATTTTTTCGCTAACCGGTGTCCCATATGCCATCCTGATAAACATTTTATATAGATTCTCTTTATATGAAGCTGCTGTAGTAAGTTTAATATTTCTCTCCCAAAGCTTTTCCCAGTCTTCTATGTCTATAGAAATATCCAAACTTTTTTGGCCCACACTATCATTGTTTTTTCTTTTACTTGTTCTTCTTCCATCTTCCAATTTAGCAGAAATTTATAGAGTTTCTTAAGCAGGTTTTCGTCTGTTTTCAAAGTGTTTTAATTCGATAGTGTCTGTTTCTTGGTAAAAACCCTTTTTTGTTTTGGGAGATTTTTACATCTTTTCATATCTTGTTTGAATTTGCAATAGGACCACCAATGTTCAAGTCAATACCTTGGTTAAGAATTTGCCTTTCTTTTAGGTTTTCCATCCTTCTATCCAAAATGTACTTTAAACAGTAAAGGTTTGTGGTATTAATTAAATTTGGGTAAGGCAAACGCTTCCATTTTTGAAAGACACTCAGGTATTTTTCATATCAAATTTTGTGTTTAATTTCTCCGAACCCACTCTAGAAGCCAGAACCTTCCTTATGGCATGGTTTGAAAATACTTATGTACTTTGTTTTTCCCATACCTAATAACGCATGTCAACCCAGTTGCAGTCATGCCCCTCTAAAAAACGTAAAGAAGTCGTGTATTTCTCAATGTTTGTAGTAGTAAGTAGTAGTCTAGTAGTAAGTAGTAGTAGTTAATAATAATAATAATAATAATAATAATATAATAATAATAATATAATATAATAATAATAATAATAATTAATAATAATAATAATAATAATAATATAATAATAATAATAATAATAATAAAAAAGTTGGAAGGGACCTTGGAGGTCATCGAGTCCAACCCCCTGCTCAGGCAGGAAACCCTATACCATTTCAGACAAATGGCTGTCCAGTTCTTCTTAAAAACTTCCAGTGTTGGAGCATTCACCGCTTCTGGAGGCAGTTGTTCCACTGGTTAATTGTTCTAACTGTCAGGAAGTTTCTCCTTAGTTCTAGGTTGCTTCTCTCCTTGATTAGTTTCCATCCGTTGTTTCTTGTCCTGCCCTCAGGTGCTTTGGAAAATAGCTTGACTCCCTCTTCTTTGTGGCAGCCCCTGAGATATTGGAACACTGCTATCATGTCCCCCCTCATCCTTCTCTTCATTAAACTAGACATACCCAATTCTAGCAACGGTTCCTTATATGTTTTAACCTCCAGTCCCCTAATCATCTTTGTTGCTCTTCTCTGTACTCTTTCTAGGGTCTCAACATCTTTTTTACATCGTGGTAACCAAAACTGGATGCAGTATTCCAACTGTGGCCTTACCAAGGCATTGTAAAGTGGTATTAATACTTCCCGTGATCTTGATTCTATCCCTCTGTTAATGCAGCCTAGCACTGTGTTGACTTTTTTGGCAGCTGCAGCATACTGCTGGCTCATATTTAAATGATTGTCCACTAGGACTCCAAGATCCCTTTCACAGTTACTACTATTGAGCAAGGTACCCCCTATACTGTACCTGTACATTTGGTTTTTCTTGCCTAAATGTAGAACCTTACTTTTTTCACCATTGAATTTCATTTTGTTAGATAGCGCCCAGTGTTCAACTCTGTCCAGATCCTCCTGTATCCTAAGCCTGTCTTCTGGAGTGTTGGCTATTCCTGCCAGCTTGGTGTCGTCTGCAAATTTGATGAGTTCCCCATCTATCCCCTCGTCCAAATCGTTGATGAAGATGTTGAAGAGCACTGGGCCCAGAACAGAGCCCTGGGGCACCCCACTACACACTTCCTTCCATGTAGATGCGGTTCCATTGAGGACCACACGCTGAGTACGGCCTGTCAGCCAGCTACAGATCCATCTGGTGGTGATGCTGTCTAACCCACATTTTTCTATCTTATCAAGTAGTAGGTTGTGATCTACTTTGTCAAATGTCTTACTGAAGTCCAAGTAAATTATATCCACAGCATTCCTCTGGTCCATTAATTTTGTCACTTGGTCAAAGAATGCAATAAGATTTGTCTGGCATGATCTGTTTTTGACAAACCCATGTTGGCTTTTAGTAATGACTTTGTTTGCCTCTAGGTGTTCGCTGATTCGTTGCTTGATTATCTTTTCCAGAATTTTCCCAGGTATTGAGGTCAGGCTGATAGGTCTGTAATTTCCTGGATCCGTTTTTTTTCCTTTTTTGAAGATGGGAACTACATCAGCTCTTTTCCAGTCCTCCGGTAGTTCCCCAGTGCTCCAGGATCTTTGAAAAATATAGTTCAGTGGTTCTGAGATCACATCTGCCAGTTCCTTAAGAACCTTGGGGTGTAATCCATCTGGTCCTGGTGATTTGAACTCGTCTAGGCTGGACAGGTGCTCACTTACCATTTTCTTGCCTATCTTCACTTGTGTTTCTATTCTGTTTTTTATGGCATTATTTTTGATAGGTTGGTCTGTTTTTTCCCTTTGTGTAAAGACAGATGCAAAAAACGAGTTAAATAGTTCTGCTTTCTCCCTGTTGTTTGTCACCTTCTTGCCACTGTCATCCTCTAATAGACCAATCATTTCCTTCTCTTTTTTCTTGTTTTTTATATGTTGATATATATATGTAATCCATTCTTTAAGCCAAAGCAGAATGGATTCTTGGTAATAAAGTCTCCAATCCGGAAGTCCAAAACCCCCTCTGTCTTTGGTTTCTTGTAACAGTTTGGTTTTAATTTGTGCTTTCTTCGCTTGCCATATAAATCTCAATATTGTTGCATTTAAATCATCGAAGAATTTCTTGCCCAGTTTAACACGGGCCATTTGAAATAAGAAGAGTAGCTTCGGTAAGATGTTCATCTTCACAGTTGCTATTCTTCCTAACAATGACAGTTAGAGGTTTTTCCATTTTTCCAAATCTACTTTTATTTGTTTCAGTAGTCTTTCATAATTATCTTCTTTTAATGATGTATATTTTGATGTTAAGTGGATACCTAAATATTTGACTTTTTTGGCTATTTGAAGATTTGTCTTTTTTGCAATTTGAGTTTTCTGTTTGTCTGTTAGGTTTTTTCTTAATACCTTAGTCTTTTCCCTATTTATTTTCAGGCCGGCTGCTTCTCCAAATTCCTCTATTTTCTGCAGAAGTTTAGTAGCTGTTTCCAATGGCTCCTCCAGAATGAAAACCAAATCATCTGCAAAAGCCTGTTCCCCTGGAGCACTGGGGAACTACCAGAGGACTGGAAAAGAGCTGATGTAGTTCCCATCTTCAAAAAAGGAAACAAAATCGATCCAGGAAACTACAGACCTATCAGCCTGACCTCAATACCTGGGAAGATTCTGGAAAAGATAATCAAACAACGAATCAGTGAACACTTAGAGGCAAACAAAATCACTACTAAAAGCCAACATGGGTTTGTCAAAAACAGATCTACATGGAGGGAAGTGTGCAGTGGGGTGCCCCAGGGCTCTGTTCTGGACCCAGTGCCCTTCAACATCTTCATCAATGATTTGGACGAGGGGATAGATGGGGAACTCATCAAATTTGTGGATGACACCAAGCTGGCAGGAATAGCCAACACTCCAGAAGATAGGCTTAAGATACAGGAGGATCTGGACAGAGTTGAACACTGGGCACTATCTAACAAAATGAAATTCAATGGTGAAAAACGTAAGGTTCTACATTTAGGCAAGAAAAACCAAATGTACAGGTATAGTATAGGGGGTACCTTGCTCAATAGTAGTAACTGTGAGAGGGATCTCGGAGTCCTAGTGGACAATCACTTAAATATGAGCCAGCAGTGTGCTGCAGCTGCCAAAAAAGTCAACACAGTGCTGGGCTGCATTAACAGAGGGATAGAATCAAGATCACGTGAAGTATTAATACCACTTTACAATGCCTTGGTAAGGCCACACTTGGAATACTGCATCCAGTTTTGGTCACCACGATGTAAAAAAGATGTTGAGACTCTAGAAAGAGTGCAAAGAAGGGCAACAAAGATGATTAGGGGACTGGAGGCTAAAACATATAAGGAACGGTTGCTGGAATTGGGTATGTCTAGTTTAATGAAAAGAAGAACTAGGGGTGACATGATAGCAATATTCCAATATCTCAGGGGTTGCCACAAAGAAGAAGGAGTGAAGCTATTCTGCAAGGTGCCTGAGGGCAGGACAAGAAGCAATGGATGGAAACTAGTCAAGGAGAGAAGCAACCTGGAACTGAGGAGAAACTTCCTGACAGTTAGAACAATTAACCAGTGGAACAACCTGCCTCCAGAAGCGGTGAATGCTCCAACACTGGAAAGTTTTTAAGAAGAGACTGGACAGCCATTTGTCCGAAATGGTCTAGGGTTTCCTGCCTGAGCACGGGGTTGGACTCGATGACCTCCAAGGTCCCTTCCAACTTTATTACTATTATTATTGTTGTTGTTGTTGTTGTTGTTGTTGTTGTTGTTGTTGTTGTTGTTGTTATTATTATTATTATTATTATTATTATTATTATTATTATTATTATTATTATTATTATTATTATTATTATTATTATTATTATTATTATTATTATTATTATTATTATTATTATCTCTGCACATTCCAGTATTTTTCTGATTATTTCTTCCTCTGGTGGTAGTCCTTCATTTTTCTAATATTGCGCAAAGATTATTCTTGCTGCTGTAGTGACGTGTAAAATCAAATATCAAACTAGTTCAATTCAACAGCAAAAAGGATAACAAAAAAGAAAAGCAAAATTTCTAAATGTTCAATTCTTCTTAAAATAGGAGTTATACAGCCAAAACTATCCAAAAAGACCAAACAGAAGAGAAAAATATCTAAGTAACTTTTGAAAGCAGATAAGAATGTCTGGGCATTCAGCCAAGTGTCTGGGCATTCAGCCAAGTTCTCAGGCTGAGTAAACAACAGCTGCTGAAGAACAAAGGAAAAAAGTTTCAATGTAGCCACAAAGGAGACGATGTATCCTTCCCAGGCGTTTAAACAAGAAGAGAAAAAAAAGTACTCAGAGTGAAGGAAAAAAAAGTTTCTAAAGTTTTAAAGACAAAATTAAGGCTAGGATGGCTTTCCCCAGTTAAAAATATTTATTCCTAAAAAAACAAATAGATTTCCCCAGTTTCTATTGGCACTTAAAAAGACTTTAAAGTAATCCAAATTGTTTTTTTCCTTTTGTAGTGAAGTAAAGCTTAAACCGCCGCTTATGCGGGAGGGGGGGGGAAGAAACACCCCTCCTTCCTCCCTTCAGGCTTCCCACTTCAATTGAAGACAGGCTGTTAAATCAAAGTTCACTTTGCAGAAGAAAAGGGAGCATAATCTCATCCAGCTCGTCTGCTGGCTGTCAAAATCAGCTGTTCTTCGTCTCTGATGATCAGCTGTTAATGGCGGATCGCATAAATGCGTTCTGCCTTTCTTCCGTTGGTTCCAGGGGCTGCTTTGAGTTCGGCAAGCCGGCTACCACCAGCCCGCGTTCCTCAAAGATTCACCCTTCGGTGGACACCTCTCCAGGGTGCCATTTGGCCCAAACGGCAGAAGAATATCAGACCCAGGGGATGGAGAGTCATTTCCCTGGGTCTAGACTCAGCAACAGTCACCGGAAATCTCTCCAAGAGAGGAATATTTCAAGGAGATTCATTATCACCATTACTATTTGTTATTGCACTGTTTCCTCTGTCAACAATACTGAATAACTCACGACATGGCTATCAAACATCAAAAACATCTGCCAGACTATCCCACCTCTTTACATGGATGATCTGAAGCTGTATGGAAAACATCATCTGAAATAGAATCACTGCTCAACACTGTCCGTATATATAGCCAAGATATTGCAATGGCGTTTGGGTTGGACAAATGTGCCACACTTAACCTATCAAACAAGGAAAAATAGTGAAAACTGAAGGAATCAAGATGACCCACGAAAATAACATTAAGAGTCAGGATGAGGAAGATTACTACAAATACTTGGGTATCCTTCAAGCTGACAACATCAAGCACACTGAAGTCAAGAAAAAGATTAGAGGTGAATACATCAAGAGAGTGAAGAAGAAGATCTTAAAGTCCAAACTCAATGGAGGAAATACCATAAAGGCAATCAACACCTGGGTAATTCCAGTCATTAGATACACAGCTGGAATAGTGGACTGGACTCAAGCAGAACTAAAAGCAATGGATAGGAAGACCAGAAAAATAATGACAATGAATCATGCCCTTCATCCACGCAGTAACATTAACAGACTCTATCTACCAAGGCAAATAGGTGGGAGTGGAATGCTGCAAGTACATCAGATGGTTGAAAAAGAAAAAATGGCTTTGGAAGAATATCTGAGGGACAGTGATGAAGATGCACTGAAATTAGTATATCAGGAAGGCTTACTGACTACTAGAGAGACCAAACTGGCCTACAAGAAAGACCAAATGAAGAACAGAATAGAGGCATGGTAAGACAAAGCACTACATGGCCAGTACATTAAAAAAAATAGCTGGGAAAGCAGATAATAACAAGACCTGGCAATGGCTAAGAGCAGGAAAATTGAAGAAAGAGACCGAGTGACTAATTCTGGCTGCACAAGACCAAGCCTTAAGGACAAATGCATATAAAGTCAAAATTGAGAAGACAGCAACAGATAGTAAGTGCCGCCTATGCAAACATGCTGAAGAAACAGTGGACCACCTGGTAAGCTGCTGCAAGAAGATCGCACAGACTGACTACAAGCAGCGGCATGACAAAGTAGCAACAATGGCGCATTGGAAGATCTGCAAGAAATATCATTTGCCTGTAAGCAAGAACTGGTGGGATCATAAAATAGAGAAAGTCATAGAAAATAATAAAGTTAAACTGCTCTGGGACTTCAGAATTCAAACAGACAAGCGCCTTCAACATAACACCCCAGACTTAACAATTGTCGATAAGAAAGACAAAAAAGTCTGGATAGTGGACGTGGCAGTGCCTGGAGACAGCAGAATAGACGAAAAAGAACTGGAGAAGATAACAAAATACAAAGACCTAAAAATAGAAATAGAAAGACTGTGGCAAAAGCAAGCAAGGGTAGTACCAATAGTAATAGGCGCCTTGGGTGCAATCCCAAAACAACTGAAGCACCACTTGAACACCATTGGCATTGACAAATTTGCCATTAGTCAATTGCAAAAGGCAGCCTTGCTTGGAACCGCCTCCACCCTGCGACGATATCTGTAATAACATCAAACATCCACATCTGCTTATCCCAGGTCCTTGGTAAGGACTCGATAGGTAGACAAAATGCCAAATCCAGTCTGAACATCTGGCTGACTGTGCGATGATCCATAATAATAATAATAATAAAGCTTGGAGGTCATCTAGTCCAACCCCCTGCGCAGGCAGGAAACCCTATACCATTTTGGACAAATGGCTGTCCAATCTCTTCTTAAAGACTTCCAGTGTTGGAGCATTCACAGCTTCTGGAGGCAGGTTGTTCCACTGATTAATTGTTCTAACTGTCAGGAAGTTTCTCCTTAGTTCTAGGTTACTTCTCTCTTTGGTTAGTTTCCATCCATTGCTTCTTGTCTTGCCTTGCATAAGTCAAGCTTGATAGTAAACAATGTGTTTGGAACTGGATAAGAACACCAATTCTCTCTCTTCTACCTGATTGATTTCCTGGTAAAAAAAAAAAACAAGAAGCAAAAAAATCCTTCGATTTTGGTCACCATCTCACAAAAAAGATGTTGAGAGTTTGGAAAAAATACAGAGAAGAGCAACTAAGATGATTAAAGGCCTGGGTACTAAAACATATGAAGAACAATTGCAGGATTTGGGTTTGGCTAGTTTAGAAAAAAGAAGGATTAGAGAGAATATGATAGCAGTATTCCAGTATTGAGAGGTTGCCACAAACAAAGAGGTGGTTAACTTGTTTTCCAAAGCACCAGCAGGCAGGACAAGAATCAATGGATGGAAACTAATCAAGGAAAGAAGCAACCTGGAATTAAGGAGAAACTTCCTAACAGTGAGGACAATTAACCAGTGGAACAGCTTGCCTTCAGAAATTATAGGTGCTTCATCACTGAAGCAGACTGTCTGAAATGGTATAGGGTCTCCTGCTTGAGCAGGTGTTGGACTAGAAGACCTCCAAAGTCCCTCCCAGCTCTATTCTTATTGATTGATTGTTTATACCTATCCACCACTACTGTATTATACAAAACATAGCATATGGAATAGACTCTTCTAAACATATAATAAATGTATGGAATAGACTCTTCCTTACCTAATGGAAGAAAGTCAACCTAAATTTCCTCAGGCTGATTGAAGCACATGGGAAAAGACAAAAGATGATCCTTCTCTAGATATTGTTATAAAAAGGAAAATGTAACAGCAGGTGAAGGACTAAAATCAACCTAAACCTTCATCAGGGCAGGTTTGACTGGCCATAGGAACCCTATTAAATATGTGCTGAGGAAAAATTGTTAAAAGTATTGGGAGTCCATAGAAAAAAACAAAATGTTTCTGATTCACCCTTCAAAGCAACAACATAAACAGAGCTCAATTTCTGAAATAATCACAGAGAGTTAAACTGGATTAATAATAATAATAATAATAATAATAATAATAATAATAATAATAATAATAATAATAATAATAATAATAATAATAATAATAATAATAATAATAATAATAATAATAATAATAATAATAATAATCCCGTGGCTGGGCCTGGACGGCTATCGGGTGCGGTCCCTATGGTTATGGGATTACCGATCTCCGGACCGGTAGTGGCTTAGCCACCGTGAACCAACCCAGGCACCCCCCATCACTAATGATGAGAAGAAACAAAAAAAATTCCATACCGGATCGGTCGTCGCCCGGGTCAACAAGGACCGCGTCAGATGCTATGGCTCCTGGGCATCTGTCAGAAAATGGGCCACAGGGCTCAGTTGCTACTGCTGGGGAACCAGAGCGTACAACTGTAAAGCGACTGGAACAAAAGCGCAAAACCTGGACAACCAAAGAAAATCGAGAAATCATCATATGTTACTACCAGGCAGAACCAACAGCCAGGGGGTTTCAAAAAAGAATGATGCAACTGTGGAAGGAAAAACATCCAGAAAGTGATGTAATTGAACAACGATTAATGGATCAAAGACGCTACATCATCCGTAATAAAGTTTTTACAGATGTGGAAATGCAACAACTAGAAACATTGGCTAAAAAGAAAACAACAAGTAATGATGATGAACAGGCAGGAAAAATTGTTCCAACACCTGAACAAACTAACCAACAAACTGACCAACCAGCAGAAGAAGCCGCCACACAGGGTGAAGATTCCCCTGTACAACAACTCAAAAATGTAGAGCTAAGTGATCTAGCAAAAATGCTGAAAGAAAAGATAGAAAACCACATCAATGAAAACACAGAAAGAAAAAGACTGCCTGCCATTCGTGAAGTGCATAGCAAACGAGTGAAAGATATACTAAATGCTGTGAACAACATATTAACTTCCATCCCATCCAGCACACTGTATGAAACAAACCAACTAATGTACAGTACAGCTGCCATTATAACTGCAGAATTGGGTTATAAAATGCCAAAAAAGAAGCCCACTGGAACACCAAAGTGGAAAATTCGACTTGAAAATAAAATAAAAAAACTACGAGGAGATGTCAGCAAAATGAAATACTTGAAAGAAGGAAAACTAAAGAATGAAAAGCTGAAAAATAGTTTATACAAAAAGTATAATCTGGAGGAAAAAACAATAACGGAAACTATGGAAGAACTAAAACAGCGTGTAATAGCAACAGCAAAGAAAATTGAAAGATACGAAGGACGAATAAAACAATATCGTGAAAATGTCCAGTTCAGAAGAAACCAGCACCTCTTCTACCAGTCACTTGACGAAAATCAAGTCCAAACTAGTGTTCTCCCGTGTAAAGAAAAAACTTTAAACTTTTGGAAAGAACTGTGGGAAAACCCAGTGGAACATAATAAAACTGCCTCCTGGATCAAAGATATCCAAAAAGAAGCAACACAAAACAAAATGGAGAATACTGTAATAACCGCTGATATGGTTGCAAAACAAGTAAAGAAGGCCAAGAACTGGAGTGCACCTGGCCTGGACGAGCTGCATGGATACTGGTTGAAACATCTCACCAGCCTCCATCACCGCATGGCCACTCAGTTTGATGAAATGCTCCAAAATGCCACAAGTGAAGAATGGTTAACAGCTGGCCGAACATACTTGATAATGAAGGACCCAGAAAAAAGCGCAGAACCAAGTAAGTACCGTCCAATTACTTGTTTGCCAACAACGTTCAAACTTTTTACAAGAATACTGGCAAATTCAGTATTCAACCATCTGATGGAAAACAAAAAGGAAATTATAAAAAATCAAGAGGAACAAAAGATCAGCTGCTCATTGACAAAATGGTACTTAAAAATGCAAAACGACGGAAAACAAACTTAAATATGGCGTGGATTGATTACAAGAAGGCATTCGACTCATTACCCCATAGTTGGATTAATGCGTGTTTGGAAAACTTTGGAATCAGCAAAAATATATGTACATTTTTGAAAGCAAATATGCAAAAATGGAAAACAGCCCTAACAGTAAATGGGGAGAACATTGGTGAAATTAACATCAGACGAGGAATTTTCCAAGGGGACTCACTTTCACCACTACTGTTCAACATCGCATTAATTCCATTGACAATAATTTTACGAAACACAAAACAGGGATATTACATCTCAAGCCAGCATGGCAAGATAAACCATCTGCTGTACATGGATAACTTAAAACTGTACGCGAAAAGCCACACTGAACTTGAATCAATACTCAACGCAGTCCAACTATTTAGCAGCGACATCAGAATGAACTTTGGACTTGAAAAATGTGCTGTACTATCCATGCAATGAGGAAAAATGGCAAAAATAGAAGGAATAGAACTGGGAAATGGAAGTATTGTAAAAGCACTAGCAAAAGATGACGGTTACAAATACCTAGGCATATTGGAAGCAGATAACATCTTGAATGGAAAAGTCAAAGAGTCAACGCAAAAGGAATACATCAGGAGAGTCCGCAAAATTTTAAAATCAAAGCTGAATGCTGGAAACATAATTAAAGCCATTAACACATGGGCAGTCCCAGTGATACGCTACTCAGCTGGAATTATCAACTGGACTTTGGCTGAACTGGAAAACCTAGACCGGAAAACACGTAAACTTTTGAATATGCACCACGCTCTACATCCACGAAGTGACAGCGACAGGTTGTACCTGCCAAGAAAAATAGGGGGCAGAGGACTATTGCAAATCCACCAAACTGTAGAAGAAGAAAAACGAAGTTTGAATGACTATGTGAAACAAAGTACAGAAAAACTGCTGCAGGCTGTGAAAACAGAGAGCACTATAAAAATAACAGAAACAAAGGCAGAATATAAGGAAAAACGGCTGGATGACAGATTAAATAGATGGAAAACCAAAGCTTTGCATGGACAGCATTTGAAAAACATTGAAGGAAAATGTGATAACAACTTGACATGGGCATGGCTTAAGATGGGAACCATCAAGAAAGAAACGGAAGGCTTAATACTGTCTGCTCAAGAACAAGCATTACAAACTAATGCCATGAAAGCGAAGATACAAAAATCCACTGACAATCCAAATTGCCGACTTTGCAATGACAAAGTTGAAACTGTTTCACACCTAATCTGTGAGTGCAGCAAAATCGCACAAACTGATTACAAATCTAGACATGATCGAGTTGCTAAATTAATCCACTGGGCATTGTGTAAAAAATACGACTTGCCTGTGTCCGAAAAGTCGTGGGAACACAGGGTGGAAAAAGTTGTTGAGAATGAGAGGGTGAAGATCTTGTGGGACTTTCGAATACAGACAGATCGCCATTTGGAACACAATACGCCGGATATCGCAGTTGTAGAGAACCGAAGCGTACAGCTGATTGATATCGCTATACCAGGAGATGCCAGAGTCGAAGAAAAAGAACTGGAAAAAATCACGAAATATCGCGACCTGGCCATCGAAACTGCGCGATTATGGATGAAACGTGTAACAGTGGTACCCATTGTCATCGGGGCACTGGGAACTATGTCCAAAAACTTTGCAAAATACATCAAGAAATTGCAGCTTCCTGCAATAACTCCAGCAATGTTACAAAAAACTGCGCTACTCGGAACATCTTATATTTTAAGAAGGTACCTGGTTGACAACTAGGATGCTGGTAGCAACCCGTGTCAACCATCAGCGCCAGCCAATTTGAATGTTCAGTTGACTGAGGTTCATGTTTAATGAATAAAATAATAATAATAATAATAATAATAATAATAATAATAATAATAATAATAATAATAATAATAATAATAATAATAATAATAATAATAATAATAATAATAATAATAATAATAATAATAAATAGCTGGGAAAGCAGATAACAACAAGACCTGGCAATGGCTAAGAGCAGGAAAGTTGAAGAAAGAGACCGAGGGACTAATTCTGGCTGCACAAGACCAAGCCTTAAGGACAAATGCATACAAAGTCAAAATTGAGAAGACAGCAGCAGACAGTAAGTGCGGCCTATGCAAACACGCTGAAGAAACAGTGGACCACCTGGTAAGCTGCTGCAAGAAGATCGCACAGACTGACTACAAGCAGCGGCATGACAAAGTAGCAACAATGGTGCATTGGAAGATCTGCAAGAAATATCATTTGCCTGTAAGCAAGAACTGGTGGGATCATAAAATAGAGAAAGTCATAGAAAATGATAAAGTTAAACTGCTCTGGGACTTCAGAATTCAAACAGACAAGCACCTGCAACATAACACCCCAGACTTAACAATTGTCGATAGGAGAGACAGAAAAGTCTGGATAGTGGAAGCGGCAGTGCCTGGAGACAGCAGAATAGACGAGAAAGAACTGGAGAAGATAACAAAATACAAAGATCTACAAGTAGAAATAGAATGTGACAAAAGCAAGCAAGGGTAGTACCAATAGTAATAGGTGCCTTGGGTGCAATCCCAAAACAACTGGAGCACCACTTGAACACCATCAGCATTGACAAATTCGCCATTAGTCAATTGCAAAAGGCAGTCTTACTAGAAACCGCTTCCATCCTGCGACGATATCTGTAATAACATCAAACATCCACATCTGCCTATCCCAGGTCCTTGGTAAGGACTCGATAGGTAGACAAAATGCCAAATCCAGTCTAAACATCTGGCTGACTGTGCGATGATCCATAACAATAACAACAACAACAACAACAACAACAACACTAATAACAATAACAATAACAATAACAATAACAATAACAATAACAATAACAATAACAATAACAATAATAATAATAAAGTTGGAAGGGATCTTGGAGGTCATCTAGTCCAACCCCCTGCTCAGGCAGGAAACCGTATACCATTTCGGACAAATGGCTGTCCAGTCCAGTATGACCCTATTAATAATCAGTTTTTTCCTTTTCTAAAGACAATATATAGTTTGTTTGATAAGGGGGAACCTACATGAATCTAATCAATTGTTGAGACATGTGGATATTCCAATTTTATTGTCTGACTGATCGATTTTCCAAAATCTCTCTCTATGCAAAAACTAATGGATTCTATGCAGCTCTTGCCAAATGGGAAAGCTCCTGGCCTGAAAGGCTTTCCTACTAAATTAGATGAGGAATTTGTAGGTTTTCTGTATTTAAGACTTTTGAAGGTGTGTCATGAATCTTTTAAGGATGGCAAATTACTACCATCATTTTATGGGATGTATATAGTGTTGAATTTAAAACCAGGTAAGATTTACCTCTTGCTTGTTTGATAAATGTGATACAACCAAATAGGACAGGTCCAGACTTCAACAGATAATTAGGATGGCAGAAAAAACAATTGCAACTAGCCTGTCTTCCATTGAGAAGCTGCATGAGCCAGAAAGAGGGTTGAGAAAATATCTACACACCCCTCATATCCTGGACATAAACTGTTTCAATTCCTTCCCTCAGGATGCTGCTATAGAGCATTTCATTTCAGAGCAACTAGACCACGGGTCGGCAACCCGCGGCTCCGGAGCCGCATGCGGCTCTTTGAGGGATCACCTGCGGCTCCGGAGCCTCCGCCGCCATTTTGGGGAGCGCATGCGCACGTGCGCGGGCGGGTGCGCATGCGCGGGCGGGTGCGCATGCGCATGCACGTGCGCGGGCGGGTGCGCGTGCGCGGGCGGGCGCACGGGCGCATGCGCGAACGGGCGCGCATGCGCGGACGGGTGCGCGTGCGCGGACGGGCGCGCATGCGCGAACGGGCATGCGCAGGCGCGTGTACATGTGCGTGTGCGCAGGCGGGCGCGCATGCGCGGGCGGGTGCGGCTCCCAGGGGTTTTTTTTTTTAGGGAAACGGGTCCGTGCGGCTCGTTGGATGTTTCGGCTGGCCGACCCATGAACTAGACACAGACAGGTTTTTTCCCCTCATGCTAATCACCTAATTCCCACAGCACTGTCTTATGCCTAAGGATATTTACACAGCACTGTCTTATGCCTAAGGATATTTACCCATGTAGTTGGGCTGTATTACTATTATCCTTCTCATCTTTCCTATTACCTTCTCCTATTGATATCTTATGATTTATCACTTTATTGTTTGTACTGCGAGCTTATCCATAGGAATAAAATTTCTTGTGTTCCAATATGCATGGATAATAAAGAATATCCTGTCCTGTCCTGTCCTGTCCTATCCTATCCTATCCTATCCTATCCTATCCTATCCTATCCTATCCTATCCTATCCTATCCTATCCTATCCTATCCTATCCTATCCTATCCTATCCTTCCAACTGAGAGACAGCATAGCTGAGAGGTGACCCACCTGTGAGGTGTCCCAGTGTCCCAGCTGAGAATGGCTCAGTGGCCCATGTGAGAGACAGAGAGACAGCCCGACAGCCCAGATGAGAGATGAAGAGGCAGCGCAGCACCCCAGTCTGGCAGCTAAGCAGAGGAGGAGAAGTACAAATGAAGACCACTGAGCAGAGGTGAAATGGAGCATCAGACCAGTGGCTGAGAGCAGCATGGCAGATCCTGAGCAGCAGCTGTGCAGAGCTAAGTGGCAGAGGAGCAGAGTGCCCAGAGCAGTGACTGAGAGCAGCGCAGTGGACCAGCAGCAGCTGAGAGCAGCATGGCAGACCAACTGACCAGCAGCGGTACAGAGGTAAGTATGACAGCAGGCTGGAGTACCCCAGCAGTGGCTGAGAACAGCATGATGGACCAGCAGCAACTGAGAGCAGAAAGGTGGATCAGTGGCTAACCACCCAGACAAGCATATTGTACATGAAAACCCAGGCAGTTGCCAGGCAACCTCAGGAAAGAAGGCAGAGAAGAAAAGGATAAGTACATAACACTTGTGGACAGGGAGGAAAGGGATAAACTTTTAAGGCAGGGAGTAGAGAATTAAGAGGGTCAAAAACATTTGTAAACTATTGTAAACCAACACTTGATAAAGTAGATCACAACCTACTACTTGATAAGATAGAAAAATGTGGGTTAGACAGCATCACCACCAGATGGATTCGTAGCTGGCTGACCGGCTGTACTCAGCGTGTGGTCCTCAATGGAACCGCATCTACATGGAGGGAAGTGTGCAGTGGGGTGCCCCAGGGCTCTGTTCTGGGCCCAGTGCTCTTCAACATCTTCATCAACGATTTGGACGAGGGGATAGATGGGGAACTCATCAAATTTGCAGATGACACCAAGCTGGCAGGAATAGCCAACACTCCAGAAGACAGGCTTAAAATACAGGAGGACCTGGACAGACTTGAACACTGGGCGCTATCTAACAAAATGAAATTCAGTGGTGAAAAAAGTAAGGTTCTACATTTAGGCAAGAAAAACCAAATGTACAGGTATAGTATAGGGGTACCTTGCTCAATAATAGTAACTGTGAGAGGGATCTCGAGTCCTAGTGGACAATCACTTAAATATGAGCCAGCAGTGTGCTGCAGCTGCCAAAAAAGCCAACACAGTGCTGGGCTGCATTAACAGAGGGATAGAATCAAGATCACGTGAAGTATTTAATACCACTTTACAATGCCTTGGTAAGGCCACACTGGGAATACTGCATCCAGTTTTGGTCACCACGATGTAAAAAGATGTTGAGACTCTAGAAAGAGTGCAGAGAAGGGCAACAAAGATGATTAGGGGACTGGAGGCTAAAGCATATCAGGAACGTTTGCTGGAATGGGTATGTCTAGTTTAATGAAAAGAAGGACTAGGGGTGACATGATAGCAGTATTCCAATATCTCAGGGGTTGCCACAAAAGAAGAGGGAGTCAAGCTATTCTACAAGGCGCCTGAGGCAGGACAAGAAGTAATGGATGGAAAATAGTCAAGGAGAGAAGCAACCTGGAACTAAGGAGAAACTTCCTGACAGTTAGAACAATTAACCAGTGGAACAACCTGCCTCCAGAAGCGGTGAATGCTCCAACACTGGAAGTTTTTAAGAAGAGACTGGACAGCCATTTGTCGAAATGGTATAGGGTTTCCTGCCTGAGCAGGGGGTTGGACTCGATGACCTCAAGGTCCCTTCCAACTTTATTATTATTATTATTATTATTATTATTATTATTATTATTATTATTATTATTATTATTATTATTATTATTATTATTATTATTATTATTATTATTATTATTACTTTGCAATAAGGAAAATAAATTCTTAGATTTTTTTAATTTTTTAACAAACAAAAAATCATGGACATAGAGATTGACATTATAGTGACTTGCAAAACATGTCATATGTTTGAGCTTATGCCCACAGAAGACCCAAACTACCATGTTTTCCTGAAAGTAAGACCTACCCTGAAAATAAACCCTAGCTTGATTTTTGAGGCTGGCATAATATAAGCCCCACCCCCAAAAAGAAACCCTAGTTTGGGGGCAAGGTGCATGCCTAAAAATCAAGTTAGGCGGGGGGTGGGAGGGATGGAGCTGCCCCAGACACCCCACACACATTTACCGTTGCAGCCAGGCCTCCCGTGGTTCAACACCTGCCTCGCCACACCAGTTCACTTCTTCTGCGGCTGCATTTCACCATCCGAGGCCTTCGGGAAAGGCCTCTGTAGTCGAAAACCGAGCTACGGATTTCAATAAAGAACACAGACTGTAGCATCTTCATATATTTCACTCACTAGAGTTAAAGAGGCAGCAAGTAATAGCATGCCACAGCTAGTAAAAATTACTCCATGTCCAGAGTAAAACTAGGGTGGAAAACTAAGCTCATTCCTGCTACTATGTTTACTCAAAGGGATCCTTTGCAATACAGCTTTTCCACTGATGAAAGCCTCCTCTTCCATGAGATGGGAACGATATCTTTGTCTTATAACTAGAAAATGCCTGAACTTGAAACTCCTGTTTAAATAGCAGATGGCAGCTAGCATGCCAATTATAGCCCTTTCCTGAATCAGAGGTTCCTTCTCCCAGTCACTCATACTTTTTCATACCCAACCGACAATGACAACAATCAGCCCTTGAGAAATTAAGAGAATCATTATAGGATGGTGCTCCCTATTTCCAGCTATAATAGAGGTTGAAAAGGAATACCATGGTCAACATTATCAAAAGCTTCTGGCACATCAAGGAGTACAAAGGTTCATGCTCCCTCTTCAATGCAGGCTCTACTGCAGGTAATTTACAAGCATATTCAAAACTGTCTCCATCTTAAATCTCAGCCTGAAACACAGCTGAAGTGATTCTAGATGATCTGCTTTCTCCAAGGAAATTTCCTCCAAAGGAAGGTCCAGTCTGACCGCATTATCAATTTGATAAGGTCGAAACAGATTTACTCTCCTTTGCTGTCTTGGTCTGTGGCTTTCTCACTCTTAGGATTTGCCCATCTCTGGGACTGCTATCTCCCAGTGGCTGCAATACTCAAATTTGGGATATTAGATTTTGCCCTTTAATTTGTTTTCACGTTTATTAACTGAATAGAAAAAAACAAAATAAAAATCAACATTATAAAAAATTGTGAATATATAAAGACAAAGGGAAAGGGAGAAACCAGAAAAAGAAAATAAACATACAAGGGAGGGAGGGAGGGAGAGAGAGAGAGAGAGAAAGAGAACACACAGGAAGAGAGAGAGCAAGATGCAACTTTTATACAATTGAACTCAAGTGTATAAAAATAAATTTGAAGAAGTCAGACTAAAGCCAGGCCTAACAATGAAAGTACTGCTATCAAGAAAAGTACAGAGATCAGTTCCAATCCTGTTCATATAGATTCAAACTCTATTTTAGATTAAGAAAATAGTAATTATAGATATTATAGAAGTGCCTGTGCATTGTTATTCTAGGGAGAGAAATTCCAGTTAAATGTGTCCAATTTTTAAAATGACGCTCCCTTCCCTTTTATCAATCACTTTCCTGCACTAAGGAAAGGGTGGAACTTAGTAGTCCAGATGGCCTTTTCCAACTTTTTAATTCTATCATACTGCTGAGAAAGATGGAAATGCTACTGAACTCATTGGGATAATGAACTACATAGCATGTAACAAATTAATTGATTATTTGTCAATAAGTAATTTTTGACTGCTGGTGACCACGTAGATAGATTTGCTCCATGATAATCTGTTCCGAACCTGGTCTTTTAGGCCTTATAATGGTCCATTCATTACTACTGTAACTGAATCCATCAACCTTGATTCTGGTCATTCCCTTCTTTCCTTTCCTGCCACCTTTCCCAGCATTTTATCCTTTCCTACTGTATGTTGTCTTATTACTTTAATAATGATTTGATTGTGTGGTAGCTAATTTTAGAGAGAGCTGAGTCTTCACATAATATGTCTGAAGGAGAATAATTTGATTTTGGTTATTTGTGCCTTGAGTGAGAACTCTGGACTCATTCATTTTATGATTTATTTGTTTGTCTTCTTGGTGTCCACCATATTCTTGGGAGTCTTCTCCAACTCAAAAGTTTATCCATCTCCTGATATCATCAACACAATAAATAGCCTTTTTAAAACCAAGGAGACAAAAAGTGACTTCTTTTGAATATTAAAAACAATGCAGACAAACCTTCTTGCTTTCTTTGATATTGTGACTATATTTGTTGTGTAGTGGGTTTTTGGAGGCATTAACCAGACCGGTTTAGTACAACTCGATTTATTGCAGCAGAAACAGAACTGGTTTAACCAACAGAATGACAGCTATTTATACTTGCCGCCTCTAGGTGGCGACCAATCAAATCAAACAGTGTTTTCCCACTCAAACTCAAACTTAACTTTTCCCTCCAAAACAGTTGGAGACACGTTTAAATCAAAACACATTAACTCTTAATATCAATACATAACACCCCTTCCCCCTGGATAATATTCCTTGGACTTCAGTGAGGCATTTGATAACATAGACCACAGCCAACTTCTTAGTAAGATAGAACAATGTGGAATAGAGAGTAAAACCACCAGATGGATTTGCAATTGTCTGACTAAAACTCAACATACAGTACTCAGTGGAGCTACATCTACATGAAACATTCTGTGGGGTACCTCAAGTTTCTATCTTGGGTTCAGTGGTCTTCAACATCTTCATAAATGATCTAGGTGAGGGGATAGAAGGGAACTCATTAAATTTGCAGATGACACCAAGAAAGAGTGCAGAAAAGAGCAACAAATGTGATAAGGGATCTGAAGGCTAAATCATAACGTGCACAGGTAAGGGAACTAGGTATGTTTAGCCTAATGAAGAGATGTCTCAGGGGAGACCTGATAGCAGTCTTCCAATACTTGAAGGGCTATCACAGGGAAAAGGCCATCAATTTATTTACCATAGCACTTGAGGGCAGGGCAAGAAGCAATGCATGGAAACTTGTTAGAGGGAGATTCAACCTGGAAATAAGGAGGAATCTTCTGACAGTCAGAATGATTCATCATTGAAACAGCTTGCCTCCCAGAGATTTTCAAGAAAAGATTGAACTATTTGTCCAGAATGGTATCAGGACTCCTTCCATGGGCAGGCGAATGAACTAGAACAGGGGTCCTCAACTCCTGGCCATGGCTCTACTGCAGGTACTTTACAAGCATATTCAAAACTATCTCCATCTTAAATCTCAGCCTGAAACACAGCTGAATTGATTCTAGATAATCTGCTTTCTCCAAGGAAATTTCCTCCAAAGGAAGGTCCAGTCTGACCACATTCTCAATTTGATAAGGTCGAAACAGATTTACTCTCCTTTGTTGTCTTGGTCTGTGGCTTTCTCACTCTTAGAATTTGCCCATCTCTGGTATTGCTATTTTCCAGTGGCATTTGGAGGTTTACCTGTGACCTCAGGGTCACCTGAGTAGTGCAAATGTGTGTGGACCCTTCTTGGCTGCAGGATGTTTTCTGCCCCAGATCCCTTCACTGTTGAAGACAGGCGCAGGCTGTTGGGAATGAGTCTGTTTTGTCTGCATGTCAAACTCCAAATGGTTTCAACGACTCTCTAAAAGAATGCAAAAGACCAGCTATCTGCAAGGAATATAAATTCTTCCATTCCCCACCATCTAGTCAGAGCTGAAGAATCTTCTTGCATGAGAAGTGAAACATCTTCAAAGAAAAACAAGAAAGTCCAGTTGCTTCCTGAAAAAGCACCTTTGGGACATTTAATGCAATTGATTTCTCTATACTCCATCTGGTGATGTTATTGTACAGAGATATTATTTTTGGTGATTTGAAGGCAGTGTTGGCAATGGAAAATTTATTCAAGTGGCAGAAAGAAATACCCATGTTTCCATGAAAATAAGATCTGGTCTTATATTTTTTTCCCTCCAAAAGAGGCATTAGGTCTTATTTTTCAGGGGATGTCTTATTTTTTTCCTGACACCTGTCTTGCCTTGTGGCAGTGGTACCAACAGCCCCATCCAGGAGCTGCGTGGCCGCTGCTCCTTCTTGTGTGTCCTGCCAGTGACACTGCCACAAAGTGAGGCAGATGGGGGAGGAGGGAGCTGCTCCACACACCCCACAATGGCTTACCATGCTGAAGGGCCCCCCGCAGCCAGGCCTACCACACCTCAATACCTGTTGTGCCTCACCTGTTTGGCTATGGCTTCTTCCACTTTCTCCTTCTTCCTCCTCCTTTGAACAGCCCTTCACTCCCATTGCTGCCTTTTCAGTCCCAGAAATCGGTTTGTCCAGAGTCTCTGCAGAGGGTCTTTGGATATGAAGTCCTGCAGTGATCGGGTTGGGTTCCCTTCTTTTTTGGACTGGCTCTGAAACTGGCTGGAAGGAGTGGCCCAAGGGCTCCAATCTGGCTTTGCAGCAAGCAAGGGGATTGGAGGCACATGAATGGACACTAGTCTGGCATCTCAAAAAACCAGGTTTTTTTTCCTTGCTGCTGGATTTTCACTGCCATACTTACCATATTTTTCCATCTATAAGACGCACTCTGGCATGCAATTTTCTCCATGCTGATCAGCTGTTTGGTGGAACGCCAATCAGCTGAGCTGGCAAATCCGGAAGTTTGGCCGGCTGACGATCTTGCCCCCTCCCCCCTCCCGTTAGTGGCAAGCCCACAGGGGCTTGACACCTGCACCAGGCGGCATGGCAACCCACACAGGCATGCCCTGAGCTGCAGAGGTTACCATTATTTTTCTGTGTAAAAGACGCTGCACTTGTATAAGACGCACCTGATTTTTGAACAGGGTGTTTGCAGGAAGAAATAGCGTCTTATACACAGAAAAATATGGTATAACTTTCTATAAAGTTATAAGCAGCAGAGAAAAAACCCTGGTCTCACATATGGGGAATCTGCACCACCCGCCTCCCCCCTTGCCTCTGCCTGCACACTCGGCCTGCTAAACCTCGCTTCTACAGTAGCCAGGTGATCAATTTAGTGAAGTGAAGGCATGGGGGAGGCAGGGTTATTTTTACTTTTTTTACTTTTTTATTTATTGGCTATTGAAAATGTGAGTTCCAAACATCTGAAAAATATGTCAATGATTTGTTTTTCTGAGATTAAAGATAATACAGGGCATCACATAAGAACAGAAATACCAATTTACTGATTCACTATTCTATTTCTGTTCTATCTGAGTAATTTCAAATGATAGATAAGTCACGCCGTTCTAAACAGGTATGGTCATCTTCAAAAGCAGGGTAATCTAGAGTACTCCATCTGTCTCAACTCTACCATTCAAACCAGCGACACAATTTGTACAAAGAATGAACTTCTGGAATTAAAGGTTCATCCTTTAGGCAGAAATATCTCTATCATTGATACCTTTGGGTTGCTGTTTTTTAAGTATTGACTATTGATAATATACGCTTCCAAACATGAAAAAGATGTTATTGATTTTTCTTCCAAATTAATAGTAGAAATCCAATATAATATGGGACATCAAGGAGAAACTGGAAAACTATTTTTTATTCACTATTCTATTTATGTTCTAACTGAATAAAGAGGAAAGACAGCTATACATATCATAGCGGTTAAAGACAGCTATACTATAGTAATCATAAAGGGAATCTATTCATATGTAGAATGAAAAAAAGAAATGAAATGAGGAGTTCCCTAGATTTGCAGCAAAATATCTACAAGCAAAGAAATTATCTTTTTTCTACAGATCTAGTTGTTATTTCCTTAATACAGAAAGCAAACTCCCTGAAAAAAAGTTTTACTCTTGGGGATTATGTGAACAACCAAATGTAGTACACATACAGAGCAGGACAGAAGTGGTGTCTCCTCTCCATCTTCTCTAAAGCTTTTTTTGAAACCTGGGATATCCTCATTGTCCCTCATGAAAGTCATAAGTAGCTCTCATATTTGCAGTTTTTCAAAAGCAGAAAAAAAGTAGCAGGGAAAATGTTTTCTACATTAAGTGAAGAGAGAAAAGTCTGAAGGAATATCAGGCCTGGAAGTTCAGAGAAAATTATCTATTCACACTCAAGATTTCTCCATCCAAAACACCTACTACAGCCAGCCATTGTACCTCAGGATTATTTCTTAGGAAGCAATAATTCATTTTAATAGTGGAGAGCAAGATATCACAACAAGGTATTTTCTGTGATGAACCAGATTGTTTCCTCTCAACTGCCTCAATAGATTGACACATGCCAGCCAATTCTACTCTGGACCAGGGTTGAGACTTGGCTTCATTTGTGATTTGCTTGGGCTATTGCAGGGAAGCACCAGAAACTGATTCCTCTAGTCAGATGAAACTACCTGAAGCCACAGGAAACCTGCATTGGTAGTGGTGTCTTGGAATGAGAAATGTATATAAATATCAAAGTATCTCTACTCATTATTCACCTCTTTTTTCTTTTCCCTTTCCCTTTCAAGGGAATGCCAGCTGCCAGTACCATTGATTAAGAGGATTGTGTTTTTCCCCTATCTGTCCTCCTGGCTCCTCCCTCATTGGAAATTGGATTGCCCTGGAGTGTGCTGTAGACCAGGGTGTCAAACTTGCAATGTCACGTGACATGTTGCGACATATCGTAACTTTTTTTGCCATTGCTGGCAATGGGGTGGGCGTGGTTTCGCTATGATGCATCCGGCCTGTGGGCTGGCAGTTTGACACCCCTGCTGTAGACAGTAAGAAAACTGTTTCCTAGTAGAAATGCCAGAGTTGTAGATTGGGATAATCTGCCTGATATTGTTTGTATTCACAAAGCACTGCAAGACAGTGACAGGAACAGGAAATGGGTTTACATGTAAACACTGTGTGGAAAAGAGGGCAGGAAAGAATACATTCTGAGGTTCAGGGGTGGAAGAAATGTTAAAAACACTTTGATCAACCTATTTTAAATTTTATTTCTATAGTGGTGTAGGAAAATAATTCCATCTCTGTCTACCATCCAGGATATCTTCAACACCTGGCCAATGACCTTACATCACCACCTGCTATCACCTTATCTTCCTTTATATAAATTCAAATTGCTATCTATCAGACTCTAAAATATTTATGAATTGAGGTAAGATTTGGAAACTTATCTTTGAAATACAACTAAATGAGCACTACAGTTGTTGTGTGACTTCTTTAAGAGGGGCTTGGGGCAGTATATACATTGTACTGCATGAATGTGTGTGGGTGTGGCATGCCTACATGTGCATATCTCTTTGTTTACACATCAATGTGGAAGACATTTTCCACTCTTCAAGAACACAGTGTGCCATAAAATCACATAGTGCCATTCTTTCCCCTTGTTTATTTACTGAGAATCTCAGCTTTTAATCACAGATCACTAAAAAGCATTTAATATACAATTAATAAAGTAATTATCAGTATAGATCTTAGATCAATGTTTTACACCTGTTTACACCTGTTATACAAATCCCGGCCAATTATATGGATTAGAATAGAATCTTCCTTATCTGATTGAAGAAAGAGAACCTAAATTTCCTCAGGTTGACCTGAAACACTGGAGAACAGATGAAAGATGATCCTTCTTCAAATAATGTTGTAATAAGGACAATGTAACAGTAGATAAAGGATAAATTAAACCTGAACCTTCACCACAAGGTCAGGTTTGAATGGCCATAGGAACAGGGTTTGAATATTAACTCATTAATAAACGGTTTTTTTTTTCCTTTTCTATAGGTCTGATAAGGAGGACCTACGTGAAAATGATTAACAGTTTAGTCTGCGGCTATTGACCACCTGAATAAATTTCTGAAAGCTCCTTTCTCCATTCATGAACTACTGGATTCTATGCAGCTCTTGCCAAATGGGAAATCTCCTGGCCTGAAGGACTTTCCAGGGAAATTATATGAAGCATTTGCAGGTTTCCTGGATTCTAGATTTTGGAGGCATACAATGAATTTGTTAAGGATAGCAAATGGCCCTCAGAATGGAACATTTAGGCACCACTCCATGGTTGTACCCCCTTTGCCCCCAGCCACCCCCACAGCCAATTCACAGCTGGCTTTCCCTCTCCACTGGTCCTCCCCTAGCCATTGTCCACCATCAATAGTCCCCTGGCCCTCCGCCCCCAATCCTTCATCCTGGCCCTTTCTCCCAGGCACCGTTTTCCTGGGCGTTTCACTGCATGGGACAAAAAGCTGACAGCCAATTGTGCAGTGAAATTCCTGGGACAAATGGTGCCTGAGGTAAAGGGCCAGGACAAAAGGCTGGGGGGTAGAGGGTCGGGGCCATTTGCAGTGGACAATGGCCAGGGGAGGGCCAGCGGAGAGGGAAAGGCAGCTGTGAATCGGCTGAGGTGGGTGGTTGGGGGCAAAGGGGGTTTGGCGAAGCAGTGGTGCCTAAATGTCCCAGACCCAGTGGCCCTCATCCTTTTATGAGACATATTGTATATAAGGTTGCTTTTAAACCCAGATAAGTTCCCAAAATTTGTGCCTATTAGAGGCCTATTTAATTAAGTCAGATGTATAGTAATAACTACTACACTGAATAGAGAGGTTGCAGAACATATAATTCATCCCTCCCAGTTGGAGTCCATTAAAAATGATGAAGAATCAGACCATTTATATTTATTTATTGATATGAGGGATATGGTCAAGAACATGCTGTGCTAGAATCTTGAAAACCAAAAATAGTCTTTGATTTGATTCAGATTAAGCTTTTAAAGCAAGTGTTAAGTGGATAGTACTCTCCATGGGAGTCAGCTGAGTGGCTTGAGATTTAATATTATTTCAAATCCTGGAACAGAATCATTATAAATCAAATAATTTCAGTTTCTTTTGACTTAAAATGTGGCATTAGGCAGGGCTACCACTTTCAACCTTGCTATTTAATTTGATCCTTGAACCTTTGGCAACCATTGTAAAACAATAGGTAAATAAAGGCCTTACTTTGGTACAGTGTGTGCATTAATTGTTTGTATATGCTGTAATATTTTAACAATTTTAGGCAAGAACTCTACATCTCTACCATATTTTATAAAGAAAGTACAGGATTTTGGAATGCATTCTGCTTCTAAGATTAATTAGGATTTGAAAGTATTGTGCAATTTCAGCTTTAAGGATTTCTCCTGACTTAGAATTGAATTTGGTTTTCCAAATTCACATCAGAGACAGTATTTACAACAAAAGCATGTTTTCACAGCTCAGTATGGACCCAATGCTTTAGTGACTTCAAAGGCACCTAAGATATTTTCTAATAAGGCAGAATCCATGAGAAAAATAAAACCCACAATATATCATGGGCATCTTTGGAACACTAAAAAAGTCCCCCTAATCAAGACAAGAATTCAACCCTTCATAGTGAGTATGTCAGGGTAACAGGTGTAATCCCAGGATTGTTTTGTAAACTAAAAATCGAAACCCATAAACTTGTTATCTTAATACCAGTAATTAGATTCTGAAAGAAGGAATCATTAATAATAATAATAATAATAATAATAATAATAATAATAATAATAATAATAATAATAATAATAATAATAATAATAATAATAATAATAATAATAATAATAATAATAATAATAATAATAATAACGTTGGAAGGGACCTTGGAGGTCATCGAGTCCAACCCCCTGCTCAGGCAGGAAACCATACACCATTTCGACAAATGGCTGTCCAGTCTCTTCTTAAAAACTTCCAGTGTTGGAGCATTCACCGCTTCTGAGGGGCAGGTTGTTCCACTGGTAATTGTTCACTGTAGGAAGTTTCTCCTCAGTCCAGGTTGCATCTTCCTGACTTAGTTTCCATCCATACTTCTTAGTCATGCCTCAGGCGCCTTGGAGAATAGTTGACTCCATCTTATTTGTGGCAACCCATGAGATATTGGAATCCTGCTATCACGTCACCCCTAGTCCTTTCTTTTCATTAAAATAGAAATACCCAAATTCCAGCCAACTGTTCTTGATCTGCCTTTGCCTCCAGTCCCCTAACATCTTGTTGCCCTTCTCTGCACTCGTTCTAGAGTTTCAACATCTTTTTTACATCGGGTGGACCCAAAAACGGATGCCAGTATTCCAAGTGTGGCCTTACCAAGGCCTTTAAAGTTGTATTAATACTTCACGTGATCTGATTCATCCCTCTGTTAAATGCAGCTAGCACTGTGTTGGCTTTTTGGCAGCTGCAGCACACTCGGATCATATTTAAGTGATTGTCCACTAGGACTCTGAGATCCCTCTCACAGTTACTACTATTGAGCAAGGTACCCCCTATACTATACCTGTACATTTGGTTTTTCTTGCCTAAATGTAGAACCTTACTTTTTCACCATTGAATTTCATTTTGTTAGATAGCGCCCAATGTTCAAGTCTGTCCAGGTCCTCCTGTATCTTAAGCCTGTCTTCTGGAGTGTTGGCTATTCCTGCAAGCTTGGTGTCATCCGCAAATTTGATGAGTTCCCCATCTATCCCCTCGTCCAAAAGCGGTGATGAAGGTGTGAGAGCACTGGGCCCAGAACAGAGCCATGGGGCACCCCACTACACACTTCCCTCCATGTAGATGTGGTTCCATTGAGGACCACATGCTGAGTACGGCTGGTCAGCCAGCTACGAATCCATTTGGTGGTGATGCTGTCTAACCCACATTTTTCTATCTTATCAAGTAGTAGGTTGTGATCTACTTTATCAAATGCCTTACTGAAGTCCAAGTAAATTATATCCACAGCATTCCTCTGATCCACTAATTTTGTCACTTGGTCAAAGAATGCAATAAGATTTGTCTGGCATGATCTGTTTTTTTGACAAACCCAGTGTGGCCTTTTAGTATGATTTTGTGTGGTCTCTAGGTGTTCGCTGATTAGTTTGTTTGAGTATCTTTTCCAGATCTTCCCAGGTATTGAGGTCAGGCTGCTAGGTCTGTAATTTCCTGGAGTCCATACATTTTTTCCCTTTTTTTGAAGATGGGAAACTACATCAGCTCTTTTCCAGCCTCTGGTAATTCCCAGTGCTCCAGGATCTTTGAAAAATATAGTTCAATGGTTCTGAGATCACATCTGCCAGTTCCTTGAGAACCCTGGGGTGTAATCCATCTGGTCCTGGTGATTTGAACTCGTCTAGGCTGGACAGGTGCTCACTTACCGTTTTCTTGCCTATCTTAACTTGCGTTTCTATTCTGTTTTTTATGGCACTATTTTTGGTAGGTTGGTCTGTTTTTTCCTTTTGTGTAAAGACAGATGCAAAAAACGAGTTAAATAGTTCTGCTTTCTCCCTGTTGCTTGTCACCTTCTTGCCACTTTCACCCACTAATGGACCAATCATTTCCTTCACTTTTTTCTTGTTTTTTACATGTTGAAAGAAGCTTTTTTTGTTATTTTTGACTTTGGTCGCAAGCCTTAGTTCATTATGAGCCTTAGCTTTCCTCACTTCATCTTTGCAGGCTCGGGCTATTTGCTGATATTCTGTCTTAGTTATGTGCCCCTCTTTCCACTTTCTATATTTGTCCCTTTTATCTTTCAATTTATCAGAGAGTTCTTTATGCAGCCATGCTGGTTTCTTTTGAGAGCTGTAATTTTTCCTCTTTGTTGGTATTGTGCTAGACTGGGCTTTTATTATCTCGCTTTTCAAAATTTCCCAAGCTTCTTGAGTTGTTTTCCCCTTGAGGATTCTCATCCATGGAATCCTTCCCAAACCCTCTCTAAGTTTATTGAAATTAGCTCTCTTAAAGTCCAAGACTCTAGTTTGACTGTGTTCTATTGCTTGTGCTTCCATAATGTTGAATTCCAATATTGCATGATCACTTCCTCCCAAGGTTCCTGTGGCTTCAACACCTTCTATCATTTCATCCCTGTTAGTGAGAATTAGATCCAAAATGGCTAATCCCCTAGTTCCCTTCTCTACTTTTTGGGAGACAAAGTTGTCTGCTAGGTTTGCAAGGAATCTGTTTGATCTTCCACTTGGTGCAGAGTTTGTCTCCCAGTTGATGTCAGGGTAGTTAAAGTCCCCCATTACTATTGTGATGTGCTTCCTACATACCTTAGTTAGCTGACTAGCAAAAAGTTCATCTATTTCCTCTGTTTGGTTGGGTGGCCTGTAGTATACACCTATGGCAATGTCATTTCCCCCCCCCCTTTTATATTGACCCAAATGCATTCAAGACAGTTTTCATCATTGTTGTGCTCTAGTTCTGTAGAGATGTAGTTATTTCTTACATATAGAGCAACTCCACCTCCTCTTTTAATTGGTCTGTTTCTTTTAAATAATTTAAATCCCTCTAGCCTTGTGTTCCATTTGTGGGTTTCATCCCACCATGTTTCTGTAATGGCAACAATATCATATCTGCCCTCATTAGCCTGAATTTCTAATTCACCCTGTTTGCTGTTCATACTCTGTGCATTGGTATATAGACATTTGAGTCCTTTATGACTGACCCTGTGTTTACTTTCTACGTAACCTGTGTGGTGCCTGAGTTCCCCTATTGTCTTACCACCTATTTGGTTAGTGCACTTTGTGTGGCACTTGCTATTAGAAGCTTGATTTTGCTTGACAGCAAGGTTGATATTCTTGTCCACACACACATCTATGTTACATGCACTGATAACCCTATAATTGTTAGATTGCCGGGGACAGGGATGTTCTGTATCAATTAACTCACTGTCCCCGCTGTTTAGTTTAAATATTCCTCCAGAAAATCTGTGAATTTATAGCTGAGTAACTCAGTCCCTTTCTTTGATGGATGCAAACCATCTCTTTTGAATGAGGGTAGGATAGTGAGAATTCCAACCCAAATGAAAGATAGGCTTAGGAGAAGGAGGCTCCAGTTTCTCCTGGCCATGAAGATACGGTAAGGGAAAGGCCTTGCAGAATGTTGGCAAAGCCTGATGTGAAGCCCTGTAATGGAAGGAATGACCTTGAGGAAGAAGAGGAAGTGAGGCTGACAAGAGAATGGTCAGTTAAAAGAAAAACTTGAATTTGGGGCAAAAATGTTACCTGAGAAACTGTCTTAGACAAGACCCTGACTAGTTCTTACAAGAATAATGGGAAGGAGGGTAGAAACACATTCAAGCTTACAAGATACTCTTACTATAACTTTATAATAAAAGTGGTATTGCCCTGCATGACTATATGTTCCTAATTTGGTCTACCTTGAAAAGTTTACAACCACTAAGGAAAGAAGCTCTCAAATGCAAGGTTTATTCAGGTCCTCTTCAGAAGAAGACATGACAGCCTAAGAGAATCATGGAAAAAGAAGAATACTCAGAATTCAGGAAAAATTCAAGTTATTATTCCAAATTAGGAATTATCCCTGTACCAAGGATCAGAAATAACACCCTAAGGCAACCTCTCCCAACTGCTTCATGTAGATATTAACCAGAAACAAAGAGAACCAAACCCTGCAGAATCCCACAATTCAGCAATGTAGGACCTCTTGCTCTCAATCAAAGCTAAGTAGAACCAATCCTGGAAAAAGAGAAACAACAAAGTACCATGCAACTCATTCTCAGAGCTGGACCAGAAGGATATCATGATCAATGGTATTAAAAAGTGCTGAACATTGAAAATAAAAAAGGGATAATGCATTACCCCTATCCTGCTCCTACCAGAAATTAGCCAAGGTTCCGATCAATGCAATCTCTATCCCATATCTTGGCCTGAATCCTGACTAAAAGTGATCCACATAATCCGTTTCAACCAGACTCTTTTTAGGTTGCAGCATCTCCACTTAAGATATTGATACAATCATGGCTACTGGCAAACTGACAGTTTCTTCAGTCAGATGGTTTTCTATTACCAGATTTGTTTTGCTATTCATCCAATTATTTATTCATCAAAACTATATGACTGAACATCTTATTAAAGAATGATTCTGGATGGTGTACAATAAGGCCATAAAAATATATAAAACAATTATCATCCAAATCTTATTAAACACTTGTGAGTAAATGCTAGGAGAGTACAAGAGATGTCATCAATGATTGAGCTATCCCACTACTTTTTTAGTTCCTTAAAGCCCCTAGCATTATGTCATTACATAGTTTTGAGGGACTTGCATTGGTGTCTTAGACCATTTTATACATGCACAAGATGAAAAGGACATACCAGTAAAGTTTCTTTAATATCCATAACGTTCCTGCTCAAAGCAAAAAGTCACCCCTATATTTAGATACAAGCCTAAAGAAGCAAGATATTTTATGCAAATTAAGGAAAGACAGGTGCATTCACGTGCTTCAAGGTTAACTCAATTCCAGTCCTCTTGATTGAATGCCCATGTCTTTCCTATTTATTTAGCATAAATGTTTGTTTGTTTGTTTGTTTGTTTGTTTACCAGTGCCTTAATCAGCTTTTCCTGTTCTTATCACCTGAGAGCAATAAAAACTAGCAGGAAACAACTCACAGCAATATACCCCCAGCAGGATGACAGCATGGATATGCTAACAGATAGAGATGGAGGCCTAGAAAAATTACCCTGAACATCCTAAACTATCTTGGACTCATTTGCTTATTCATCAGCCCCCATGCTTATATATTTAATATTTTTAAAGGAATCCTTTAAAGCCCTCAGGGCACAGTGGTTAAAGTGCAGAATTACAGACAAACTCTGCCCATAGCCAGGAGTTCTGTCCTTACATGGCTTAAATTTGACTCAGCCTTCCATCATTCTAAAATGAGGACTAGATTGTTGGGACCAACATCCAAATAATGCTTCTATATTGTAAACCAGCCAGAGAGTGCTATAAAGTGCTTTGGAGTGGGTATTTTAGCCTAAATGCTATTGCTAATTCTTACAAGCATATGATAAGATAAGATAAGATAAGATAAGATAAGATAAGATAAGATAAGATAAGATAAGATAAGATAAGATAAGATAAGATAAGATAAGATAAGATAAGATAAGATAAGATAACCTTTATTGTCATTTTTTTACTGTGGGCACCATGGCACACATCAAAAATGAAATTTAGTTGCCCGCTCTCAAAGTGAAGCACATACATGACACACACCTAAAACATGCTATATACAACATATGTATAGACCACACCCTTACATATACATAACAAATAAATATTAAGTACTGTCCATCTTGAATATATAACAGAAGGAGGAAGCTTGAGAGTTCACAAGGTTAATGCTGTATGGAATGAAACTATGGCTGAATCTGGATGTTCTGCTGTGGATACCATGAAGCCTCCTCCCAGAAGGTAACAAGGAAAACAGGTCGTGAAGAGGATGTGTAGTGTCCTAGATAACCTTACGGACCCTGCTCAAGCAGCGCTTCTGTGCTATGTCCTGGATGGGAGGAAGGGGACTGCCAATGATCTTTTCGGCCATTCTCACCACTCTCTGAACTGCCTTCCTATCTGAATCAGTGATGCTTCCAAACCAGACTGTGATGCTGTATGACAGGATGCTCTCAATCATCCCCCTGTAAAAAGTGGTCAGGACAGGGGAAGGAAGATGTGCTTTTCTCATGCGACACAGAAAATGCAGGCGCTGCTGTGCCCGCTTTACCAGTTTCTCACTGTTGAGCGACCAAGCCAGCCTACTCGTTAGCTGTACGAGTTAGCTGTGTAGGAATTTGATGCTGGTAACCATCTCCACAGGTGAATCATTGATGCACAGAGATGTGTGGCTGTGCCTGCCTTTTCTGAAATCGACAATGATCTCTTTGGTTTTTCTGGTATTTAAAACTAGACTGTTTTCCTTACACCAGTTCACCAACCCCTCAACCTCCTTGCAGTAAGCTTCCACCTTGTCATCATGAATAAGGCCCACTACTGTTGTATCATCTGCAAACTTCACAATATGGTTGGTGGCAAACCTAGCACAACAGTCATGGGTCAACAGGGTGAACAGCAGCGGACTTAAGACGCAGCCCTGAGGAGAACCTGTGCTCAAGGAAATGTTATTAGAAGTATTTGTTCCAACTCGCACATATTGGGGCCTGTTGGTAAGAAAATCAAGAATCCAGTTGCACAAAGGAGTGTTTAAGCCTAAGAGGCCCAGTTTGTCTACTAGATGCTGGGGAATGATTGTGTTAAACGCCGAACTGAAGTCGACAAACAACAGACGCACGTGAGCATTTCTTTCCTCTAAGTGCTTTAAGCTCAGATGGAGAACGGAAGAAATGGCATTCTTCATAGAGCGATTTGGTCGGTAGGCAAACTGAAGCGGGTCAAATGCTGGTAGATACAATAATATCCTTTATCAGCTTCTCAAAGCATTTCATAACGGTGGATGTCAGTGCAACCAGACGGTAATCATTGAGGCCTGTAATTGTGGACTTTTTTTAGCACTGGCAAGATGATGGCCGTCTTAAAACATGATGGGACCACTGCCTGCTGCAATGAGAGATTGAAGATATCTGTGAGAACACAAGCCAGCTCCTCTGCGCATTCCCCGAGGACACGTCCAGGGATGTTATCTGGGCCTGCTGCTTTCCGAATGTTAACTTTCTGCACTGTTTTCCGGACAGAGGTGACATCAAAGCTTAGCACTTGCTCATCAGGATGGGGCACAGCTTTCCTAGCAGGAGTACTATTTGATGCCTCAAATCTACCAAAAAATGTATTCAGTTTGTTTAGGAAGTCTGTGTCGTCCTTGCATCTCGATGGAGTCATCTTGTAATCCGTGATGGCCTGGATCCTTTGCCACATTCACCTGGTGTTTGTTGGGTCCTGAAAAAAGTTCTGGATTTTCTGGCAATGGGCTTGCTTTGCACCTTTTATGGCACTTTTCAGATTTGCTCTGGCTGTTCTAAGTGCCAGCATGTCACCAGATTTAAAAGCCACATTCCGTGCTTTCAACATCTTGCGGACCTCATAAGTCAGCCACGGTTTTTCATTCGCCCTCACAACAAAGCTTTTCAGGACACAGACATCTTCTATGCACTTTTGGATATATGCAGACACCGTGGTGGCATACTCCTCAACATTTGTATGTTGGTTATCAGTAGCTGCTTCCTTAAACATGCCCCAATCTGTACATTCAAAGCAGTCTTGTAATGCTTCTATAGCTCCCTCTGTCCAAATCCTCAACTGCTTTACTGTAGGTTTCACTCTGACTAATAAAGGTTTATATGCTGGAATAAGCAGCACTGAGAGATGGTCAGAGGAGCCCAGGTGAGGGCGGGGGATAGCTTTGAAAGCCTTCTTGATGTTGGAATAAGCAAGATCCAGTGTATTGTCCCCTCTGGTTGCAAAGTCCACATATTGATGGAAATGTGGCAGGGTAGCTTTCAAATCCACTTGGTTAAAGTCTCCCACTGCAATAAATGCACCCTCTGGGTGAGTAGTTTGTAAGTCACTGATGGTATGGTGGAGAACCTTCAGGGTCTCTTCTCTGTTTGCATCAGGGGGGATATACACAGCTGTGATAATGGTAACAGAGAATTCTCTAGGCAGATAGAAGGGTCTGCATTTGATGGTCAGAAGCTCCACATCTGGGGAGCACAGACTTGAAACCACCTTGGCATTATTACACCATCTGTCATTTATATAAAAACAGACACCCCCTCCCCTAGATTTGCCACTAAGAGTAGAACTCCTGTCCAGCCGAAATGTTGAAAATCCCATCAAGCTAACAGCACTATCTGGGACAGAGGGCTTTAACCAAGTCTCTGTTGCAATAATGACACAGCAATTTCTCACCTCCCGATTTGTTGTTAAATCCAGCCTCAAGTAATCCATTTTTGGTTCTAAGGAGCGAGCATTTGCAAACAAAATAGATGGAAGAGACACTCTGTAAGGTCTAGCTTTTAGCCTAGATGTTAGGCCTCCGCGTTTGCCACGCTTCCTCCTTCGGTCGCACCTCCTCCTTTTCTTCCGAAGATAAACAGCAGCGGAGGGAAACTTCCCAGCTGCAATGGCTGCTCCTCCACTCTGCCCCTGTGGCCCGAAACGCTGCCTTTGCTGCTCAAAACACTGAGCATGATGCTGTTTCCCCCTCCAGCAATTTCTTTTCTTCCTCCCCGCTCCTCCAGACATTGCAGCTGATCTCTCACCCTCCGTGTCAGTCGCCGGCAACTCCGTCCTTGATTTTCTCCTCCGTAGTAATCCAAGGCCATGCAGTCTCTCCTGAACAGTTTTCTCCACCATTCCTTTCACGCTGAATTTCTTCATCTCCAATATGGACTGATGTTCGTATGAAAGTTTAGCAGCCCAACTCAGATTAGTTGTCCCTATTTCTGAAAAGTGTTTCAGTCCGGATTGTTCATTTCCCTCCCTAACCCCCACACTTTTGAGAGCTGAAGCAGCCGCAGCCAAGCAAGGCGCCGCCATCTCTCTATTGTTCAACAGCAACTAGGATTGCAATGGTGAAATTAGGTCTGACAATGGACAAACATCATGATATGAGCCCTTCCTCTGATACCATATGCTCTTTAGGGCCACTGTCATTTTTAAATTCTCCATGTAAGAATAACCTTCTGCTTCCACAGAAATCAGCAATTAGTATACTGTAGCCAAATTGTAGAAAGCTCTGTAATAAATTGGCAGGAAATCTATTGAATGATTACATGCTATCAAATCATTCTTCATCACTTAGTGACTACATAGATTTTCTCCATAAAGATCATTCCATATCCTGGTCTTTACCTTCTCCAACACTGCACTCTTGGTTATTGCAGCTGAGTCTATCCACCTTGATGCCGTTTTCCAATGTCTGAAAACATGGCCAAGATTCACAATTCTGCTCTGGCGTCTGTGTACTCTTTCAGAAGAGGCACTTCCTTATCCTACCCAATGTTTGGCACTATATCCATTTTATATTAATTCTTGTTGTTCATACTGTCATGTAAATGTTTCACTTTCCACATTGTTGTGGCTGTTGTATTTGCCTTAGAGTCATTATTGACTACTGAGACTGCTTAGAGAAGTCCCTACAGTATTCTTGGTGAGATTTTTGGATATGTTTTGCCCTACATTCCTTTTCCTGGGGCTGGTAGTGAGGGATTAACCAAAGTCTTGAACTGGTTCTCTGCATTTGGGAATGATGGGAATTCCCACTCTCCCAGTTTCTAATCTTAAACCAAAGTGGTTCTTTGCTTTCCATGTACTGTACCTCCTATTTCCATCTGTTAGTCATTGGGATACAGCCATTCATTCAATGACCACTGAAAGTTACAATAGCACTGAACAGATGGGTCTTATGACTTGTCTTTGAAGTTGCAGCCATTGCAGCATCCCACAGTCACATCATGCCATTTGAGATCTTCCCTGATGGCTTCCCACAATCAAAGTCAATAGGGATGATGGCAGGAGGTTGCAAGTCATTCCTGCATGTCACTCATGCCTCTCCCACTTTTTCTTCTTCTTCTTTTTTTATAACAAGTTTTATTGGGTTTCTTTTTGGTTTTACATCAAAGTGCTTGAGACTCATCGTGGTGATAGGGTAATCCATAGAAGAAAGTGAGAAACATAATCATACATATATAGTTCAAATTAATTCTTTACAAGTTCCCTCTCTATTTAGTCAATCAAAGAAAAAAAATATCAATAATATTTCACCTCTATCCGGTCAAATCCTGTTTTCATGCTTAACTAACTTACAATTACCATGTTCCAATTTGGCCTTAAATAAGCACATAGTGTACACTTCGGGTATCCAATTTCCCTTATTTCGTAGAATATAAATTGTTTCTAAAATATACATATTATTCCAACCATTCTATTTATACTTCCCAATTAAGTTCTATTTCTTATTCTACTCTATTTCAAATATATATTTTATAAATCAATCCATATCTTTAAAACCCCTTTTTAACTCATTACCTAAAATTTAAATCCTATCAAAGTCATTATACCTATAAAAAAAAACATATTATTCCATCAGACACCTTCTTATTTCATTTCAGGTCTATATTCTATTTCTTCTTCTATTAACTTTTTGTTTACCACCTTTTCCATGTTACATTTCCCAACCATAGTCAAATCAGTAATTTTCATCTCAATAGTATTAACTCAATCAAAATCTCTAAAAGCCTTTTTAACACATCAAAAATTTTAATTCTTATTTTTAAACCTAATTCTAGCTTTCTTTTTGTGCCAAGCAGGTTTCCACAAAAGAGCCTCTAAATCATCAAATCTTAATATTTGAT